>OY757914.1:90127971-90252971 GCA_963585895.1 Sepioteuthis lessoniana | reverse complement strand
CTAAGTGGTGTATGTCGATTAATAGGAATATTATTCTACATAATGACCACTCAGTGGTAACGGCTTAGATTTTAGCTTTTCTTTATAAGTACGCCGCAATCTTCGGTACTTTTCTTTTTCTAACTAACCCATTTTTACTCTTTCTTTTTCTGTTGCTTCTTTTCTCTTTTTGCTTCTATCTTTGTTTTCATTTTTCTTTCCTTTTTACCACTTTCTTTTTTTTTCTGCACTTATATATCTTCTTCTTAAAAATCATCACCCTCTTCTCTTCTATCAAAATGATTCTTTTCCTATGAAACAAACATTCTTTCTATTAAACTCATCTTCATCAGCAGCCTACTAATCACCGTCATCCTTTTTTCACCAGATCTTTTTGACATCCTGGCATTTTATCTCCATCCGTTCGCCTTCAGCTCCTTTCGTAAGATTCTCGGGTAGCAATGCTCTTTTCTCGGTCTTGTCTTCCAAATCTAAACAGTTTGTTTTGATGGAAAGCAGAAAGCAATATTTATGATGAAAAAAACAAAACAAAACAAATAAGAAAAAAACAAAAATGTTAGATGTTTTCAACCAATTTAAACAAAGTCATCCACAAATATTTCTTTTTGTCATTTTTAGTTTGTTTTTTGTTGTTCTTTTTTCACCTGGTATCAAGCCAAAATTACGTATGGGCACCTACCGCATAGATCCTGCTTTTCTCAAGATGCCTTCAAAGCTTAGTTTTGGCTTCGGCAAGTCGTCTCGCAGCTTAAATTGTTTTATGGACTGAATTGACAACATTATTTTTCAATGTCTATTCAGTAACCTTTTTAGACTCTAGTTGCTTTGCAATGGGTTCAAATCATAAAAAAATATAACAAGTGCTGCTGGCACAGTCGGCTGGGTATGTAGAATACACTAACTGCTTCTCTGCAGAGGGGTAAGACCACCCCAACAAGTGTCCTGCACATGAAACTAAAAATCTGATAACGAGGTTCCAGTAATGCTGGAGCTTTGGGGAATGTGGAGTGCCCCTTCATTGCCATCACTCCCAGGTTCACTCACTTGGTGAAAGAGAACTAAATTGTGTACTTATGCTAAACTGAATTCTTTGATTTAGAACTGTTTATATGTATAAATATGGATTTGGCATTAAATACCTACAATGGTTGATGTGACATAAAACCAAACCAAACGACAAGTATTGCCCAGTAGGTGTGACTAATTATATATCAAACTCTCTCATTTCCACATGTGCTAAATGAAAGTAAACGTATTTATAGTTTCAGTGTTTTGGGGCATTTCTTAGAACACTTTTATTATAAACCTTTTTAAGCAGCTTTTCTTTTTTCTTTTACAACTATTGTTTATACACCTTACAATTGTTAAATCTATTTTCTGTGACCATCAAGAAGATAACATAAATTGGAAATACTTCCTTGAGAAAAATCATGAAATTATAACATTAAGAAAAAAATCACTTATGTTTTTCTTAATTTAGCAGTAAATAAGACGCAAAACCTTGCTTATTAAATATCTGAATAATCTGGCTGTATACTTCCTTTAAAAATAGATACAATTATTTAAATTAATTGTATAATTTTTTCCAAGTCATAGAGAGGATGATCTTATGCATTAACCTATATTTAACCTCCTTTTTTAATATTTGTACCAAAATTTAGACAAAGATGACAATGAATAAACAACATCTTTCGTCACATTCATTTTCTAGATTACCTTCTTTTGTGACTTTTACTATTTCTTCTATTGTTCCATTTGACAATTCTTTTGTTAGAGCCATCCATGTTTTCTTTCATTTGGTATGTTGTAGTCTGCAAGAGCTGTTTTTTTAACTATAGACCGATTTGCTTACGTCGGCTTCTTATAAATTCGAATTATAGGATCATTCCATCATTATTATCTTTTACTCCAACATGGAATACTAAGAAGATCTGAGGAGATATGAATATACTTGCAATCAATCAGATTTCTGGGAAAAACCAGACAAGAAGATGGTATTTTTTGTACTTGTAAAGTGTAAAAGGATCTCGCAAATTATATATATATATATATATATATATATATATATATGTATGTATGTATGCATTATATGTATACAGGCGACAATACTATTTGTCGACTTTACCAAGACCTTTGATTCCATTCACAGAGGGAAGATGGAACAAATCCTTCTAGCATACGGCATACCAAAAGAGACCATCGCAGCAATAACTATTCTCTATAGAAACACCAAAGTGAAAGTACATTCTCCGGATGGAGACACAGAGTACTTCGACATTGTAGCAGGAGTACTGCAAGGGGACACACTAGCCCCATACCTCCTTATTATCTGTCTAGACTACGTGCTTAGAATATCGATTGATGAAATCAGAAAAAAACGGCTTCGAGCTGATAAAGAAAAGAAGCAGAAGGTACCCCGTAAAAACAATTACCGACACCAACTACGCCGATGACATAGTGATTCTGGCAAATACACTCGCCCAAGCCGAAACACTACTGCATAGTCTGGAACGAGCCGCCGCATGCATTGGCCTCCATGTTAATACACACAAAACGGAATACATGTGCTTTAATCAAACAGGCGACATTTCCACACTAGGCAGTAACTCTCTGAAACTAGTAGACAAGTTCACCTACGTGGGAAGCAGTGTCTCATCCACCGAAAAGGACCTCGATATTCGGCTAACAAATGCATGGATAACTATTGATAGGTTATCGGTTATATGGAAGTCAGACCTGACCGATAAAATGAAATGCAGTTTCTTTCAAGCAGTGGTCGTGTGGATACTGCTATATGGATGCACTACATGGACGCTAACAAAATGTATGGAGAAAAAGTTTGACGGCAACAATACAAGAATACTGCGCGCTATTTTGAACAAGTCCAGGAGGCAACACCCAACAAAGCAGAAACTGTACGGCCACCTACCTCCCATCACGAAAACTATCCAAGTTAGACGAGCCAGACATACAGGACCCTGCTAGAGAAGCAGGGACGAGCTCATAAGTGATGTTCTCGAATGGCCGAGCAAAAGCAGGACGTTCAACCCGAACTTACATTCAGCAGCTCTGTGAGGACACGGGATGAAACCCTGAGGGCCTACCAGAAGCGATGAATGATAGGGAGGAGTGGCGAGAGAGGGTCAGGGATATCCGTGCTAGCGGCACGACATGATGATGATGATGATTATATGTATATGACAGCATACGCATACAACTCACTCATACACACACCCACACACACAGTTAATGGATGACTAAATTTGGCAGTGTAATTAAATTGTGCTCACAATCAATGATAGAACTTTTATACATATATATATATATATATATATATATATATATATATATGTATAAAAGTTCTATCATTGATAGTGAGCACAATTTAATTACACTGCCAAATTTATAGTGAGCACAATTTAATTACACTGCCAAATTATACATATATATATGCGTACGTGTGTGTAGTTTTTGTGACCCTGACTTTCAGGTTTTACTCATTCTGTCTGACGAATGCGTAAGCCATGTTACCCAGGGTCACAGATATTGCCATGTAATATATATCCTCATCATCGTCATGTTGCGTCACCAGCTCGTATTCTTTCTGACCCTCTCCTGCTACACCTTTCTATTGTCCATCGCTTCCGGTAGGTCTTCAAGGCTACATCCTGTATCGGCAGAGAGTTGTTGTATGTAGGTCTTTACTGCACGACCTGCATTTGCTCGTCCATGTGAGGAGGTCCAAAGGAGTTCGTCACTTATGATTTCATCTCTACTTTTCCAGCAGTGTCCCGCATGTCTGGTTCTTCTAATTTGAATAGTTTTCGTGGTGAGTGGTAAATGCTTTGTGGGTTGCTGCCACCAGTACTTGTTCAATATTGCTCGCAGCGTTCATGTTTAGTTGCCGTCAAGCTTTGTAATATATATATATATATATATATACTAAGTCTAAAGTAAAGTTGGGTGGTTTTCGATCCCAGCTTCAAGCATCCCACGTATCTAGCCACACTGAAGAGTTGTGATACAAAAAATCATTCTGTATATATATATATATATATATGTGTGTGTGTGTGTGTGTGTGTGTGTGTGGCATAAAAACATTTAACTCATTAAAAAATTTCCAAAATTTTAATGCAAAAGTTAGAGAAAATTTTCTGTTAACTGTGCCGATTTTGACTCTTTGAAATTACTTTGAACTAAATTTGGAATATCAAACCCACATATAAAAAATGTTGATCTTTTTAAATGGTAAATGACTTTTGTGCCAACTTTTACAAAGGGAAGAGAAAATGATTAACCTTCAACAACCCGAATAACTCAAAATCACATAAAGGTTGTATATTATTAATAAAAAGTGGATAAACATAGCTTTCAACTGTGAGGCATACTTTTTTGAAGGAATATCTTCCGATCAGAGAATCGTCTCAGAAAAGATTCGGTTGATCAACGGAGAAATAAGAAGCAAGAAAATAAAATTATCACGATATGAAATGGTCGCCATTTACCAACAGGGGATTTACGCAACCAATACACGGTAACTTTCAGAAGTAAGTTTGATACTTTGTTGAAGACCATCTGATAGACATTACTCCAAGTAACGAAAATGAAAACTTTGTTACCGCTTACTTAGAAGAAGCAGTTGAGTTCCATTGGAAGCAACAACACATAGAGTAAAACGAGAAATGAAAAAAATATCCTAACAAAATAAAAGAAACCCAACAAAGACCAATATGCGAAAACCCGTGAAAGTCTGGAGAGAACTAACTAAAATATGCTAAAAAAAAACAACAAGAATACGTTTATGGTCAAAATTAATAAGATCTGAAATTACGTAGAAGATAGAAAATCATGATTAGCATGGCAGACGATTAGATGATATCGAAAGGAAAAATGTATCAAGAGTAAAAGTTAAACCTGCTTGGCACGAATAAAGACTTCATAAAAATTAAGAATGTTTCAAGATTCCGCTAGGAAACACACCTAAAATCCCAGATAAACACAATACAAAATAATTAATAGCCAACTAGACACAAATCTAAGAGAGTTTACAGTCAAAGCTTGATGCAGTACTTAAAAACGAATAAAAGTAAAAAATCTGAAAGAATAGATAAAATATACCCTGAAATATGCGACTTACAGAAATCTGACGATAAATTTCTAAGATTATGCAACACTTAGTATGAAGAAATAAGATAGCAACTAAGGTTTATTAAGTATGAAGAAATAAGATAGCAACTAAGGTTTATTAAGCCTTGCTTCTCAAATATACCCGGCCTGAAGTTGAGGAACGTCTTAAGAAAAATCAAAACTTTATCTGAGAAAGCAATCCACAACTTCTCACATTCTGACTATTTTTCAAATCATAAAAAGAGTACGTGCAAAATATTGCGAGACAACACTCTTGTTTGTATCTTTCTTAAAGGTATTTGATTCTATACATAGAGAAAACATGGAGCCAAAAGAATTATAGCAAGTGGTCTCCCCACGTCGCAAAAAAAGCTGTTACCGCTGTAATGTTGATCATCAAAATGATGAAAGAAAAGATTTGCACACCCGATAGTGATCCTGATTTCTATGACATTCTCTGTGATCTTGCAAGGGGATTCCTTATTTAGCATAACTATTTATAATCTATCTATATTTCTTATTACAGGCGTCAATATAAACGAAAGAGAATGACCTCGCACTAAAAAAACAAAAACAAAAAAAACCCGACGATATCCAATAGAAACTATTTTAGACTCCGATGACACAAATGCACCTGCTCAAGCCAAATTTCTGTTTCATAGACTGGAACTGCCAACAAAAAGCCACCAACTTAATTCAGATAAGACAGAGTTCGTGTGTTTTAAGCAATAAAAAGACATCTCTTCTTTAAATAACAAGCCTCTGAAATTTGTAGACGAGTTCAGAGTTCCAGGGTAGATATATCTCATCAACTGAAAGCGATATAAACATACGCATAGAAAGGGCATTTTCAGCTATTAGTAGGTTATTGTTCATTGGGAAATTTGATGGCTTTGATAAAATAAAACAAGTATTCTTCCAAGCTATACTATTGTATAGTCGCACCACTTTGATGACCCAGTAGGCTGAGACTGTAGAACATACCGACTGCATCTCTGCAGAAGAGTAACACTCGCTTAAGGAGCGTTCTGGATATGATACTAAACAATCTGATGGTGAGCCGTCAGTAATGCTGGAGCTTTGGGGAATGCTGAGTACCTCATCATTGCCATCGCTCCCAGGTCCACTCTGGCCCGGAACTATGGCACCTGATAGCGTCCTATCTATGGGTCAATAGAACTATTTGTCATTTAAACAGTGTACTTTGACATTTAAACTGTGTGCAAACAAATGACTTATGCTAAACTGAATTGCTAAACTGAATTGCTTGAATTTAATCATTTACTGTGTGTAAGCAAATGATTGATGTTTAATTTAATTGTTCGTCATAACAATACTTGGAACCAGTTAACGTTGTTGACTTATGCTAAACTGAATTCTTTGAAATAGGACTGCTTGGTCATGTATCTGTGTGTAAACAAATGACTGATGTTCAGTTGACTTGTTAGTGTTAAATAGCCACACTTGAAAATATTTAACTATGAGCAAACAAATGATTAATAAGAAAAAGAATTATTACTATTAGATAGAAATAAGTGAAACCATTTAACTGTGTACAAAAAATGAGTTCAGGTTCTTTTAAAAATCTTATCAATAAAATATCTTTAGAAATCATATATATAGTATATATGCTTAAAAAGTATATGATATTAGATAATCTACAATGGTTGATACGTCATAAAACCAAACCAAACCAAACCAAAACCCCACTTTGACTGAAAAAAAGTTTACAGAAAAAACCTGATGGGAACGATTCGATGAAGCTACGTACTGTTTTGAACAAATTCTGCTAACAGCTCCCCCACAAAAAAAAAAACGACAGTTATTTGACCACTTACCTCCCATCTCACAAACCATCCAAAAAAGACAAACAAAACATGCTGGAAATAGCTGGAGAAGTAAGGACAAACTCATAAATTGCATGACAGTGAACTTTTATGGTGCTGATATCTGATAAGTGGTAAGTTAGTCGACGTGAAAGGGTTATTGTTTGACATGCATTTTTTTTTATTAACAGTGGATAATAAGACAAATATAAGACAAATAAACTATACTAGATGTGTTTATTACTCTAAAGGCGACAAGGAATTAAGAACGCGCTTTCTATACAAACTTGATAACATTTATAATTCAGTGCGAAGATGGAAGAAAATCAGAGACAATTGGCCCAATAGAATTTTTCAATAATGGTTGAATGGTTGGGTGGTTTATTTGGATGTACGGCAGCCCTTTTTGGAAAATTTAATGTCGAAGTCCGTTTTTTAAGAAATTCTTTAGATTCAGGTAACATGGGAGTTTTAGGACTATATAAGGTCTAGAAATTTGGCTGAAGTCAGTTTCCGCAGGCAGTCTCCTCCGTGTGATTAATGGTTGGGTGGTTGGGTGGTTTATTTAGATGTACGGCAGCCCTTTTTGGAAAATTTAATGTCGAAGTCCGTTTTTTAAGAAATTATTTAGATTCAGGTAACATGGGAGTTTTAAGACTATATTAGCTCTAGAAATTTGGATGAATTCAGTTTCTACAGGTAGTCTCCTCCGTGTGCGCGAACTCTCTCTCTCTCTCTCTCTCTCTCTCTCTCTCTCTCTCTCTCTCTTTGTCTCCGATTATTCTCCAACTCCACACAAGCATCACCATTGACGAATGAAAGTATAAAAGTATGTTTTTGTATATACGTGTTCCTCGTTGTTTGTCAAGACCTGGCGGTAGTATACTACACATGCTCTGCAGTAGAAATCTTATCAAAGAAATATACTCTGGACTATTAGCAAAATAGACAAAGAAGAAACTAATGAATCAAGAAAAAGGTAAAGGAATTGATGACGATGTAGAATGCCTTAAAAACGAAAGAAAGCGGAAAGATAAATACTAAGACCTTACTAGAGAACTAAAAATATGGAACATGACGTTGACGGTGATACTAACTGGGTTTGATGCACTTGGAACAATCCCCAAAGGACTAGTAAAGGAGCTAGAGGACTGAAGAGTAAGAAGACAAAAAAAAAAGAGCCTCCAAACTACAGTATGATTAAGATCAGTGAGAATACTGAGAAGATTGCTTGAGAGGTTTGGTTTCTTTGTTTAACGGCATATCAACATCGTTAAGTTATTTAATACTAAAGCCATACTTCTAAAAGAACACAAAGGGAACTATTTAACCTATATATGGGAAGAAAAGGGGGTTCCTAAAGTATTTGTCCGAAAGTAAAACCACGAGCGAGGTTCGAACACGTTTACTACGATTCCGGAGAGCATCATTTTAACCATTACACCACGAGGACATATCTTCGTGTCTTGAAGAGATTTGTTGTCGCTAAAACATCAGTAAAAACAACCATCAGCTAACGCTGGTGTGAAAAACACTTAAAAGAGTAACATAATAATCTTGACAGAGAACAAAATATGCTGTTGAACTTTAGGGTAATGGTGATACCAATTGTAATTGGTGCGCTTAGAGCAGTGTACATAGGCTTGGAAGAAAGATTGGAGCAACTGGTAATCAGACGAAGAATCGAGACCATTGAAACTTGGCCAGAATCCCCTAGAGAGCACTGGAGACCTGAGGAAACTTGCCGTCACACAGACTCCAGTAAAAGACCTCTAGCTATCGCTGGAGTGAAAAAACTCGCTAGGAGTAAAATAATAAATATGTTTTTTCAGGTCTATGTTTTCAAGTATTCCTAATACAAATAATTGTGCAAGAAATCGAAATTTGACCATACGAATAAATGGTACATGCACAACCGAGCAGCTGTCCTGAGGACTGAGACACATATACTGCTATGGAATTTTAACGTACAAACGGATCCCCTAATAAATACAAATAATTTTCACACGATAATATGACTTCATCTATTCCTATCAACTTTAAATAAAGAAAGTAAAGTTGGCAACCGTAGTTGAGGGTGACCTGAAGGCTCCCTTTTCTATAGCTACTACACCATGGTGTAGGGGAGGGCGCTACTCCATTCCCTGGATGTCTCCACTTTACCTTTGATCCTAACCTTATGATGCTGAGTGTTAAGCAAAGTAGCATCAAGTACCATTTTTTGAGACTTTGGTATGATTCGACCTGGGATTGAACCCCGGTCTCCCGGACCATTGGCGAACACTCTACTCATCAACTTTAATTTATACTTAAATATATGATTTTAACTATTCCTGTCTAATAATATACATTATGATAATAACAATCCTTAGTAAAAAGAACAAACAATAGCTTTAAGTAACTATTTTTAAGATGTATAATTTATTTATATATATATATATATATATGTATATATATGTCTGTCTATCTATTTATCCATATATGTTTGTTTGTTTGTTTGTTTGTGTGAGCGTGAGTGTGTGTGTGTTGTTTTGAATCACGAACTGTTAGAGACGAGGCGTAATTACAGTTCGGGAATTATATATTTCCAAGTTTTATATGATTTCAAGGATTTTTTTATCTAATACAAACAATTTTCAAATAAATATTTCTTTTGGACCCTAACTAATATTAACAATCTTGGCCAGATTGGATCTGAGAACAATTGCAACGAAGATTGGTAGGTCTTATTTAATGGAGTATCAACCTTCGTGTGCTATTTAATGCTGAACCCATGCCCGTAGAAGAACAGTTGTGATACTATTTTAATATATAGCTGGAGGGATGTGGAGCTTCTTTTCCCAGTGGTATTAGTTCGAAAATGAACGTAATAGCATGACAGTTGTTTGAACTTGCTTTCTTGGATATCGCAGTCCATCATGTTAGCCCCAAAGCTACAGTGACTTCACGTTCTGAAAAAAGGTAGCTACACACACCACATAGCTCTCGGGTCCTATCAGTTGAGGCTATAGATTACACCGATTGCATCTCTGCAGAGGGGTAAGACCACCTCAACGAGTGTCCTGGATATGACACGAAACAGTCTGATGGTTATACTTCAGTAATGCTGAAGTTTTGGGAAATGCGGAGTACCCCTTTATTACTGTTGATCGGAGGTCAACTCTGGCTTGAAGTCGTAGCACCTGATGGGTAAAAAGAACTAAAGAGTACTTATGCTAAACTGAAGTATTTGAAATATAACTATTTTTGACATTTAAACTGTACTCCTCTTAAACTGAATTGTTTAAAATAGAACTGTTTATATGTGTAAAAATGGATTTGGCATTAAATAACCTAAAATTGTTGACGTATAATGAAATCAAACTAAACTAAACGTGAACCTCACCGCCGAATGCAATTACTTAGCGTCTCTACGGTGGATGGATTTTTTCTTTGCCCCACTGACAGGGAAGTCATTTGGTCAAGGTCACTGCTATTTGACATGTGATTTGGTGGGGTAAGCAAAAGCATCCCACCAGGCTGATATTTTGGAGGTATCCGTGGTGTAGTCGTTATCGCCGTAGGAAATGAACACGGCGATACGAGTTCAAATCCTGGACGAGACTGATTGCATTTTACATAGCACTAACACCCTTGGGAAAGGTATGAATCCAATAATTCTTCCTCCAGCTATGGGTAAATAGTGGGACAGACTAGGTTCTTCAGCCATGGTTAGGCAACTAGTCTAGGAGAAGGAAAACTCTGAATTCAAACCTGTTAAACTCCGCTTAAAAATTGACATTGTGTCATATCCCGCCCGAGCGGAGGGGGTTAGGTAAATAGTACCAGGCTGATGTTTTCCAAGTTCGATTTGTTTTTGGATACACCAGGTACAACAGGTTATCGGATGAAAAGGAGTCATTAAACTGAAAAGGAGTGTGAGAGTTGCTGGCATTCGGTGATATGTAATAGATGGAATTTACCTCATTGCAGATGGTCGCTTTCGACTTTATCTTCCTAACATGAGACTCTAAATAAAATATTTCATTACTTCCTGCAGATTCGCATATTCTAGTTCCAATTAAATTGGCCTGCATGTGTGTCACCGTGTGAATTTCTAAAATACAACTCTGGGGTTTCCCTGACTACAGCTGAGAAAATACTACCCCGACCCTAAACTCAACTCCATACAATATACCATCTACATAGATATCTTAAAAGTAAACAATCCTTTAGTGTACACATATATACATGCGTATATATATATATATATATATATATATATATATATATGTGTGTGTGTGTGTGTGTGTGTGTGTGTGCGTGCGTGTGTGTGTGTGATGAACAAAAATGATTAGACAAAAATATTTCTTTTATACTTATTTTTTTATACTTAATTTAGGTCATCATCTGGAGGAAAGTTTTTTGTGAGAAAAGTTTTAGAAAATCTTTAGATATTCTTTTTTAATTTAAAGGAGCTAATATACTTTAAAAAAAGAGATGAAACATATTCTGGTAGCATATCGATTAGTCAAAATGACCACCAGTACATACTCCATGATTATATATATATATATATATATATATATATATATATGTGTGTGTGTGTGTGTGTGCGTGTGTACGTGTGTGAATATATGTATTATGCCTATGTACCTGGTTAAACTGTACTTGGTAAATAAAGTAAGTAAAGTTGGCGACCATAGTCGAGGGTGACTCGAACGCTCACCTTTCGATTGCTTACTACACCAAGGTGTAGGGGAGGGCGCTACTCCTTTCCCTGGATTGCTCCACTTTACCCTTGATCCGTACCTTATAATGCTGAGTGTTAAGCAAGGAGCCATCAAGTACCATTTTTTTTGAGTCTTTGGTATGACTCGACCTGGGATTGAACCCAGGTCTCCCAGGCCATTGCTGAACACTCTAACCGCTTGGTCAATGTCCGGTACTTGGTAAATAATAACAGTAAATATCAATAATTTCTCTTTAGGGTTGTATATGTGTGTAAAAGTGTAAGTTAGCAAAAGTAGTTTGTCGTATCGAGATTATCTAGAGGCAATAGTGTCTGTCTCTGTCTCTGTCTCTCTTTCTCTTTCTCTCTCTCTCTGTATATATTAATGAGAGAGGGTCATATAATAGGGTAGATAAAGCTCTCTGCTTTTAGCGCGTCGAGCAACCGAGAAGGAAAAAAAGTGAATTAAAACCTAAGGTGTGTTATCCAATAAAATCTCTGGACCATTGGTGCACCATTCTTTTGTTATCAGCTTATCAAAGAAATGCGACTGGTTC
Organism: Sepioteuthis lessoniana; assembly: GCA_963585895.1. Taxonomy (NCBI): domain Eukaryota; kingdom Metazoa; phylum Mollusca; class Cephalopoda; order Myopsida; family Loliginidae; genus Sepioteuthis; species Sepioteuthis lessoniana. Next base: position 90,240,750 of record OY757914.1, on the reverse strand, counting down.
TACACGAACCTTAAACTCTACAAAAATCAAGTTTGTAGGAAGTTCAAAAGTTCATAACTTCAACAGAAATGGTCATCCCTCATGCGTCAAAATCCGCTCAAGTTTCCACTATATATATATATATATATATATATATGCACGCATTGAATAATAATAATAATAATAATAATAATAAGACTCAACAAAATAGTAAATGTACGTTATGTGACGATAAAGATGAAATGAACAATCTCATAATAAGCGACTGCGGCAATTGGCACTAAAAGAGTATAAGACTAGTCATGACTGGGTGGGTAAGGTGAGGCACTGGAAATTGTGCAGGAAATCGAAATTTGACCATACGAATAAATGGTACATGCACAACCGAGCAGCTGTCCTGAGGACTGAGACACGTAAACTGCTATGGAATTTTAACGTACAAACGGATCCCCTAATCACGGCCAGACGACCAGATCTTATAATAATCAACAAGCAAAAAGAGAACTGGCGGAATTTCACAATTCTGCAAGTTCTCATAGTAAAATTGAAAGTAAGTGAAAAGAAGGATAAGTACCTCGAATTGAAAAAAAACAAACTGTGAAACATGAAAGTGACATTTTTACCAATTATAATTGGTGTTCTTGGCACAGTCACCGAAGGATTATTAAAGATACTGGAGTGCTAGGAAATAAGAGGGCGATAGGAGACCATCCAAAACCTACAGCATTAAAATCGGCCAAAATACTGAGATGAGTCCTGGAGACTTGAGGGGACTTGCTATAACTCAAATTTCAGAGAAGACCATCAGCGTTAGCTGATGTGAAAAACTCTCAGAGGGGTAAAATAATAATAGAAATACTCGCCCAGAAAACCAGACCTTATAATAATCAACAAAACTGAAAGAAAGTGAAAAGAAGGATAAGTACCTAGACCTAAAAAAAACCCATGGAACATGAAGGTGCCAATTATACCAATCATGATTGGTGAATTCGGTAAAGTAACTAAAGGACTATTAAATGGACTGGAGGACTTGGAAGTTGGAGGTCAGTGGAGACCATCAAAACTACAGCATTGTTGAGAACGGCCAGAACACTGAGAATAGTCCTGGAGACTTGAGGAGACTAGCTGTCATTGAAACTCCATGGAAAGACCATCAGCTCACGCTGATGTGAAAATATCTGAAGGAATAATAATAATAATAATAATAATAATAATAATTATTATTATTATTATTATTATTATTATTATTATTATTATTATTATTATTTCTGCAAAATTGTCGACTTTGCTGTCCCGGCAGACCAAAGAATACAACTGAAAGAATGTGAAAAGAGAGATAAGTACCTTGACCTTGCTAGAGAATTGAAACGAAAACTATGGAACATGAAGGTGAAAATTATACCAATTGTGATTGGAGCTTTTGGCACGGTAACTAGAGGATTATTAAAGGGCCTGGAAGATTTAGAAGTTGGTGGCCGAGTGGAAACCATCCAAACAACAGCATTATTCAGAACGGCCAGAATACTGAGAAGAGTTTTGGAGACTTGGGGAGACTTGCTGTCCGTCAATATCCAGTGAAATGAGTAATAAATAATTATAATAATAATAATAATAATAATAAGACGAAAAGAGGAAGAAGAAAATTTTGTGTTAGAAAATGAGACAAAATTTCAGGTATTTTGAGATACAAAGTTGATCACAGCCAGAAGACCTGGCCTAGTGTTGATTAACAAGAGAAAAAATCTTGTCATCTAATGGAGTTTGCGTCAAAATGGACAAAAGAGTATAAACTAAAAGAGCGAAACAATCGTCAGTCTCTTGAGAAATAAAAAAATCTTGGAACATAAGGGTGACGATCTTGAAGTTGGTGTACTTGGAATGGTCAACAAAGACTTGGAAAAAACTGAAGAAACTGGAAATCAGAGGAAGAATCGAAACCATCCGGACCACAGAATTTTAAAGATTAGTTTGAATACTGAGAACAGTCCTGGAAATGCGTCATGATTTGCTTTTCCTCAGGTTCCAGTGAATGATCATTAGCTAACTGTAGTGTGAAAAAATCACAAGGAATAATAATGATAATAATGGACAGATAAGAAATCTACGACAAGAAAAAATGATAAGACGGAGGAAAAACCCTGGAATATGTTGGGAAGAAAAGAGAAAAGCAACACAATGATTAAAACAAATTTTAAAATAAGTCAAAAGGTTCTGGTGAAAGGAAGACTGAAAAGATATCGAGACAGAATCAAACGATACATAGAAAACAGGACATTCCAAAAGAACGAAAGAAAATTCAATCACTAAGTGGGGGAAGAATGTGTGAAGACATCCCAATAACAAGATGGCAAGGAAATTAAAACAATTAGGGGGCAAAATATGGGGACGAAGATAATATTATGGAAAAGCCGAATGGATAAACAAGATGGAAAAAGAGTTATTAGGACTCTATCTTTTTTAGTGTTGTTCTGGTTGAATCAAGGTATATTTTCGCCTTAGAAACTTATTAAAGGTATATTTTCGCCTTAGGAACTTTAATAAGTTCCTAAGGCGAAAATATACCTTGATTCACCCAAAATAACACTCAAAAATACCAATTTAGAAAAATCCTGACTATGATGGTATAAATGAATACTAGTTTTAAAAATTCCCTTCCATCCACGATAGCCTGGCTTTCGAAATAAACAGATGTATTGAAGAAACAGACATTCCCTAATGGATGACCAAAGAAAAGGCCAACCGAATCCAAAAAGACGCCCAAAAAGGAACCGCACCCAACAACTACTGAGCTATAACGTGCAACTGCTGACGTGGAAATACTAACGGCACAAATCAGGGAGGAGATTTACACTTCGCGAATAAGCTGCACACTATTCCACGAAAAACAGAAAGGAGGTCGCAAGGAGAACAAGAAGAACGGGTGATATCCTGTACATTGAAAGACATACTCAAGGAGAGCAAAACGCGACGAAAATATTTTGCTACAAACTGGCATGCGATATGATATTGAAAAGATGGATAATAGACTCTCTCAAAATGTACAAGACATCTGACTATGTCATAAGGTTTATCAGGAAAACCATGAAAAAGGGGAGAGGGGAACTGATAGCCAGATGAAAAAGGTTAACTGAGGTAAAAATCCAGAGAGGGATTTTCCAGTGAGATGCGCTATCACCATTACTATCTGGTGACAATGGCACACAATCACATAAATAGGAAATGCACAGGTAGATACAAACTTCATAAATCGCAAAAAAAAAATTATCCATTAAAATAAAGATCGGCTAGAATACTAAGAAGAGTCTTGAAGAATTAAGGAGACTTGCTATCATTCAAACACAAGTGAGAAACCATCGGCTATCGCTGGTGTCAAAAACTCACAAAAGAGTAAAATAATAACAACTCCATTCTATGTCTTCAAAATAAGCAAATTAAAAGTTCATTCAATATATTACCATTTTTACCTTTTGCATTTTTTTTTTTTTTTTGCTATATAAAATCCACAATTGAACATGAAATCGTCATACGTACGCCCTGATCGAAGTAAATAAGTCAGTAATCACTTGGGAATAAACCCTAAAAAACAGATAAAACATTCTTTAAATATGAATGATAAACCAAACTAACATAAGCGTTTTTAGGTTCTTTGTCTTTAATAAAGACTATTTTAAAACCTAAATGAAAATAGGGATAGGAAGTGCTAATGGTAATAATGTCACGCAAAAAGAGAACAAATAATTAGATATACACAGACATACCGAAAGAAGAAGGTTCATTGAAAGAAGTTTTTTTTTTCTCAAGATGAAAAGATGACATATTTGTTGATGTTTTTTAAATAATTTATCGAAGTTATCACTAATGATATTTTGTATTTTTGCGTAAAAATGTCGTAAGCCAATGAATCAATTGTAAAAGCGTGGCAATTCATTATGAAAACTAACGAAAATTGAAAATGACATCTCCAGTGACTAATAGCGTTTCTTACACAGCGACGATTTAAAAACACACATCACGAACATAACATCTCTCTCTCATTCTCTCTCTCTCTCTCTCTCTCTCTCTCTCTCTCTCTCTCTCTCTCACACACACACACACACACACACACATGCACACACACACACACGCACGCACAAACACCTCCCACAGAACACACACATATGTTTAAATGTCACAATATTATATGAGGGGAAGTGTACCCACATGTCATATACTTTGCTCGTTATTTAAACTACCAGCTAGGAGGTTCTCTGTCTTTTTCGTTCTTCCCTCCTACAAACATACACACACACACACATGGACACGAACTCAAGAATATATATATATATATATATATATATATGTGTGTATGTGTGTGTGTTTGTGTGTGTGTGTTTGTATGTATGTGTATGCGAATTACCACCAAAAGAAATAAGGGTGTATGTTTTTTAGAAAAGCAAAAGAATATTTAATTTGACTAAAATGAACCTGCATATCGGAGTGTTTATATTCATGTCACGGAATGTATATATATATATATATATATATATATAGAGAGAGAGAGAGAGAGTGAGTGTGTGAGTGTGTTTTTGTGTGTGCATAGATAGATCAGCTTTTATTTGTTTTCAACTTGTGTACGAATGTATTCAAAAATAAATGCTTACATATCTGTGTGCAGACAAACATCTTTTTGTCTTTTTTAAGTAGGAAATTGTTTTGATTACTGTGAATAGGATTTTTTTTTCTGTGCATATAACTGTCAGAATCAAATTTGTATAAAACTTGAACATTTAAACACATACATATAAACATATATAAAATAAAATTAAATAATGTGAAAATAACATTTTTTCCATCTCCTTGATGGTTGACAGAGATTACAAATAAAAAGGAACAAATAGAAAAGCAGATGGCAGAAAAAAAAAATAGAAAGCAGCAAAGTAGAATAAAATGAAATGAAATGCATTGAAATGAAATGAAATGAATAATAACGTCAAAATTGAAAAGGGTAAAATATAAACAATAATTTTATTTAATTCTGAAATGTGGTTCCTTTGTAAGCGTTTGATTGCAATCCTAACTATTTGTATTTTAAATGCTCCACTGCATTTTTTAAATGCACTTATTCATTTGTCTATGATCAATTTTATTTTGCATGTTTGAACTACAACAGAAACCCACGAAGAAAATTCATGGTCTGCCTCTGCTCTCTGCTCATCATGACACGTAGTTTCTCTTTGTCCAGCTAACAAGCTCTACTCAGATTTCATACTCTCATTCTTTCTTCAGGCGACTACTTACTAATTATAGTTGTGAATAAACTTTTGTATTGTTACCTCAAACTGAGTTTGTTGTGTTCGTCAACTTTTACCACAGCAGGGTCACAACAGGGTCCGACTACTAGGATAGACGTAGCGATACGATATGAATTAAGAAAAGAAACAAATATGAAAAAAAAGAATGAAAATACCAAGAAAGAAATTAAGGCAAGTGAATGAGAAAAAAGACATGAGAGAAAACTTTGAAAAAAACAGATACGAAAGACGCTAAGAATCAAAACAAGAAAGAACGAAATTGAAAATATAGATGGAATGTTGAAAGGTATTAAACGTATAAGATTAATAAAAGGAAATATGATAAAAAAATAAAATACAAAAGCTGTACACCTTATGATTGATTATATATTTCTTTTACTTCTCGGAAAATATGGTGACTTTCATATACCCTTGTATATCCATTTTTTCCTTTCCTTTGAAAGGGAAATTCCGTCTTTTAAATTTCTAAAAGAAAGTAATTAAAAAAAAGTTTGGCGAGCGTAATCGAAGTTGACCGAAAACACACTTTTCCATAGCTACAAGACCGAGGTGTAGAGGAGGGCGCTGCTCCCCTCGCTGGATTGCTCCACTTTACTCTTGATCTGTACCTTATAATGCTGATTGTTAAGCAGGGTAGCATCAAGTATCACTTTTTAAGTCTTTGGTATGACTCGACTTGGAATTGAGCCCCGGTCTCCCGGACTATCGATTCGATTTCTATAAATTATCAAATATTAAATACAAAATCAATATTCTATAAGTAAACTATCAATAGTTGCAATCTATTTGTTGTATACCGATTATTTTCTTTTTTGTATGTTAGCAGTTTTCGTGTAACTGTGTATTAGTGGCTCAATTTCTTTTTAGGCTTATTTACTTGAACTAATTTTAACATCAAGATTTTTATGCTACATTCTATTCAATAAGGAAGGTTATTTTTCGGCGAAAAAGCTAAAATTCTTTAATATAAAATTAGTTTAAATATTCAGCAAACGTCTTTAATATAATAGGTTCTGCAAAGAGTTGACAGAAAATAAAAATAAAATAAATAGTTTTAAAATATTTATCATTGAAAATTCTCTCTCTCTCTCTCTCTCTCTCTCTCTCTCTCTCTCTCTCTCTCTCTCTCTCTTAATATATAGAGAGAACAGTAAAATAATTCTCTGAAAACAAGTCCAAATCTTTGAAGGTATATTTATTAACCCAAAAGAAATGCCAATAAAAAAAAAATAACCTACAATTTAGAAGCAGACATTTTAAAATGTATTTAAATCTTGGAACATAAATCATGCCGAGAGCATGTGACACATTTCTATTATTATTATTATTATTATTATTATTATTATTATTATTATTATTTTACGCCTTTGAGAGCTTTTCACATCAGCTTTAGTTGATGGTCTTTCAATGGAGTTTGAGTGACAACAAGTTTACTCAAGTCTCCAGGACTCTTCTCGGTATTCTTGCTGATCTGAGCAAGGTTGTTGTCTTCATGGTCTTTGTTTGTCCTCTGATTTCTAAGTTGTCTGGTTCTTTTATCTATCCTTTGAAAATTGTTCCAGGTGCATTAATTACAATTGGCATCACTGTCACCTTTACAAGCTATGACTTTTTTTTAGCATTCTAGCTAGATCTAGATATTTATCTCTTTTTCCCTTTCTTTCATGCTCATTCTGTGTTGTGCCGGTACTGGACAGTCCATTTGGCAGGTACTATTTAATCTAATTTCATTTTTTTGTTGTTGTTGCTTATCAATAGGTCTGGTCATTTGGTCGAGATAAGATGATCCGTTTGTATCTTAAAATCCCTGGGAATTTTGTGAGTCTCATTCTCCAAGACGTATTTTGGGTTGTGCATATACCATCCATTCGTATGGCCGAATTTAAATTTCTTTCCCAATTCCATGTGTATCACTTTTCCAGCCTGTAGTGTCTTATACACTTTTTGCGCTAAATTTCTGCATTGGCTTATAATATGATTGGTCGTTTCGTATTTATTAGTACATAATCTACACCTGCTATTTTGTTGTGTCTAATCAATTTTTGCTTTACTGACGTTTGTCCTAATGGCGCTGTTTTGTGTTGGTATTAAAAGAGATAGAATTTCTCTCTTAAGGTTTCACTTTCTAAGCCATAAGCATGTTTTTTCATGTAAGATTTTGCTTGTTTATCGCTTAAAATATCCATACAATTGACTTTCTTTCCATTTTTGTTTTCTACTTACTTTTGTTCTGTTGATGGTTGCGTTCGCGTTGTTTCTAGTCGCTATAATGAGCCTCTCTTTGCTCTTTTTATGTAGTCTTTGGGTCTTCATATCGATGTATCGATGCTATCTTCAATTTTGGCGAGTCCTCTTCCTTTTTTATTTGACATATAGTCTGTCTATGTCATCTTTCGGATATAAGGACAAATGCATCGTGATGAGTTTTCTTGTTTTTTGGTCGATTTTTTGAAGTTCTTCCTTCATCAACTTGAACAATTGTCCCCAGTATCTTACAAGGGGAGACAACCCAGATGTCATTCCCTTTGATGAGATTTCTGCTGTATAGTTTGGTTTCTAGCATTTTTCTAGTTCTCCTCAGGTATTCTTTTTAATTTTTCCTTTCATCTCCGTTCATGAAATAGTGACCGTTTCCAATATTGCCAAGTTTTTGTAACTTTCCTTTTGTCAGAGCTTTCTAACTTTTTGCTTATTTGGTAAAACCAGCTCATTTATCTAGAAGCTAGAGTGTTCGCCAATGGTCCAGGAGACCTGGGTTCAATCCCAGGTTGCGTCATACCAAAGACTTTTTAAATGGTACTTGATACTGCCTTGCTTAACTCTCAGCAATATAAGGTACGTATTAAGGGTAAAGTGGAGCAATTCAGGAAAAGGAGTAGCGCCCACTCCTACAACTCGGTGTAGTAGCTATTGAAAAGGGAGCCTTCTGGTCACCCTCGACAAAGGTCGCCAACTTTACTTAGTTATTCGTATTATCATTTGTCATTTTCCACTTTTCATAATTAACATGGCACATTTTTCCATGTCTATTTCGATCCCAATATCCTCACTGTATATGCTCGCTGCCTGTATTAGGGTCCCCAACTTTGGCAAACAGTTTGATGTCGTCCATGTACATTAGGTCTTTAATCTTTTCTTGCAGTTTATGATGTTTGTAGCACCCTGTGCATTTTGTGAAAATGTACTGAGTGTCATCATCTCTATCACAAATAGTAATAGTGATAGCACCTCTACCTGGAATATACCTCAATGGATTTTCAGATCAGTTAAAATTTTTATCTCCTGTTGTCAATCCAAATGTCTATTTATTCATGGTTTTCTTGATAAACCTCATGATAAACCTCTTCTGATATCTTGTACATTTTGAGATATTTTATTATCCAGCTTTGCGGGAATATATCAGATGTCTTTTTGTCGTCAGTGTATGCCATAGGTACATTTTTGCGTCTCGTTTTGCTCTCCTTGAGGATATTTTGATCAATGTATTATAGATCATTAGTTCCTCTTGTTCCCTTGTAACATCCTTTCTGGGAAAAGGTCCCAAATTTGTGCCGTTTATATTTTCCATACCATCGGTAGGCACGTTATGGGTGTGTTGTTTTTAGGGGTAGTTCCTTTTTTTTTTTTTTGAGGGGGTACCTTAACTGATCAGGGTGTTTTTTTCCTCGGTAATCCATTCCGGTATGTGGGTTTTTTAAGGCATCTATTAATTTCGATTGCCAGTTAAGCAGTCATGAATGGAAGTGAACTTTTAAAATCAGTATCCATGTATGCCATCATGGCCCGACGTTTTCCGATTATTATCAGTATTATAATTATTATTGTTTTCTTAAAAAGAAGAGAAAAAAGAAGACGTAAAGGCTATGTAGAGATTGAGATTAACCAGTTAATCACTTAATAAGCGGTTGAAGCAAACTGGCCGAAAAGAATTACAAGAAAACGCTCCACTATGTGGGGATAATGGTTCACGACGAAGTGCGCTAGGGACAGATATTTCACCTAACCGACAAATGATATATAAACAATAAGAATCTCACCTTGAAAATGAAATGCATGAAAAAATTGTCTGAGTCATTTAGGTACAAAGTCTACAAGATCATTCATTTACAGGAAGAGAATTACTTGAATAGTATATTCTGCCATTCCAGTAACCCATGAAGATGAAAGAAAGAGATAGATTGAAAAATACATAGACCGTGCGATGGAGCAGAAAAAGTTGTCGAAAAGTCCTCTAGAACATAAAAAAGAGACTAGGTGTATTGAAGATAAAAGGTTGGTTGTTTGTATTTTGTATCAATCCTTGTCAGTTATTTAATGTCACATTCTGTCTTAACATATTTTCAAACATATAATTTCTATACGTATAGTTTACATCGGATGCAGTTTAGTATCATCTCCAGGACACTCGTCTTTTTTTTTTCTTTTTTTTTTTTTCTCTTTGGTGGATGGTCTTACCCGTTTGCAGAGATGCAGCTGGAGTATTCTACAGTTCTAGCCTGTAACATATTGACCTCCGACCCAGCCGTCAATCAAGGAACAGAATCACCCGGTCGAAGATATCAGGGTATAAACTTGACTGTGGACGCGTTGAATTGGGTGCAGATGCGACGCTCACAGGAAGCAGGTTTACGTCAAACAATGATATAACCCGGTGCAACAGGAAGTTCAGTTAGTTGGGGTCAGTCAAGTTGGAGATAAGATGCTGCAGAGAGAACCAGCACCCAGCAGAGGGCTATGGGCCCTCAGGACCCCCGATTGAGCAGCCCAACAGAACGAGAAAGAAGTGCTGCTAAAGATAAAGGAACTGGGGGTCAATATGTTGCAGTTTGTTCAGTCTCCAACTCACCTCTCACACATAACCCTTTCGCAATCATTTCGCAAACATTTCGAATAAAGTGTGAGAGGTATATTTTTCTAAAGAACTGTGTCCATTCGTTATTATTGTTGATTTTATTTCTGCATGCATCTGTATATGTTACATAGCCGACTAGACCGGAAATAAAAGGAATACTTTAGTCTATCCAAATCCAAGCATTGCTAAGATTAGCAAGGATACCTAGAAGAGTCCTGAAGATCTGAGGAGACTTGCTACCGTTTTAACCCCAGGGAAAGGCCTCCAGTTAGAGTGGTTGTGAAAAACTCTTAAGGAGTAAAAGAATAATAGAAAAGATGTTGCAAAAAAACTAGAACTATAAATGACACATAATAAAATAGACCAGCACATTCAAAAGAAGAAAAACACACAAAAGAAAAATGTAGCCATGGCATAAATAGACATCGCAAAGGTATATGACATGATCCCATAAACATGGATAATAGAATGTCTGATTTTTTGTAAAACCTCAGAGCAAGACGTAAACTTAATTACAAGGGCTATGGAAAACTGGAGAGAACCAGACCCTGATAAAAGAAAAATCCGAAAAGGCATCTTCTTGGAAGATAAATTATCACAGTTACAAGTTTTTATAACAATGATGGCACTAAATTATATATATACTTGAAAAATTCAAAATAGGTTACATATTCACAAAGGCGCAAGAAAAGGTAAACAATCTCATGCGATTTGAATTATTGCCGCGAAAAAAAATTCGAAACCCAAATACTAAATTTTTTAATATTCAGTAAAAAATCATTGTAGACTGTCACGACTAAAAAACTAATATTAGGTAACACGTATAACAGACTCACGTTAGCTATATATATATATATATATATATATATATTTATATATAAGATATTATTCAATCCAGAAAATTCGAAGTTGGGAACAATTCCAAGCAGGACCAATAATATATCAAAAAATAGAATATTAGATTTAAGTAATCCCGGTCAAGATTTCAAGGCAAATAATGTTCTCTTAAAAAACAACAATCGGTCACATTAAGATAATAAATTTAACAGGATGGAAATAAATTCATCTTAATGTGACCAATTGTTTTTTTAATAGAATATATATATATATATATATATATATATATATATATATATATATATTACACCGGCTCATAGGCCTAGTGGGTAGAGTGTTCACCAATGGCCCGGGACGGGTTACAATCCCAGTTCAAGTCCCACCAAAACCTTTTTAAACGGTACTTGATACCTCCTTGCAAAATAAGGTACGTATCAAGGGTAAAGTGGAGCAATCCAGAGAAAGGAGTAGTGCCCTCCGCAACACCTCAGTGTAGAAGTAGTAGCTATTGAAAAGGGAGCTTTCTGGTCACCCTTGACTACTTTATATATATATATGTATATATATATATATATTCACTTCTCTCTCTCTCTCTCTCTCTATATATATATATATATATATATATATATATATATATATTGCCTTTGGTGTAATGGTTATCGCTGTCGGGTATAAACACGGAGAGACCATTTTAAATCATGAACGAAGCTGATAGCATTTCGCACAGCACTGATACCTTTGGGAAAGGTAGGAATCCAATTACTCTCCTTCTAGCTAAAGGCAAATGATTGGGTAAACTGGGCTATTAAACCTTGATTAAGCATCTAGTCTAAGTGAAAAGAAACTCGGAAGATCGGGGTAATATTTCAGGTCAAATCTTCCCAAAAACTCAAAAAATGGAACTTGATGCTCCCTGCATAACACTTAGTGTTATAGGGAACGGATCAAGTGTAAGTGTAGCTATAAAGAGAAAAGAGTAGCTCTTTTCCTTATACCGTAGTGTTGTACCTATTGAACAATATATATATATATATATATATATATATATATATATATATATATATATATATATATATATACCTATTGAACAATATATATATATATATATATGTATGTATATATCGCTGTTGATTTCCTCGAAAATATACAACTTTAACTTTTTTAATGAAAGACCCTGACATGTAGGACACAACAGGAGAAGCAGGGACGAGCTCAAAAGTGATGTACTCCTATGGACCCCCACATAGGGCCGGGCAAAAGCAGGACGACCAGCTCGAACATACATTCAGCAGCTATGTGAGGATACGGGATGTAGCCCTGAAGACCTACCAGAGGTGATGAACGATAGGGAGAAGTGGCGAGAGAGGGTCAGAGATATCTGTGCTAACGGCACGACATGATGATGTTGATGAATGAAAGACCCTCTTATATATATATATATATATATAAGGGTCTTTCATTAAAATAGTTAAAGTTGTATATTTTTTCAATGAAATCAACAGCGATAGGCCCCTTCATCTATCAGAATATAACATGACCTTCTTAAGTGACAGCTGCATCAGAACGCTTTCTTACCAGAGCGTCAACAACTTTCCACACCATGGAATGTCTTTTTGATTCAAGTTCGTAGTAGAAAACACTTGATAAGCTATTAGCAAACATATTTTGACAAGAAACTACTTCCTTCAAATCACACTGTCAGCAGTGAATTTGACATAGATTGCTCTTCTAAGCAACCAAAAATAGAATCTTTAAAAGAATTACAAATTTTCATTCCTTCTAAAACACATTTTAAAAACGATCAAAGAGATTGAAAAGGTCATTAAATAGACTTGCTAAAATCAGTAAGATTATCTGGATTGACGTGTGCTTAAGAATCATCAATTGTATTTACAATCTCTGGAAATAAAAAGACGTTTAGTACTAATGAACATTACTTTACGTTGCTTTTATGAGCATTACCCGGCAGAATGTACAGTTCATATGTATTTGAACAAGCTAAAGCAAGTTCACGTGTAAAAAATTATCGATAAAAATCAGATACTGCCCAAGAAAAAAAGCCCACAAAAAATAGTGACTAAAACTTAAACAGACTACTAAATCCAAATGAGGAGACCATATCTGAAATCACTAATCAATGGTGAGAGAGACTCTATCATCTTTCACATGGCTATGGCAGTAGATTACATGATGAAGATTAAAGAAAGGGAAAAATTGGAAAAATACCAGCATTTCACCTGGAACATAATTCCGTCCCTCTAATAATTGGTATGCTTGGCACCAGGCCATAGAATTGGAGGTGAAATTCAATGATGTGGAATTTTGAAGAAGGATTGTCACTGTTTACAACATTTCGTTGTTGGAGTCTGCGAGAGTGGAGCAGGTGATTTTACGAGATTTCTGGTCACTCAAGATTTAACCATCATGTATTTGTAAGAAACAGGGAAAATCGATATGGAGGTGATGGTGGTGGGGAGATAAAAAAAGATGAAAATGAATTGAAACTACATTAAAGATAAATATAGTAAGCAACCTAATATTTTTCGCTGCCTTCCATCTAACAGGACTTGACACAAGGTCAATAACACGAGGTCGGCTTATCATGGGAGTTAAGAGAAGTAGAGGTCAGGCACGAGCCGAAACTTGAGCTCTGCCGGACTATGCTGGTCACCGGCTCACTTTGTGCAATGTGAGTCAGACGAGCTAGCAGCTGGGCATGGTCTCAATCTATATATTACATGGACTCAGTACGGATGCCTGATTATACCTTGAACTGGACCAGGAGTCCAGTCCTATGCAATGATTATCAATGCAGCTTGCCAACACGAAGGTGACCCAGCCGAAGCCTTTTGGCCGCGAGTCTGGCATTGATCATTTATAAACCATTCGGCACAAATGCCAGACGGCCCCGCTAAGAAGCCAGGAACCAGGTCCTAATCCAGGTAAGCAACCTTATAAGCAAAAGATAGGAAAACCAGTCGGATTCAAATATATAAACCAATTGGTTAAGCATAAATTCAGGCAGATCTGGAAACCATCAAGAGTACAAGAAGTAGGGAATCTTCTCTTTTCTGGCAGAAAGACTAATTAAAGTTAAACCTAAACTTTCAATTTCGTTTCTTTCGTTTTTTTTTATTGCATATCAACCTACGTAGGTTATTTAGTACCGAAGCCATCTTAATAGAAGAAGAGTAATGATAATATTTAAGCCATAGAAGGGGGAGTAAGGAGAGATCATATTTTCCCCAAGTGTTTTCACCCGAAAGGGAACATATAGTGCAACAGGAGGTCGAACTAGCTTACTTCGAGTCTGCAGTTCAGAACATTTGCCACTACACCACGAGAACTACTCCTTAACTTTTAAATCATATATCCAAATGATTTTTCACAAAACAAAAATCTAAAAGTAAGTACTTAAAATCTTGCTAAAGTTTTTAGCTTGTTCTCAGCAATATGTATTCGTCATTATTACTTCTAAAATTCTAGATACTTTTTATATATATATATATATATATATATATTGAAGGGTGTATATTAAGGCAGCTAATTATTAATCAAATCAGCTTTGTCAAAGACGATGGAACACTGTTCATTATTTTTAATTCCATTTTTTCAAGACTTCGTGTTATTTTTCTACGGTTTGGATCTATTTGGTAAAGGAATTGTCCCATATCTTCTGCCCAAACGCTTTCGACCATACTTTTGGTTGTCATCAGGGGTAGTGTAATTTTGAGTTAACATTTTCAGTTTTTACTGTTTTAATTATTTGTAGCGTTTTGTTTTGAAGTTGTTTGTAGGAAAACTCTCTTGAATATATATATATATATATATATATATATATATATATGTATGTGTGTGTGTGTGTGTGTGTGTGTGTGTGTGTGTGTGTGTGTGTGTGTGTGTGTGTGTGTGTGTGTGTGTGCAAACAAAACCCCCGCTATAATGTATTTAAAAAATAAGATATTAATGGGAGAAATACGCTTAAATTTAGAATGGGTTTGGTGTGAAAACTGCGTATGGAGTGAAATAAGGATTGTACCAAACCTAGTTTTAATTAGACGATTCATTGAATAAAAATAAAAGGAAATAAAAAAAACCTGGACGTTGCAGGAAAATAAGAATCATGGAAGGTGAAAGTGTCATTAATACCAATGATTAGAGGAGCCTTTGTCAGAATCCTGAAAAAAGGGGATAATTGAAGATCTGAGCACGAATTGAGATAACCCAGACCACTGCATAGCCGAGATTAGCTTGAATTTTTAGAAATGTCCTTGAGATCTGAGGAAACATAGTGTCACTTGGACTTTAGGAAAGACCAACACTTACTACTGGTGCGAAAAATCGTAAGGAAATAAAACTAGCAATCAGATGAAATTTAAAAAGATCTAGACTGCATCACTGTTAAGATTAGCTTCAACACTTAGGAGAGTCTGCAGACCTGAGGAGACGTACTGTCATTTAAATGAAAATCCATCCGTTAGACAGCAGTGAAAAAACTTGTCAGAGAACGGAAAAACTATGGATCATGAAAGAGACGGTGATACCAATTTTAATCGGTCGGCTTTGGACAGTCACCAAAGGATTGGTACAGGGACTGGAGGCCGTAGAAATAAGAGAACTGGAGGAGATCATCCTAACTACAGCATTGTTGAGATAGGCCAGGGCACCTCGGATAGTGTAATGGTTAGCAAGCTTGACAAGCAAACCTGCAAGAGTGAGTTCGAGTCTCATTGGGTGCCCCATTCATTCGGCCTTGTGCCGCATCGAAGCAAAGAGCTTCGTAAATTACATTGTTGAGATAGGCCAGACTACTCAGAAGAGTCATGGAGACTTGCTGTCACTCAGACTCCAGTGGAAAACCATCAGCTAACGGTAGTTTGAAAAACTGTTAAGTGGATAAAATGATAACAAGAAGATAGAGGAGAGGAGAGTTCCAATATTATAATGACTGAAGTGTAGAACTGCGTCCTCAGTCTAAGCGAGCTCAAACACCAGTCTCACTATAACGTTCACTTTCGGAGGTGCCCGTGGTGTAGTGGTTATCGTCGTAGGAAATGGACTCGGCGACATGAGTTCAAATCTTGGACGAGACTGATTGCATTTCACATAGAACTAATACCCTTGGGAAATGTATGAATCCAATTGTTCTCCCTCTAGCTATGGGTAAATAGTAGGACAGAATTGGTTCTTCAGTCTTAGTGAGGCAACAAGACTATGTGAAGGAATTCTCTGAATTCAAACCTATCAAACTCAGCTTAAAAGTGACCTTGTGTCATATCCTGTTCGAGCGGAGGGGTTGGTAAATATGATAACGTTCACTTTCGGACGAATAGTCTTGGTAAAGCTATGAAACCCTAATTCTATCAGCTATGGGTTAAATAGTATCATTCCTCTTCTACAAGGATGGCTTTGGCATTAACTAACCTTCGAAGGTTGATATGCAATGAAACAAAGAGAAACCAAACCAGAGAAGGAAAAGAAAGGAACTTGTCAATGACTGAATTTTGCTCTTTTAGCTAACTGCAAACTGAAAATAAAGCGACAGAAAAACTGGACAAATATCTGAATCTAGCCCGAGAGCTGAAGAAATTAGACAACGTTAATGTGGCTGTAATACAGATAATTGTCAGGTCATTCGAAATAATTTCCCCCACTCACTGACAGCAAAAAAAAAAAAAAAAATGAAAAAAAATGGGTATTGATGAGATAAAAATTGTGACTGATCCGACTGCAGTACTGTGAAGATCGGCTAGTGTCCTTAGAAGAATACTAGAGTGCTCTAGTGATTTGTCGTGACTCGTACTTCAGTAAAAACGGCCAATTAACATTCAGGATTAAAATAAACCAGGACATTCACAAGCCAAAATTTGTCCTGATGCATGAAAATCTCTGTGATTTTGAGATACACAATCCTGGCCAGAAGACCAGTTTTAGTTGTAATAGAAAAAAAAAAAGAGAAAACTTGCCGTCTAGTAGATATTCCCGTTTTGGGTGAAGACAGTGAAAGTTAAAGAAACAAGAAAATAAACAGATACTTGAACTTTGTTTGAGAACTAAAAAACTGTGTGACATAAAAATGACAGTGATACCAGTTGTATGTGGAGTGTTTGGAACGATCCCCAAAGATTTAAAAGAGGATTGGAAAAATTGGAAATTAGAGGAATCGAGACTATGCAGACTACAACATTGTTGAGGTAATTTACTAAGCTTTTTTGCTTAGATGTAGCACAAGGCCGCATGAATTGGGCACCCAATGAGAATCGAACTCACTCGTGTAGGTTTGCTAGTCTACCTTGCTAACCATTACACCACCCGAGGTGCCCTACTACAACATTGTTGAGATCAGTCAGAATAATCAGAAGAGTGTTGGAGATCTGAAAAAAAAAACAAACTTGCTATCTTTCAAGTTCCTGTGAAAGTCTATCAGCTAAAACTGGTGTGAAAACCATGCAAGGATTAAAATAATAAAGAAGTAATTAGGGGAAAAGGTAAACAGGAAGACAGCCCACACCACTGTGTTATAGAGACTAGCTAGAACATTGCGAAGAGTCTTGGACCCTTAGAAATAAGCTCCCCTAAAGAGTAAATATGTAAATTCAGATTCATGAGATTTCACCAGGTTTTTATAGATGAAATACCCTGATATTGCTCAACATTTTTGTATTTTGCAGATTTAAAACTGGATTACAGATAAAATGTTATCTCTCTCTCTCTTTCTCTTTCTCTCTCTCTCACTTTCTCTTTCTCTTTCTCTCTCTCTCTCTCTATCTATCTATCTATTATTTATTTCCAATTTTATGACGTTGCTCTACACATGTTTAAGAAGACGTCTATCATTTCTGAAAGACGTTTAGAGCAAAGTTAGAAAAAATACTAATTTTAAATATCAAATTCACTTGCAGACCAATTCATTTTATAATATTTACTTTTCTCTCATTGGACAAACAAGAAAGTTCATATATATATATATATATATATATATATATATATATATGTATATATATAATGATAATTGGAGAAAAAGAAGAAGGGAAGAAGATGAAGAACAGCTGGACATATATAGTCTTTCGAGTTATGGACATACGAATATAACAGTACCAATAAATCCGGTCGTAATCAGGCTTTCAGTTTAGATGTTTGTAGTCATGACGAATGAACTTTCTTAGGTAATAATATAAAACCTCTCTCGTTCAACAGAGAAGTATGGGTCAGTTGGGCAAAGTTATTTAATGAGAGAAACCATGAGAACTTTTATTTGATCTCGTCAAATGTGGTTGCCAAGTGGTATTGCAATAAGTTCTTCGGATTGCTGTAAACTAATAAATGTTGGAACAAGTGGAATGAAACAGGCAGCAACACACCTCCAGAATGTAAACCGGTCCTTTTTCACGCATACTGAACCAATCAGTCAGCATTTTGGGAACATAGAAACACGATATCAAGGAAAATAATTCTCTAAACGGTTTGAATATGGACTCAATAGGAGTGTGCATGCTGTTTTCTCTTATTTCTAATTTATTGAATTTATCTTAATAGTCAACAATAGACTTGTCGGTTGGGACTGTGGAATAAGCTGACTGCATCTCTGCAGAGGAGAAACAACATCCCACAAATGAATGTCCGGTAATGACATGAAACCGTCTGATGATGTGGTGAATGTAAAGTATCTCCTCGTTACCATTACACTCAGCTCCACTTTATCTATCCGAGACTAGTAGTAAATGTTAGGGTCTCAACTATGAGTCAAATAGAACCATTTAATCAATCATTAAAATGGAAACTTAACTGTGTGCAAACAAATGATTAATTTTAAATTTAATCAGTAGTATTACATATCAGTATTTGAAACCGTTGAAATTGTTTGTGTGCAGACGAATGAATACTGTTCAATAGAATTATCAATGATGTATAGCAAAAATTTAAATCTTTTACTCGGTATTATTATTTATATTAAACAGAATTATTATCGCTAATTGGAATAGTTCAAAGCATTTAACTATATACAAACAACAAATTGCTAGACATTAAACCCTTTAACTCAGAGAAAACAAATGATTAATATTTAATAGCATTTTTAGTGTTAGATAACAAAATTCGAAACGATTCAACAATGTCCAGATAATTGGGCCCTACCGTGTTTCGAAATCTTACCTGCGAGCTTTTCGCGTACAATATACATATATTGTCATCCATAGACAGACCTATTTCGTTTTATCAGAACTTTTTAGTGTGACTTGATAGGCTAGATTCCCGAAGTTGGGATCGAAAACCGGTTGGTTCAAACGCCAATCCAAGATTCTACCACTCAGCCACGAGGAAAACAGCGCCAGCGAAGGAAATTTAAACGCTTATGTATCACATTTGTTTTTGTTTACATATATCTGCTTAACAGATATATATATATATAAAGAGAGAGAGAAAGAAAGGGAGAGAGAGAGAAAGAGTGAGAGGATCTGGCATTATTTCACCATCAAGAGTTGATATGCCAAAATACACAACTAACTAAACAACGAAGAGTCTACAAGGCATAAGCTGGAAAAAAATAGATCTGACCACTTTGATAGCTTTGAAAATCAGCATTCCTAAAACTGAAAAGTCTTGCCAATGATTTGAATACTGTAAAAGAGTTATCTACATCAAAGATACAGTGTGTGCATTTCTCATTCTCATTCAAATAAGAGTATTTCGGTAGGTTGTTTCGGCTTCGATTTCTGTACTTTTTGCGTTATTTACTGCCAAAGAAATTCTTGTAGAACGACAGTAGTAGCATTATTCAACCCATCACTGAGAGGATAAAGGGGGTTCATACATTTCCTCCGGGTATTAGTCCGAAAGTGAATGTAATAGCGAGACTGCAGTTCAATTCTCTGTGATGTTGCAGACATGAACGTGTTGCGGCACGACATGATGATGATGATGAAAGACCCTCTTATATATATATATATATATATATATATATATATGTGAGGGTCTTTCATTAAAAAAGTTAAAGTTATATATTTTTTCAATGAAATCAACAGCGATAGGTCCCTTCATCTATCAGAAGATAGCATGACCTTCTTAAGTGACTGCTGCACCAGAACGCTTTCTTACCAGAGCGTCAACATCTTTCCACATCATGGAATGTAATGGTGAGACTGCAGTTCTAACTCTCTGTGATGTTGCAGACATGAATGTGTTGCAAAACAGCTATTTGGTTGCTGCCTCACCAAACGAGTGAATGCGGCACAAGGCTATTTGTAAGGTGAGCCAAAGCGCAGGACCGTAGCCCAGACACACCCGGAATTCCTATAATGCCTCGAGCTTCGTCGGCATTTCCATAAAGAGAAGCTCATCGGGCACCAGGTGATAAACCTAGCCCCTCCGAAGATTGTTAGGGTCCGGAGGACTGCAGGAGAATGTCTTGTAAAGCAATAGGTGGGCAGTTACTACTGAAGTCAATATAATGTAGCATTTGCGGAGTCTCAAAGAAAGTCGGGTGAGACAAAACTGTATGAAGAGATGACAACGTGTTCACATCAGAAAAAGAAATTCTAGACTCGTGGTCACAGAAAAAGGCCCGAATGGAATAGGCAAACCTGTCTAGTCTTTGTTTGCCCTCCATCGATTTGATAGAGGTTGTGAAGCAAAATGTTCCAAACGGGGCCTTATGTTTGGATCGCAAAAAATTGCCATGAATAAACATTGAAAAAGCTTTTACTCATTTTTGGACATACTCTTATTTGTGAATGATTTATAATAGTGTTATATAATTAAGGAATGATTATTTTATATTAATCATTTTTCGTTAATTATATTTTATAAGGTTTTGAACTATTCGAGCCTCTTAGTACAGGTGCATCGTCATTTGGTGCAGTTACGCTTGCACGCTAAGGATATGGCAATCACAATTTGTCATAATAAACCCCCGGACAGGAAATAGGGCTAGAGTGTGGATGACGTCATTCCTGGAAGAGATAGTCCTGAGAGTTTGAGGATTTTGAAAAGAGTCAGTTGAGATTGGACCATTGAGTTTGACCGTTGAAAGATGTAGTTGGGGTTTTCGGATCTCTACCGACAGAGATCTTAAACATCACAAGATGCGCTGCGCGTTGGGGTTGGCTCAGCATAGTATGGTTAGTGTAGGCTTATAAGAATTATGTCTCTCTCCTCGTGTCGCCATGGACCAAAGCCATAAATTAATAAACCCTTTCGTACGTGAAACAGCAGAGTCCGCCTGTTTTTGCATTTGTAATTGCATATGTATACGTATTGTGTACAACAATAATTGCATATTGACGAGTGAAATTATACCCAGAAAAGTGATTTAATA
This sequence comes from Sepioteuthis lessoniana, assembly GCA_963585895.1. NCBI lineage: Eukaryota > Metazoa > Mollusca > Cephalopoda > Myopsida > Loliginidae > Sepioteuthis > Sepioteuthis lessoniana. The sequence goes on along the minus strand of OY757914.1, from coordinate 90,219,479 downwards.
TTTCTCTGCAATCAACTTTAAATTCTACTTAGAATTGCTGGTTAGAGATACAAAAACAAAGTAAAAATAAGATTTAGGCAGAAAAAATAAGTACTGTAGTTACAATGGAAAGTATTATGTGTCAATATTGGAATTATAATAATTTTCTTATCATAGCACTATCAAACAAATAGCTCAACAAGTGAGAGAAATCAGCAGATTTTGAAAGATTATAAGATAAAAAGAGAAGGATTTCTCTGCGGTGTTATATATATATATATATATATATATATATATATATATATATATAACTTAACCTATTGGTATTTATAGAGTGTTCGTTGATGGCCCAGGAAACCGTGGTGTTTCACAGGTCAAGTTATACTTTAGACTCAAAAGATTGTACTTGATGCTTCTTTGCCTAACATTCAGCATTACAAGGTACAGATCAAGGGTAAGTGGACAAATCCAGGAGAATGAGAAGGGCTCCCTACATCTCCATATTGTAGCAATTAAAAACGGAACCTTCGGGTCCCCTTCAATCACAGTCGATTTTTTCACTGTCTTATATATACATATATATATAGAAAGAGAGGAGAGCGAAAGCGTTTGAAAAAGATATATATTTTAAGAGAGGAGGGAGACTGAGTGTGTCTGTGTAATAAAGTTACATACTGGAGTCAAAATTGTTTTCTTCTCTTCGGATATTTGATTTAATTTTCATTAGACATCAACATAGTAAACATTTTTGACGAGTAACATTTTGCCCCCAAATCCACGCAAAACAATACAATCATTTTGTTATTTCCGTTGCTGTTTTCGTGGATAATTTTCTCTTGTTTCCACCATGTAGGTGGACGACCCTAGTCGAGGGTGACCCGAAGGCGCAACTCCTTTCCTTGAATTGCTCCACTTTACCCTTAATCCATACCTTATAATGCTGAGCAAGGCGATATCAAGCACCATTTCTTGAGTCTTAAGTCACTGTTTTCTTTGTATTTTGTCTTTGTACTCGATTGAACAATTGATTGATTGATTGATTGATTAAATATTTGTAGCCTAGTATTTTCTATTTTTTAAATTTATCTGTGTTCATTAAAATTTTCATAATATGCATATCTTTAAAAAAGTTACGTATCACGAGTATTAAGATATAGATTTTGTTCTCGATTGATCAATTGGTTTATTGATTGAATGTCTTTTATTCTTGATTATTTGCAAGTATTCTTTGTAATTATTTACAAAGTGAAGCTCTTTTTGACTCAGAGGCCTCAGGTTTATTACGATACCAGCTATTTCTAAATTGTCACCCATCTCATATCAGAACATCTACAGTTTGCACTCACACAGATCTCGATATGATATAATATATCATGAGGACTTAAACGTATGCAAGCAGATAAGGGTGCCGGGTGTAACGGTTATGTGTACATAATGAGACGAATTCAAATCCTGAACGAAGCTACTTGCGTTTCATTTCGCGCTAAAAGCAATTGGGCAAAAGTTATAAAGCCATCTATACTTTTCTCTCTTCGCTATGGGTAAATAATGTAGTAGACTGGTTTCTTCAGAAAATGAATTAAAACTTAAAACTTCTCCGCTGAAAAACTGCCATTATTTCGCATTCTGCTAAAGGGTTGGGTAAATAAATACATAAACACAAAAATTTCATCATTAAACTATATGTATCTATTTATATCTAAATAAGATAGGTTTTCCCCTGCATTACATCTCTCTCAATTATATATGTAGAGAGAGATAATTATGACGTTTAATTATAACTCTCTCCCTCTCTCTCTCTATATATATACATACATACATACACACACACACATATATATATATATATATCCCTCTCTCTCTATATATATATACATACATACATACACACACACACACACATATATATATATATATATCCGCAGATAGACTGTTTAATCGTATCTCAACTTTTCTGTGTGACAAGACCCACGAAATGCTCAAAGCTGGGGTTGCAACTCGACTGAATTTACGTCAGTCGAACATCTTTCCCCAGAGCTATTGTCATTCTCAGCATACTTTAAGGACTTTTTAACGTATATCTTTCTACATATACGTTATCGGCTACCTGAAGTGCTCAATACTTTTGAAGGGCTATTCCGTTTCAACGTATATGGTAGCCGGCAAATATCAGCACGAGAGTACTCTGGTGTATACCAACGGGCAAGTATACTTTATATCTATTTATCTCTCTTCTTTGAATTAAATATGCATTCTTATAGCAATTAGGTAGAATTCAATCATACTTAAATTGTTTGTCTCTGATTACCATCCTTCAAATCTGAACGATGGGAAATCTTTCAAACAGTTTCACCTTCCTTAATCCAAATTTTTTCAGTTGGGGTTATACGGTATGGTTCTTCTTAAAAAGGTGCCTGATAGATAAACAGAAATAAATACACACACACACACACACACACACACACACGCATAAACGCTGTTATTTACACACACATACACACACACACATTCCTTTATTGGTCAGGTTGTCGAATGTTTACCACCATGATAGCAACAACACAAATCCTTTTCGTTCTTCTCTCATCCTGTTTGTTGGTATTGTTTGATGATTCCATTTTTTATCCTCATGAACCACATGCTGTCTGTGAACCTTTCGACAAGTTAAGCCTTACGGAATTTTTGTTTTCAGTATTCTGCAATCACGTCCTTCGCTCCGCTCCATTCTCGAATTACCTCTCCATGGTTGTGCTCAACAGATGTGACAAAAATTATATATATATATATATATATATATATATATATATATAATTTATGTCTGCAGATAGATTTCCAAGGAACAATCCAAATAGAGCTCAATGCATGGCTAATTAAAATTAAAAAAATCACATGCAGAGCAAAAAAGACCATTTATATCCAGAAAAACGCTAAGGATATAAATCCATTATAAATTTATCTCACTTGCTATTAAAAATAACTTGATGATCAGATGGATATTCAAACAGAAATATATTTTTTTTTAACTGTTAACACCGGGGAATACATTTCATCGTGAGGAAAGTATTTAAAGAATTATGATTTAGATAACCAAATAAAAAACAAAACTGTATGATACATACATACATATACATATATATATATATATATATATATATATATATATATATATATATATATTGTTATACAGGTTTGGTTAAAGACCATGGAACTTTACTGTTTTATGATATGAAGCATTTTCCCAAGTTTTTATACTTATTTTCTTTTCATCAGAGTTCAATTGATATAGATGTTATCTTTGATTCTGCCCCCAAATCTTTTTGATCATATAAATCGATCGCCTCCCGAGAGATTGCTGGTGTTGTTTTTTAATGTTAAGTTTGGGTGAGATATTTATATTGTTGGGGGGTTTATTATTGGTAGGGGTCTTTGATTAGTATGTTAGTTATTGAAGATGTTTAGTATGTTTTTACCAGTGTTGAATGCTACTTTATGTTTGATTGATAATTTTGGGTATCTCAATATTCATGGGACCCATGTGACTACTAATTACTAATAATAATGTTGTGTGCTTTTTTGTTTTAGATTTGAAAATAGTTTGCTATGACAACTATTAATCCTTAATCACAATGACTTGAAGAAGAGACGGAATAATATTTTGGCTCACTATTTATTTGGAGATAAAATAATTCAAAACTGTCTCAAAACAGATTCAACCTATTGTTATGATAATAATTTATTACATAGACAAGAAAGCCCTAAAAGAATGCATGTCCATGAGGCTGATATAATTACTATTAAAAAATATTAATGCGATATACCTTACACAAATCATGTACTTTTTACAGAGCATATTCCAAATGCCCACCATTGCACTTGTCTCAGTAATAAATCACAGTCATATTAATGAGTTGCATCTATTTTGAAATCGCATATATTTAACACTGATCATCTCAAGCATTTTTCGGAGTATCTATTTATTTCTGTAATTTTCAATCGTAATGTTGATGTTTTTGGTAATGTTTTTCGTATTTCAACAGATGTGAATTTATCGGTTTTATTACTTTTACTAGTAGCGTTGAATATTGACTGGACAACCCGTTTGACATGCCGCATAAGTTGCGTGGGGGATATAACAGGATATACACATGTTACCTTAATGAAATACAACGCAGAGGTTTCCTCAGCGGAAGTGTCGCGGAAGCTTCATAAGTGGCATGCTAGACTGGATGCGTGTCCACGTGTAACGCGTAAAAGGTGTGACCACAAGGATTGCGTGGGTGTCAGGAAAATTATATAAACCTGGGAAAGATTTGGACCCAGGCACTGCAAAGAAGATTGGTAGAAGAGCTACTTGACGTTACGCCGCTCATGGTGCAGAAAACAGTAATTGACACAGTATTTGCCGGAGTCACCGGGTTCTATCGGCTATATAGTGGTGATGTGGGGCTGGCCGGACGATGTTAAAGCGAGACAGAAGTTGGGGCTGAGTGTTTTCTGAATTCAGATAAAACTGCATGAGTTTCTTTATTTATAATATCGTTAGTGACTGGAGCACCAGAAGACAAATATTTATGTGAAGGTAGAATAAGTGAACTTTTCTATTAGGAAAGATCCAGTACTGTCTATGAGGAGAAAACAACACAGCAAGCTTTTTTTTTGTTTTTTGTTATCAATTTTCCGGCTTGCAAACAAAGACTCAAAAATTAAATGAAAAGAATAGAACAGCAGAGTAACTAAGTCTAGAAGCGAAGTGTTATCTTTTTTTGGGGGTGGGGTTTCCTCTCTCCCATCCGATAGTTCGCCATCATCGATATAGCAGTCACCTTTTTATCAGGCTACAAGAGTCAGAATTATAGAATTACAGAACATTCATTGGTCTAGTGGGAAGAGTGTTCGCCAATGGTCCGGGAGACCTGGGTTCAATCTCAGGTCGCGTCATACCAAACACTTTAAAAATGGTACTTGATACCTCCTTGCTTAACACTTAGCATTATAAGGTACGTATCAAGGGTAAGGTGGCGCAATCCAATGAAAAGAGTAGCGCCCCCCTTACGACTCGTTGTAGTAGCTATTGAAAAGGGAGCCTTCTGGTCCCCCTCGAGTACGGTCACCAATTTTACTTTACTTACTCCCATGTTTTACAGATTTTGAAGAAAGTCTGAGTTCTGGTCTGACCTCAGAAAAAGGCTTCTACACTTCGTCCAGAATTTTTTAAAAAACAATACTGAGAAAAGTGTGTCTTATTGTGAAATTGTGTTTAGGAATTTTGAAGATCATAGGGTTTGTGTTAATAAATATCAGATGTACTTGAACATTAGACTTTGGTCATCGAGCCTTCATATGGAATTTCCGATAAAAAGGTTTCCGTGTTTTTAACAACGAAGTACACTTAAAACAACATGATGGTTTTTATGTTCTACAGTGAAATCTTTTCATTTAGGCCGAGGTTTCGATAGAATAACTGTTGTATTCAAATAAATCAAGGTTTATTAACATGTATAAACCTAGCACAAAGTGGGTATCAAAAATTTGTATTTGGCTTGCTGATAATATAAATTCTTATATCATTTAGACTTAAAAGAATAAAAAACGTTAACGTCACAATTAAGGTTTTATGTATATGTATCATCGTTTTCTTTTTTTCTTCAAGACAAATAGTCAAATATGTTCAATCAAAGCTCATTTCTTAGCTTCTAGCAAATACATACATATATATATATATATATATATATATATATATATATATATATATATATATATATATATATATATATATATATTGACCCACCTGTGAATCTGATGCTTTCTTTGTTTCTAACAATCAAATGTCCTCTGTAATACCGAAATGTTCCATGCTTGTATCAGAAGAAAATAACACTTAACTGGAAGATAAGGGAATGATGATCGTTCTCTAACATTCCCACTAGTTTTCTTGATTCAAACCTTTCTTCTAAGGAATTTAGGCAAATGTTGGTTCATCACTAAGTTTACGATTAAGCTGAGATACGAGGTGGCCAGAAAATGAATATTTCTGACATTGCGAGATGACGAATTCTAAGAGATACAATAGAAAACCCATAAACATTACATTTGGACAATCGCACAAACAATATCCGGAGCACAGTAAGTATGGACATCTTGTGTTCACTAGAACTAACTAATTTGAAAATGTGTTTTTCCAAACACCAGAATAAATCCAGATGGCAGGAGGAAGAAATAATCCGCTATAAAAAGTGCAGACTCCTTTTTAAACAAATTCCACAAAAAACATTTCAATTTGATGGTGTTTTTATAATCTCAGGGTTTACTGTAGTATGAGACGTGATATATATATATATATATATATATATATATATATATATATATATATATATATATATATTACATTTACTTATTACGCGTATCCTCTGGTTGGCATCAAAATGAATGGAATTCTATTTTCAATGGAAAAAAAATGATGCAAAATAAATTGAATTTCATTCATTTCATTTTACTTTGCTGTGTGCCTCAGGGTCGAAATGCGTGAAGTTAAGTAGAAGAATTCTTTTGCGATTTTTAATATTTACTTTTAATATTAATCGTAATAAAAATATTGATCTTATAAATGTTAATAATAATTGCGCATTACTCTATTTGGAGAGTACTTAGGAGTTTTTGTATTCATGTACTTAGTAATTTTATTTTTTCACATACTCACGGACACACATGTGTATATACGTGGTGAATTCAATAAGTTTCCAGACATTTTTTGTATAGAAATTTAAACTTGTTGTGGACACTTGAAAATTCAGTATGTTATTGCTATATATCTTATCAGATGACTGAACAATTTTTATGATTTCAGGTTCAAATGAACAGCTACAGTAGCAATTGGAATACACCCTACTAAAGCCTGATTGTCACAGCTGATGGATTTCAAAAATGCAATCTGGACGTGAGGACACTTTAGAAGAACGATATGCAATAAAATTCAGTTTTAAACTTGGAAAAATGCCACAGAAACGTATGGAATGCTTCAGACTGCTTTTGGAGCATCTTGCATAAATCGAGTATCAGTTTTTGAGTGGCATAAAAGATTCAAGGATGAGATTCAAGGAAGGGAGTCTGTGAGGGATGATGAGAGGTGTGGGAGGAGCAAGGAAATCAGAACACCATAGTTGATTGGCCAAAGGGTTAGGATTAGGATTAGGGTTACTATGTGGAGGTTTTAAGGGAGTTCAGGAAGAGATTCCTTAGGAAGAGGCCAGCACTCTTCAAATCGGGTTAGTGGCATTTCCACCAGTACAATTCACCAGTCCATAACTCCATCTTTGTCACAGACTATTTGACCAAGATGGACATCAAGACGGTTCCTCAGCCTCCTTTGCCCCCTGTGACTTTTGGTTATTCCCTAAGCTCAGAGGCTGTCGTTATGAGACAATTGAGCAGATGAAAGAGGCTGTGACGAAGGTCATTGACACGCTCACACAAGAGGACTTCCATGAGGCCTTTCAGAAGTTATTGGAACGGTACAACAAGTGCATTGCAACTGGAGGAGATTACTTCGAAAGTGACTAGAGTTTCATGTGTGTACTCTCAATAAAAGTGCTTATACGAAAAAGATCTGGAAACATATTTAATGATCCTCGTATATATATATATATATATATATATATATATATAAACCCGAGGTTGTACGTTCTTGATACAAAAAAAAATTAAGAAATGACGAAAGGTACGATCTCCCTTACTCCTCCCAGTCATTTAGTTCTTATATGTAGAAGGATTTAGCATTAAATAACCGAAGAATATTGATATGCCCAATTAATCTATACAAACCGTTTTTCTTTCTTCATCTCTTGAAATCACCAGAATCCAATAACATCCCCTTTTTACACTTCTTTATTTTTCTTCATGCATTTAATTTAAAAATTTCTTTTTTTTTGTTTTTTCTTGGGGAATTTCTCTTCAGTCGCCATTTTGAAAACAACCAAAATCCTTAAGACTTTTGCAAAATCTATTTCAAATAAAATTATTCAGGATTTTATGAACGTCTTTTTGTTTTATATTTTTGTTTCTATATTTCTATTAAATTATAAAATAGAGAATAACCAAACATTGGAAAGCAATCATCTATCCCCATAGAAGCATGCAAATGGCCGTTAACATTTATCCTCAATACGCGGAGATGTAAAGGATGAGGAGAATGAATGTAGCCAGACGATATAATCCTCTCAGCTGCCTCCGTCGTCTACTAAAATCACTATCCAAGTTGAATGGCGTCGTTTAGTGGTTGGGTAGAAATTTAATCGAAGATTTCTCAATATTCAAAAGTAATCCCTCAAGCGTCGAAGGTAAATAGAAGCATTCGTTGAATTTCTTTATTCATTGTCTTTTTTGATCGTTTTTAACTTTATCTCTCTTTTTATAGCGTTTTTCTTCGCGTAGTTTCTGTGGGCTTTGTTATATCTCTCTTCTGTAATTCCGAAAGTTATTATTTCTCTTGAGTTTTGTACGTTTTGCTTGTCACATTCTTTCATCTTGGCATTCGTCTAGTTTTTCGCTATGTTTTTGCTTTCTTTTTTCTTGTTCATTATATGTTTCCTGTCTTTCTCTTTTGTATTTGTCACTTGATGTCACGAGGTGTATTAGGGAGTTTCTCTTGGTCATTATTTGTCTCAATCAGTTTCGTCTTCTTTTACATTTTATCATATTGTTTCGTCTTTTCATTTTTTTTTTTTTGTATCGCTTTGTTTGGTTGGTTGGTTGTTTGATTGGTTGGGTTTTATGGCATATCAACCTTTCTAGGTTATTTTAGGCCAAATCAATTTTTATCCAAATAGTCAGTTCTATTTCAAATAATTCAGTTAAGCATGTTTACACAGTTTAATTTTCAAAAACATTTCTATTTTAAGCTATGCAGTTCATTCAAACAGTTCTAATTCATCTAATTCAGTTTATTGTAAGTAAAGATTTTGTTAACACATATTTAAATGTCAAAACAGTTCTATATTAAACAATTCAATTTAGTGTAAGTAGAGTTTCAATGTCAAAAACAGTTTAATTTCAAACAATTCAGTTTAGCAAAATCACTCAATTTAAATGTAAGTATACAGTTTAATTGTCAAAAACATTTCTATTTCAAGCTATTCAGCTTAGTCAAATAGTTCTAATTCAAATAATTCAGGTTAACATAAGTATGTAGTTAGTTTAATTTAACCCATAAATAGGGCTCAATCAAGTGCTTCCATTCCGGGCCAAAGTGGACCTGGGAGCAATGGCAATGGAGGGGTACTCCGCATTCCCCAAACTTCCAGCATTACCGGAACCTCACCATCAGATATGTTTAGAGTCATACAGGACATTCATGGGAGGTCGTACACCTCTGCAAAGATGCAGTCGGTATATTCTACAGACCTAGCCGACTGGACAAGCTTTGCTTTATTTTGTCTCTTGTAGTTTCTCTGTTTCTTTACATTTCGCTTCATTTTCTCATTTCTCTCGTACATTTGCTGTTTTAATGATTCATATTTGTCTCTCGATGTTTTCTGTTGTTCTGACTCGTAATTGGGGATTTCTTTTAGTCTTTATTTTGGGGAAGATCATTTGATTATTCAGGATGTAAAGGTGCTGAACTGCAGTTTCGATGTAAGTGAGTGGGAACTTCAGTCGCGATATTACGTTCTCTTTCGGATAAATACCTATGTGAAAGGTATGGACATCCTCACCCCCAGCAATCGTTTAAATAGTTGTGCTGTTGTTATTCTACAAGGATTGCTTTCCCGTTAAATAACACCTCCAGATTGAAACACCATGAAAGAAACTGAATCACACTTGGGTTTTATTTATCTGGCCCTGTTTTAGCTTTTCGTACGTTTTTTCCCTTGATTTTGTCTTTCCATTTTTTATCTATTTTGCTTCTTTTTGTTTTGTCTTTAATAGTTTTCCTTTGTTTCTTTTTATTTCACTTTTTTTTTCGTTTTAATCCTATTTTAGCTGGTTTACTGTTTTATGTTTGTGACGTATTTCGCGTTGATATGATTTGTATTTGGGGGTTTCGCTTTCGCTCTTTATCGTCTTCTATTCTATTTAATCATGTTTTCTTTTTTTTTTTTTCTGTTTTACTTTTTGTTGTCGTGTCTCTCGTAGTTATTGCATTTCCTTTTTTTGTTTCTCTCCTTGCCATGTTTTTTTGGAGGCTTGTAACTGGTTGTTCTTTCTCTGGGTTTTCTATTTCCTTTTTCTTACCCCACATAATACTAATAATTTCTAAAAAAGATCTGCTTGTCCTAAAGATAGGATCCTGATAATTATAATTACTGTGGGTCTGAATGGATCTGGAAATAAGGATAACCTATGTATATCTACGATCTCCCAAGAGCTGCAGAATTGGAGCCTCACCAAGAGACGTAGCTGAGAATGGCATCAAAGACAACAGGAAATCGTTTATCTTTTTATAAAACAAGAAAGATGAAAATATTTTGAGAAAAAATATTTTATGTTTGATTCAATACCGAATTTTATAGCAAACTTTGCTAACGTCTCTATTGGAAAAATCCCAAAATAAATAGCCTATTCAAAAATAGAATCTTATTGTCTTTGCTTCCACCTTGTCGTACAAATAACCGCAGTGTTTACTATCAGACAAAGACATTAACATTAGACACAGTTATTGAACTGATCGACAAACACGCTGATATTAAACAAAGACAAATATTGAATTGATAAACAGCTAACGGACAAAAGCATTGACAGAACCGAGAGACAATGAACAGGCAGACAAACATTAAATGAATAGAGTAACTTTGAACAACCAAACACTAAAAAGAATTTGTCGAACCGTCAAACAAGTATTGAACTGACAGTCAAATATTAAAAAAAAAAAAAAACAGACATTGAGAATACTGAATCAGACAAATGTTGAACAGGTAGATATTAACTTTCAAACAGGGTTGAACACATGGACCTTGATCTGACAAACAGTGAAAATTAAAAATCACACCATAATTGAAAAGATGATAAAACACTGAACAGACTACGATTGAACAAACATTGAACAGACACGAAGCACAAACGGCGTAACAGTTATAGCCATCTAAAATAAACTCAGTGAGCAAAGTTCAAACCCTGGATGAATCTGTTCGTGTCACTTTAATCTAATGTCATTCAGAAAGGCATGGTTCTATTTCTTTTCCCACTAAGTTCAGGGGTGAGTAAATAGTAGGTCAGATTAGGATCTTTAGCCTTGAGACAGCAGCTAGTAAAAGAAAAGAAAATACCCTGAATTCAAACCAACTGTATTTTGCCAGGAACTAACCTTCTGACCTTGAAAAATTGTATCCCTTGTAGAATTGACATATCTGCAAAACCATGGACTGATATGACAATCCCAGAAATCAACAGTTATCCTTTGTTCTTAAAACATTATAGATGCGTCTCTTGTCCCGGCTATGGACGTTGTTTTCCATGATCAAATGACACATTTTCCGTTTTTGTACCCCTTTCATATATTGCTTTCCGTAGAATGATTTGTGCATATTTTTTACTTGAAACTTATATAAATATTCTTTTCAATATATATATTAAATTTTCTGTGTTTGTACTTGAGGTTATATTGTCTTTCTCTCTTTTTATTCAGTATCAATGTATTAAGAATATGCTAATAGCGATATTGGACCTTAGTGGGTGAGAACTCGTCTAAAAGCCTTCCCTACGAACAACCAGACCAATATAGGCACGGAAAAGACAAAAATTGAGAATACAGACTAAACACTGATATTAAAGGCACATTGAAGAGAATGAAAAATACGAGCTGTGATTAAGACGCGTATGCTGCAGAGTAACTAATAATATATCATACGAGGATCATTAAATATGTTTCCAGATTTTTTTCGTATGGGCCCATTTATTGATAGTACATACATGAAACACTAGTCCCCTTCGAAGTAATCTCCTCCGGCTGCAATGCACTTGTTTTACCGTTCCAACACCTTCTGGAAGGCTCCATGGAAGTCCTCTTGTGTGAGCGTGTCAGTGACCTTCGTCACAGCCTCTTTCATCTCCTCAATTGTCTCATAACGACATCCTCTGAGCTTAGGTAATAACCAAAAGTCACAGGGAGCAAAATATGGACTATAGAGAGGCTGAGGAACTGTCTTGATGTCCATCTTGGTCAAATAGTCTGTGACAAGGATGGAGTTGTGGACTGCTGCATTGTCTAGGGAATGCCACTAACCCGATTTGAAGAGTGCTGGCCTCTTCCCAAGGAATCTCTTCCTGAACTCCCTTAAGACCTCAACATAGTAACCCTAATCCTAACCCTTTGGCCAATTGACTTCCTTGCTCCTCCCACACCTCTCATCATCCCTCACAGACTCCCTGCTTTCCTTGAATCTCTTATGCCACTCAAAAACTGATGCTCGATACATGCAAGACGTTCCAAAAGCAGTCTGAAGCATTTCATACGTTTCTGTGACATTTTTTCCAAGTTTGAAACAGAATTTTATTGCCTATGGTTCTTCCTCACATCCAGATTGCATTTTTGAAATTCACCAGCTGTGGCAATCAGGCTTTATTAGGGTGTATTCCAATTGTTACTGTAGCTGTTCATTTGAACCTGAAATCCTAAAAATTGGTCAGTCATCTCATACAATGTATAGCAATAAGATGCTGAATTTTCAAGAGTGTACATCAATTTTAAATGCCTGTACAGAAAAAAGTCTGGAAACGTATTGAATTCACCACGTATCTAGGAAATATTCCCACGAGTGAGTGCCAGTTTAAAAAAACGAAACAAAGAATCGTTCAGTCTCTATACTTTTTGAACAAAATTTTTTGGCAAATGGTGTGCTCAGATGAAGTGATGAGATAACATATTTGTCGCTTGAAAGCATATGATTGATTGAAAAGAAAAAAGAGATTGCTTTTAGTATTAAATAACTCAACGGCTAACATGTAAAACTAACCAATGAATCAACCGAAATAAATCCTTATATTCATTTTTAAGGAAATCGAAACAAATACAGGGATTCCACTATTAATATCAATATAGAGCAACTTTTCTGCTATAAAATACACACGACTGTTGCCTAAAAAAGCCCTCTTGCCCTGATCAAGAGCCTGCAAGTAACGCTTGAAAGATGCTCGTTTTGAAAGTAGCGTATCCTTTTTTTTATCATTATGTTATCTCACGTATTTAGAGGATAAAGCTGGTGGTATAGCAATGGGCGTTAAAGCTTAACCCATAATTTTAGGGATATGTTTTAGATAGCTTGTTTCTTTGTTTGATGGTTTGGTTAGTTTTTATGGCTTTTCAACTCTTGCAGGTAATTTAATGCCAAATCCTGTTTACACATATATATTGAAAATATATTTGTCAACATTCTGTAAATAATATTCTTAAACGAATCTGAGCTAAAGCGTTAGCATACACTCAAATGATTTCAAGTACTCACATCTAACACGAATTATTCTATTAACTATTAACCGTTTCCTGGTACAGAGTTAAATAGTTTCAAGTATTGATATCAATTTAATATCAGTCATTTGTTTGTACACATTTGAACGGATGAACAAATATGATTTTTAAACGAATAGCTTGTTGATAATTTCCTTCTTAAATGAGTTAAAATGTTTTTTGCACACTTGTATCACTATTGTTTCTACACTGTTAAATGATTTCACTAATTGCTATCTAACACTAATAATTCTATTCAATATTAATCATTTGTCTGCACACAAGGAACTGGCTACATGTATTGTTATTTAACACTAATTATTCTAATCAGTATTATCTATTCATTTAAAATCTTCCAAGTATGTATTACCAATAATTCAATTAAGGCACATAGTTAAAGAGTTTCAATAATTGCTGTATAACTCTATTAATTCTATTTAACTTTACACAATCGTTTGCATACAGTTATATAGCTCCAAGTATTGATATATATCAGTAACAATTCAATCAGAGGGGGGTGTTCTCGTGGTGTAATTGTTAAAGCGATAGACTGCAGAATCGTAGTAAGCGAGTTCGTACTCCAGTCGCGCTATTACGTTCACTTTCGGACAAATACTCTTGGGAAAGGTATGAACCCCTTTATCCTCCCAGCTATGGGTTAAATAGTACCTCTACTGTTCTTCTAGGAGAATGGCTTTGGCATTAAATAACCTAAAAAGAGTTGATATGCCATTAAACAAAGAAACAAAACCAATTCAATCAGATATCAGTCATTTGTTTACACTCAGTTAAATAATTTACAAATAGATCTACTTGTCTCGTTGATGGGTTCCTTATAAGTATTACTGTTGCGTTCTGGTTAGTGAACGCTTGTAATATTAAATAAAGGACAAACCACGATATGAGAGGAAATAGAGATATATTATCTGGCAAAAAGTATATACAATAGAGAGATTATTAGTAAACAAGAAGATAGGATTAGTGAAAACAGAATAAAGATATAGTCCAACGATAGTATTGGCTTCCGTTATTACGGTAGCAAGTAAGGTGATCTAGTGCGATCTCCAGTCCCCAACGCTCTAATACTATTCCTATAAGAAGCTGCTCTTCACCTTCTAGTCTGCTTTATTTCTGTGTAGTGTACACAGAAGGCACAAGGCCTTGAATTTTTTGGGGAGGGGAAGGGAGCGGTCATACTTTTCTATATAAACTAAGGAGACCTAGCTAGCCACATTCGCCGACCCATTCAACAATACAATAAATATCCATTCATCCATCGCCTTTTGCGCTACAATCACCACAATACCACATTTGCTCTATGAAGAAGTCCTACTTAAAATCCCGAGATTCGTGAATGATTTTATTTACAAGTATGATTTATTTACAATGAATGTGATGGGAATGGGAGAAAAACCCCGAAATATATACAAAAACAAGGAAAAATCCCCCGTTTGGTTGCCCTCCCATCCCCCCGTCTATAAAATTGGAGGCCGACTGTTTTCCGGGGCGAAAGAACCGGAAACAAGTCGGACCTACCCTAGGTGGGGCAGGGATCCTAATCTACAGGGGTGAAAAGAAATAAGGGGTCGGGCGTGGTATGGGTTGATACAAGTAGGTGATATGATTTTTATACATATGAATGTTCAAGATCTTCAGTAAACGTGGACTGGGATACGGATTGAGGTACAAAAATAATGGGGATGGGGAAGATCTTGAGAACTAACAACTAGATGACGGGTACAATGACTCACAAACATACTGCTAACTAGGTACCTGGGTACCAAAGGAAAAGGGAACAGTTTTACTCACCAGGGCTGGGGTCGCTAAGGACCCGTACCGTAGACGCCATGAGCCGGCAGAGGAGGGAAGGATGACTCCAACGTTGCTCCCTTTCGCACGACCAGGCTCGCTGCATTCACCCACCTTTTGCTGAATGTTATGCGATCCAAGCGTTTTCTATCGCATCTGATTTTGACCC
Source organism: Sepioteuthis lessoniana (assembly GCA_963585895.1). Classification (NCBI taxonomy): domain Eukaryota; kingdom Metazoa; phylum Mollusca; class Cephalopoda; order Myopsida; family Loliginidae; genus Sepioteuthis; species Sepioteuthis lessoniana. The sequence continues at coordinate 90,204,090 of OY757914.1, read as the reverse complement.
TCAGCTGATGCCGAAAATACAAAATCAGATCACGATGAGAAAAGTTTGCATCGTCATACAATCCCTTGTTTCGCGTCGTCCAAATCACCATTCTAGCTACAGCTAGGATCGCGAGAAACACCACACGCTTCTCACCCTGATACGGAGGAAGAACGTTGTCCACGACGTAACCAACGTCGAGCAGCACGAGCTGTTTGGGTTCGATGCGAGCCGTCCACTCGCTGACGTGATCCCAAAACGGGCGAACTCGCTCGCAGTAGTAGAAGGCGTGCTCAGCCGTTTCTTCCAAGCCACTGCCGCAGCGAGCGCAATCGGGCATGTCTGCCAGGCCCGCTTTGTAGTTCAAGCCGACAAGGGGCAACGCATTTCGCACAAGTCGCCAGGTGAGCGAGAACTCGGAGTTGTTCAAGAAGCTCGATCCTGGCGCCCAATTCCAATGAGAGCGAATCTCCTCCGCCGTCCAGCCGCGCCGCTCGCTGAGAGGATCAGAAGCGGAACCCACCACTAGCTCCCGATATAGTTCTTTTCGAGGCCGTGAAAGGTCACTGGTCCAAAGAAGGTTACGAAGGGCCGTTCGGCACTCGCGGACAAACAGTGTTTCGCCCAAAGGCCTACGTCGACCTTCAGCCTTTGGGTCTGACTTTAGGCGAGGAAAAGTCCGACTCGCCTTCAGTCTCCACACTGCGTCCCCCGTCAAGGCTCTGCCCAGGTATGCAAGTCTTTCAGCAAGCCAGTGGCTCTCCAGATCAGGCATACCTAGACCCCCGTTGCGTGTACGTTGGATACAGACCTGCCTACGGACCATCGGCCTTGCACCTCCCCAGAGCAATCTGGAAAGGGATCGTTGCAGCGCCAACCGATTTACCTTAGGCAGAGGAAGTACAGCCAATCGGTAAAGGATCAAGGGGAAGACGTACACGGCGCACGCCTCCGCCCTGCCCTTTAAGGACAACCTCCTTGAAAGCCAGATTCCCACCTGAGCATTCACCTTGGCTTGTATTTCCGACCAATTTCGCTCCAGTTGGAGGCCGGGCCCGAACCACACCCCGAGGATGCGGACGGGTCCGTCACTCCAGCGGAACGGCCCCGGAAGAGTATTGCTACCCCTCCAAGCACCGAGCCGCAAACCTTCGCTTTTGTCAAAATTGACCTTGGCTCCTGCAATCCGCTCGTACTCGCTAACCGCCTTCTTCACAGCCTTTATATCCAGACGGCGGGATACAAACACTGTGATATCATCGGCGAACGCGGAAACCCTTGCCGTAAGAGGGCCAGCAAAAGGGACACCGCGCAGGGCCGGATTTGCCGTCCTATCCCTAAGCCTACGGAGCAGGGGCTCCAAAGCTAGGACATAGAGAAGAGGAGACAACGGGCAGCCCTGCCGGACCGACCGCTCGACCGCGAACACCGTCGAACGCCTTCCGTTCACCTGCACCACTGCCTGAGGGTTGTGGTACATCATGCTAATCCATCTGCGGAACTCCGGTTTGAATCCGGCAGTCTCCAAAACAGTCGCCAAAAACCGATGGTCAACCCTATCGAAGGCCTTGGACTGATCTAAACTGATCAGCGCGGCCTCGGTGCCGTCTTCTATACCCTCTAGGACCTCGCGAATCAAGTGCAGGTTGTCCTGGATCGATCTTCCCTTCACAGCAAAGGTCTGCTCAGAGCCGATCAGATCGCTAATGACAAGCTGTAAACGATTCGCTAAGACCCGGGCCAAAATCTTTAACTCTGTGTTAAGCAGAGTTATGGGCCTGTAATCGTCTAAACCCTCCCAAACATGCCTGCCACCTTTCTTCAGCAATGTGATCACGCCCTTGGTAACGCTACCAGGGATGGCTCCCTGGGCGAACCAATGGTTGAACATATCCGTCAGAATAGGCACAAACATGTGCGACATCCTCAAGTACACTTCGTAGGGCAAACCATCTAGTCCCGGCGACTTGTTGAGGCCGACCTGCTTCAACGCGTCACGGACTTCGCATTCAGTAACCACACCCTCGCAGCTAGCCGCTTCAGCCACCCCAAGGCGGGGGAAGTCGGCAAGATAGCTACGAAACTCCCGGAGCGGGAGATCAGTACAGCGGGCAAAGCGATCCCGAAAGTGCGCCCGAAAGGCGTCACGAATCTCGCGAGCCGATCGCAGCAGTCGCCCATCCGGGGCCTTGACAGAACCGATATACCGATCGGGGAACCTTCGCACTTCTTCTTCACGCGCAGTCGCGTTCGTTTTCACAGTTCGTTGAGAACTCTCTTTAACCTAGATCTAACTACGTATCCCTTGTAGCGCTCGCTACTCTCGCGCTCAAGGTCCCCCCTAGCTAGCTCTACGTTTAGGGAGTCCCCCCCAGCCACCGCCCGGGAAAGTCTATCGTCTATAGATTTCGCTTCCTTGGTCCTATCTAGGTTGAGCTGTCGACCGTACTTGGTAGCGAAATCTCTAATCCTATGTTTAAGAGATCCCCACCACCTATTCCCGGTAACCGCCCCCACTAACGCCCGCTGAATTAGGGATTCCAGCCGGTCCCGGAAGTCCCGTATCTCCAGTAAGGAGGTATTGAACTTCCAGTAGCCGGCCAGACTAGGCCTATTTGCTAACCGTAGACTGACTCTAACAAGTTTATGGTCAGTCCACGCTATCAAGTGGAACGTGGGACAACTAACAAAGTCAATGTCAGCTCGTCTCACTAACACTCTGTCCAAGTAGGAAGCTACTTTGGCAGAGGGCGAACTATCTAGCCACGTCCACATCTCCCGCCCTGGGTGATCCAGACGAAACCTGTCGACGAGGTCATGACGAGTCATGAGGCCAGCAAGGCTGCTTTCACACCTTCCCACACGCCTAGCTCCCCGCCCGACCTTATCTATCTTGGGATCAAGGATCGCATTCCAATCACCCATTAAAACTAGCCGCTTCGTATCGTCCAGGAACGGCGCCAACCGACGAAAAAAGGAAACCCTCTCCACAACGATATTGGGCGCATAAACCGCAACCAGACGAAACTTGAAACTTTTCACGGCAACATCGGCCACAACCAGTCGGCCCCCGTCACCTGCAAAAACAACGTCAACATCAGCATCAAGGCTGCGTCCAACTAGCAAAGAAACCCCAACGCTGGTACGGCTGCCGTATGCTGAGAAAACGTTAAAATCGCTTTCCAGCACACGACAGTCGGCACCGCAAGTGAAGTGGGTTTCCTGCACTGCAGCAACATCTACGCCGAGAGTTTTAAGTTCACCAAGCAAGCGCGTACACTTGCCCGGATCCCTCAATCCCCTCACATTCAAAGTAGCAAGGTTTAGAGCCATCAATCCCACTTACCTTACTCAGTGTCGACTACGGGCCGGAAATCCTTGGGAGTAAGGATGCCGACGGCCTGACGCAGAGATCCGGTGCCGAGCTCAGTACTTACTCGGTCGTCCCTGGTAATTCCACCGACATCCACGGGGTACCGCAATTTTAGGGACCTATAGAAGGTAGGGTGAACTAAAATCGGGACCCTGCCCGAACAAAAAGGAAGCAATTTTTTTAAACTTTGGTGGCGCAAATCCGCCAACATTGCGTCCGCTCGACTGGCCCCCTCAAGAAAGTGCCAAAGCTCTTTGGTTCGGGGTCCAGCCGAACGGACGAATGTGGTCACCATTGCGGCACTCTTAAAAAGATACGGGTTGGTGACGTCCTTGCCGTCTATTTTTTTAAGTGATGATAAGGGTTTTAAAGTTTTTTTTTAAATGTGGTCCATGTTTTGGGGCTCGAGGATGTCCTCGCAGAAATGAAAAGCGGTGAAGGCACGTCGGACTTCGTTTGAAGCCGACCGTGACCTTGGCTTGAGTTCTGTTGATGATGGTGATGCTGCTGCTGTTGGTGACTCCCTGGTCACCGATTGTGCCCGTGTAAGGAGCTTAGGGGTTGTGATGGGTTAGAGTGAAGGTGATTTTGGGGAAAGTGGGAAGTCAGAGAGGTGTCCTGGGGTATTTTGATGTTTTTGTGGGGGAGGAATAATTTGGGCTGGTCTTTCAATTTTTTTCTTTTCGCCCTTTTCTTGAGGTTGGGAGGGTGTTTGGGACTGTGTTGGTGTTTCTTGTGTTTGTCCCTTTATATGTTTTTTCTCCCCCTCCCCAGCTACTGAGTCCCCACTATCCCTTCGTCGCTTTAGGTTTATGGTGCAATCCATGGGTTCATTTTCAATATTTTTTTCTTTACTTTTCTTTTTTGTAGATGACGATGATGATGATGATTTTGCAGATGTCGATGATGATGATGGTTTGGCTGTGCTTGTGGTAGGAGTTTTACTAGAGTCAATTTTAGCAGTCGTGGTGATGTTTGATTTGTTTGAAACTGTTGCTGTTGCTGGTTCTTTGATGGGGGTTTGTTTTGCTGGTTCTTTGATGGGAGTTTTTTTCTTTTTTCCCCCTTTCACTACTTGTGTCCAGCCCTCTTCTTTGTTGGGGCTGTCCCCAGGTTTATCTTTTGATGTTTCACTTGGCTCGGCCACGGTCGCCGCTTCTGCTGCTGCTGCTGCTGCTATAGTTGTCGTTGTTTTTGCTATTGGTGTTGTTGTGGTCGGTGTTGTTTTAGTGGTCTTTTGAGGGCAGGATTTTGAAAAGTGCCTCAGCTGCTTACAATTCCAGCACTGGGGCTTCCTGCCCTCAACAACGACTGTCATGATCTGATGTTCATATTCGATTACGTGAGGTATGGCTGTGAACCCCCCTCTGTCCAGTCACATGGTGAAGATATAATCACCGTGCGCTGTCCCGTTAACAGATTTTGCTTTGGTGATGTCCTCGATTTCGCCATGTTTCACGAGGTAGGCAGCCAGGACCTCCTCATTCAGTTGTATCGGGACATTACACACGGTGATTCGGATTTTACGTCTTCCCATGTACTCTGGCTGTAGCCGGAAGTATTTGGAGATGACGTTTTCGCCGGCCAGCTTGGCTGCAAGGTCTTCTGATGGTACCAGAACATCCCATGTTGCAAAGCTACGTGTACAGTAGTACTTTGCAGGAATGTCTGCTGCTTTTAGCAAGCCTTCAAAAGTATCTTTTTTGATACCTGCCAGCCTCTTTGTTTTTAAATCTGTAACTACGTATGATATTATTTTGGGTTGTACTTCCTGTACAAGTTCGGGAATAGGGAGGATCCTATTCCCTTGGAAGTATTTTTCGTATTTCTTCCTAATGGCGTTATAGTCCATAGGGCTTTTTTGAGTTATTTTTGTTGTCCGAGAGGCTGGCAGTGAAGGTACCTTTTGCGCCGGTTGGATTGAACTGGCCGACGAAGATGGCTGCGAAAGTGCAGGCCATCTTTCTTCCGGCTTTGAGGGGGGACTTGTGTCTTTAAAAATGTCGGGTGATGATGACCCTGGTGAAGTTGGTGCCTCTGCCATAGCTGCTTATGAGGCAGCTAGGAGAGGGTGACCGTCGAATGTTCTTGTTTGTATGTCGGTGAAAGTACTTTGGATGATGATGTTGTAAGTCGTTATGTTTTTTCAAAAATGATCCGAGGATAACAAGCGTTGACCCCCCTCAACAAAAAAAATAACAATTATTTGGGGGAGGGGCAGTCAACAATAATAGTTCAAAAACAATAACAAACAAGTTTCAAAAGGTCCAACAAATAACAATATTTTTTCCAAAGCAATAACAATAACAATTTTTAACAATAAAGAACTTACTTTTTCGTGGTGAAAAAGAACTCAGACAAAAAATTTTACCTTCTGGTCTGCTTTATTTCTGTGTAGTGTACACAGAAGGCACAAGGCCTTGAAGTTTTTGGGGAGGGGAAGGGAGCGGTCATACTTTTCTATATAAACTAAGGGGACCTAGCTAGCCACATTCGCCGACCCATTCAACAATACAATAAATATCCATTCATCCATCGCCTTTTGCGCTACAATCACCACAATACCACATTTGCTCTATGAAGAAGTCCTACTTAAAATCCCAAGATTCGTGAATGATTTTATTTACAAGTATGATTTATTTACAATGAATGTGATGGGAATGGGAGAAAAACCCCGAAATATATATAAAAACAAGGAAAAATCCCCCGTTTGGTTGCCCTCCCATCCCCCCGTCTATAAAATTGGAGGCCGACTGTTTTCCGGGGCGAAAGAACCGGAAACAAGTCGGACCTACCCTAGGTGGGGCAGGGATCCTAATCTACAGGGGTGAAAAGAAATAAGGGGTCGGGCGTGGTATGGGTTGATACAAGTAGGTGATATGATTTTTATACATATGAATGTTCAAGATCTTCAGTAAACGTGGACTGGGATACGGATTGAGGTACAAAAATAATGGGGATGGGGAAGATCTTGAGAACTAACAACTAGATGACGGGTACAATGACTCACAAACATACTGCTAACTAGGTACCTGGGTACCAAAGGAAAAGGGAACAGTTTTACTCACCAGGGCTGGGGTCGCTAAGGACCCGTACCGTAGACGCCATGAGCCGGCAGAGGAGGGAAGGATGACTCCAACGTTGCTCCCTTTCGCACGACCAGGCTCGCTGCATTCACCCACCTTTTGCTGAATGTTATGCGATCCAAGCGTTTTCTATCGCATCTGATTTTGACCCTCAGCTGATGCCGAAAATACAAAATCAGATCACGATGAGAAAAGTTTGCATCGTCATACAATCCCTTGTTTCGCGTCGTCCAAATCACCATTCTAGCTACAGCTAGGATCGCGAGAAACACCACACGCTTCTCACCCTGATACGGAGGAAGAACGTTGTCCACGACGTAACCAACGTCGAGCAGCACGAGCTGTTTGGGTTCGATGCGAGCCGTCCACTCGCCGACGTGATCCCAAAACGGGCGAACTCGCTCGCAGTAGTAGAAGGCGTGCTCAGCCGTTTCTTCCAAGCCACTGCCGCAGCGAGCGCAATCGGGCATGTCTGCCAGGCCCGCTTTGTAGTTCAAGCCGACAAGGGGCAACGCATTTCGCACAAGTCGCCAGGTGAGCGAGAACTCGGAGTTGTTCAAGAAGCTCGATCCTGGCGCCCAATTCCAATGAGAGCAAATCTCCTCCGCCGTCCAGCCGCGCCGCTCGCTGAGAGGATCAGAAGCGGAACCCACCACTAGCTCCCGATATAGTTCTTTTCGAGGCCGTGAAAGGTCACTGGACCCAAGAAGGTTACGAAGGGCCGTTCGGCACTCGCGGACAAACAGTGTTTCGCCCAAAGGCCTACGTCGACCTTCAGCCTTTGGGTCTGACTTTAGGCGAGGAAAAGTCCGACTCGCCTTCAGTCTCCACACTGCGTCCCCCGTCAAGGCTCTGCCCAAGTATGCAAGTCTTTCAGCAAGCCAGTGGCTCTCCAGATCAGGCATACCTAGACCCCCGTTGCGTGTACGTTGGATACAGACCTGCCTACGGACCATCGGCCTTGCACCTCCCCAGAGCAATCTGGAAAGGGATCGTTGCAGCGCCAACCGATTTACCTTAGGCAGAGGAAGTACAGCCAATCGGTAAAGGATCCAGGGGAAGACGTACACGGCGCACGCCTCCGCCCTGCCCTTTAAGGACAACCTCCTTGAAAGCCAGATTCCCACCTGAGCATTCACCTTGGCTTGTACTTCCGACCAATTTCGCTCCAGTTGGAGGCCGGGCCCGAACCACACCCCGAGGATGCGGACGGGTCCGTCACTCCAGCGGAACGGCCCCGGAAGAGTATTGCTACCCCTCCAAGCACCGAGCCGCAAACCTTCGCTTTTGTCAAAATTGACCTTGGCTCCTGCAATCCGCTCGTACTCGCTAACCGCCTTCTTCACAGCCTTTATATCCAGACGGCGGGATACAAACACTGTGATATCATCGGCGAACGCGGAAACCCTTGCCGTAAGAGGGCCAGCAAAAGGGACACCGCGCAGGGCCGGATTTGCCGTCCTATCCCTAAGCCTACGGAGCAGGGGCTCCAAAGCTAGGACATAGAGAAGAGGAGACAACGGGCAGCCCTGCCGGACCGACCGCTCGACCGCGAACACCGTCGAACGCCTTCCGTTCACCTGCACCACTGCCTGAGGGTTGTGGTACATCATGCTAATCCATCTGCGGAACTCCGGTTTGAATCCGGCAGTCTCCAAAACAGTCGCCAAAAACCGATGGTCAACCCTATCGAAGGCCTTGGACTGATCTAAACTGATCAGCGCGGCCTCGGTGCCGTCTTCTATACCCTCTAGGACCTCGCGAATCAAGTGCAGGTTGTCCTGGATCGATCTTCCCTTCACAGCAAAGGTCTGCTCAGAGCCGATCAGATCGCTAATGACAAGCTGTAAACGATTCGCTAAGACCCGGGCCAAAATCTTTAACTCTGTGTTAAGCAGAGTTATGGGCCTGTAATCGTCTAAACCCTCCCAAACATGCCTGCCACCTTTCTTCAGCAATGTGATCACGCCCTTGGTAACGCTACCAGGGATGGCTCCCTGGGCGAACCAATGGTTGAACATATCCGTCAGAATAGGCACAAACATGTGCGACATCCTCAAGTACACTTCGTAAGGCAAACCATCTAGTCCCGGCGACTTGTTGAGGCCGACCTGCTTCAACGCGTCACGGACTTCGCATTCAGTAACCACACCCTCGCAGCTAGCCGCTTCAGCCACCCCAAGGCGGGGAAAGTCGACAAGATAGCTACGAAACTCCCGGAGCGGGAGATCAGTACAGCGGGCAAAGCGATCCCGAAAGTGCGCCCGAAAGGCGTCACGAATCTCGCGAGCCGATCGCAGCAGTCGCCCATCCGGGGCCTTGACAGAACCGATATACCGATCGGGGAACCTTCGCACTTCTTCTTCACGCGCAGTCGCGTTCGTTTTCACAGCTTCGTTGAGAACTCTCTTTAACCTAGATCTAACTACGTATCCCTTGTAGCGCTCGCTACTCTCGCGCTCAAGGTCCCCCCTAGCTAGCTCTACGTTTAGGGAGTCCCCCCCAGCCACCGTCCGGGAAAGTCTATCGTCTATAGATTTCGCTTCCTTGGTCCTATCTAGGTTGAGCTGTCGACCGTACTTGGTAGCGAAATCTCTAATCCTATGTTTAAGAGATCCCCACCACCTATTGCCGGTAACCGCCCCCACTAACGCCAGCTGAATTAGGGATTCCAGCCGGTCCCGGAAGTCCCGTATCTCCAGTAAGGAGGTATTGAACTTCCAGTAGCCGGCCAGACTAGGCCTATTTGCTAACCGTAGACTGACTCTAACAAGTTTATGGTCAGTCCACGCTATCAAGTGGAACGTGGGACAACTAACAAAATCAATGTCAGCTCGTCTCACTAACACTCTGTCCAAGTAGGAGCCTACTTTGGCAGAGGGCGAACTATCTAGCCACGTCCACATCTCCCGCCCTGGGTGATCCAGACGAAACCTGTCGACGAGGTCATGACGAGTCATGAGGCCGGCAAGGCTGCTTTCACACCTTCCCACACGCCTAGCTCCCCGCCCGACCTTATCTATCTTGGGATCAAGGATCGCATTCCAATCACCCATTAAAACTAGCCGCTTCGTATCGTCCAGGAACGGCGCCAACCGACGAAAAAAGGAAACCCTCTCCACAACGATATTGGGCGCATAAACCGCAACCAGACGAAACTTGAAACTTTTCACGGCAACATCGGCCACAACCAGTCGGCCCCCGTCACCTGCAAAAACAACGTCAACATCAGCATCAAGGCTGCGTCCAACTAGCAAAGAAACCCCAACGCTGGTACGGCTGCCGTATGCTGAGAAAACGTTAAAATCGCTTTCCAGCACACGACAGTCGGCACCGCAAGTGAAGTGGGTTTCCTGCACTGCAGCAACATCTACGCCGAGAGTTTTAAGTTCACCAAGCAAGCGCGTACACTTGCCCGGATCCCTCAATCCCCTCACATTCAAAGTAGCAAGGTTTAGAGCCATCAATCCCACTTACCTTACTCAGTGTCGACTACGGGCCGGAAATCCTTGGGAGTAAGGATGCCGACGGCCTGACGCAGGGATCCGGTGCCGAGCTCAGTACTTACTCGGTCGTCCCTGGTAATTCCACCGACATCCACGGGGTACCGCAATTTAAGGGACCTATAGAAGGTAGGGTGAACTAAAATCGGGACCCTGCCCGAACAAAAAGGAAGCAATTTTTTTAAACTTTGGTGGCGCAAATCCGCCAACATTGCGTCCGCTCGACTGGCCCCCTCAAGAAAGTGCCAAAGCTCTTTGGTTCGGGGTCCAGCCGAACGGACGAATGTGGTCACCATTGCGGCACTCTTAAAAAGATACGGGTTGGTGACGTCCTAGCCATCTATTTTTTTTAGTGATGATAAGGGTTTTAAAGTTTTTTTTAAAATGTGGTCCATGTTTGGGGGCTCGAGGATGTCCTCGCAGAAATGAAAAGCGGTGAAGGCACGTCGGACTTCGTTTGAAGCCGACCGTGACCTTGGCTTGAGTTCTGTTGATGATGGTGATGCTGCTGCTGTTGGTGACTCCCTGGTCACCGATTGTGCCCGTGTAAGGAGCTTAGGGGTTCTGATTGGTGAGAGTGAAGGTGATTTTGGGGAAAGTGGGAAGTCAGAGAGGTGTGCTGGGGTATTTTGATGTTTTTGTGGGGGAGGAATAATTTGGGCTGGTCTTTCAATTTTTTCGCCCTTTTCTTGAGGTTGGGAGGGTGTTTGGGACTGTGTTGGTGTTACTTTTGCTGGTCCCTTTATATGTTTTTTCTCCCCCTCCCCAGCTACTGAGTCCCCACTATCCCTTCGTCGCTTTAGGTTTATGGTGCAATCCATGGGTTCATTTTCAATATTTTTTTCTTTATTTTTCTTTTTTGTAGATGACAATGATGATGATGATGATTTTGTAGATGTCGATGATGATGATGGTTTGGCTGTGCTTGTGGTAGGAGTACTACTAGAGTCAATTTTAGCAGTCGTAGTGATGTTTGGTTTGTTTGCAACTGTTGCTGTTGCTGGTTCTTTGATGGGGGTTTGTTTTGCTGGTTCTTTGATGGGGTTTTTTTTCTTTTTTCCCCCTTTCACTACTTGTGTCCAGCCCTCTTCTTTGTTGGGGCTGTCCCCAGGTTTATCTTTTGATGTTTCCTTTGGCTCGGCCACGGTCGCCGCTTCTGCTGCTGCTGCTGTAGTTGTCGTTGTTTTTGCTATTGGTGTTGTTGTGGTCGGTGTTGTTTTAGTGGTCTTTTGAGGGCAGGATTTTGAGATTGCCCCAGCTGCTTACAATTCCAGCACTGGGGCTTCCTGCCCTCAACCACAACCGTCATAGCCCTGTCCTCATATTCTATTACATGGGGTATGGCTGTGAAGCCCCCTCTGTCCAAGCACATGGTGAAGACGTAATCTCCGTGCGCTGTCCCGTTGGTCGACTTGGCTTTTTCTATATTCTCGATTTTGCCATACTCTATTAGGTAGGCCGCCAAGACCTCTTCATTAAGAGCAATGGGGACATTGCACACGGTGATTTTGATTCTACGCCTCCCCATGTACTCAGGCTGCAGCCGGAAATATTTAGAAGTGATATTTCCCCCGGCCAGCTTCGCCGCTTGTTCTTCTGAGGGCATTAAGACGTCCCAGGTTGCAAAACTGCGTCGGCAGTAATATTTTGCTGGGATGTTCGCTGCCCTTAATAGTTCTTCAAAAGTGTCCTTTTTGATACCAGCCAGCCTCCTGGTTCGTACGTCGGTTATTACAAAAGAAATGGTTTTGGGCTGGAATTCTTTTATAAGTTCGGGAATAGGATGAATCCTATTCCCTTCGAAATACTTTTCGTACTTTTCCCGGCATTTGGTATAATCTACCTGGGATTTTTGCGTTAATTTTTCTTTCCAGGAGGCCGGCAATGATGGCACTCTCTGGGCGGGTTGTATTGTACTGGCCGGAGAAAGTGTTGGCCATTTATTTTCCGGCTGTGAGGGGGGACTTAGGCCGTCAAAAATATCAGGCGGTGAATGCGGTGGTGAAGATGAAGATTCGGCCATAGTTGCTTATCAGGCAACTAGGCGTGATCAAACGAATGTTCTTGTCGGTGGTGAGATGTGTGTAGAAAACAGGATTCTTTGCAAAAATATTTTTCCAACAAATAACAAGCGTTGACCCCCCTCAACAAACAAAATAACAATTGTTTGGGGGAGGGGCAGTCAACAATATTAACAGTTCAAAAACAGTAACAAAAAATTCCAACAAATAACAATACTTTTCAAAGCAATAACAATTTTAACAATAAAACAACTTACTTTTTTCAAATTGAAAAGAACTCAGACAAAAAATTTACTTTCTGGTCTGCCTGGTATTAATAGCTACTGCTATATATGGCAGATGGACTAGTTCATTGTGTGGAAAAAGGTGGGTGATACCCAACAATTACTAGTGTGGATCAGAATGGACCAGAAAGTAAGGATAACGTAGGTATAACTAGGATTTTCCCAAAACCTACAAAACTGGAGCAACATCTTCTGATGCAGTTGTGCATCACATCTAAAATGACAGGAAAAAAGTTAGGCCCTTGGCTGCGCAATCTGCATCTGATGGTGTGGCCTCATTTCCTGAGATCTGGGAAGATTGGAGTGTCGCATATTGAACCGCTGGACAAACAACGAAAAACTCGTAGATATATAAAAATATGATTTATATTTTTATTCTTCGAAGGCAGCAATTGTGTGTATGTAGGAATACAGTACAGAAATATGAACATCCTCTTCGCCTCACGTATTTTCTGTTTATGGCTGGTTATCGGAACTGACATACTTCCGTTTTTCCGGTAATTTGATGATCTTATCTGCGAACGGAAATATCTGTCACTCTATCCACAGGCAATAAATTATATTCTTCGCCATTCCCCTTTATTTTCTCCACTTTGTTGATGTTATCTTGCGACCGCATTGAATTTGCCATGTTCATCCACGTCGCCAGCTAAGTCAGTATATTACAGGAGAACCCCTTCATGGCCATTAGTCTCAGGTCTACTCTGTCCCGGATTGGTAGTACATGTAAGGGTACTATTTATAAGTCTTATATATTCGTTTAAAAATTTTTCGCATTCCATAGCACTATTTAAAAAAACTCTCTTAAAAAATCAGCAACACTAAAAATGTAAATCTGAATTTATAATAAACGCATAATCTCTGCATAAAATAATTAAAAACGTGTTGATATGCTATAAAAATCAATCAACCTTATCATTAATTTCTTGCAATTTTTTTCTCGTTTTTTACGATGGAAATTTCTATCGCTGGTGAGAAGTGAGGCTGGTGGGAAAATTCGATGAATTGCTACGTTATAGAACTACATTACATTTAAAGCCGAGACTATAATTTGCTTCGGTAAATGAAAATCTCAATTGAATAAGCATACGGAATGCTAAAGAAACTTTTCTTTTTCTTCATTTTTCTTTTCCTTCTTGATACATTCAGATTAGTCTTCGTTCTATTTCAAAACAAGTTTTACGTTAAAATCAGTGACTGGCAATCATAGACATTGAACAACCGAAAAACTATGAGACAGAAAATCACATAAGAAAGGAAGAATGGTAACTGTGAACATTTGCTGAAGAATACTGTTATAGGCACTTTGGTAGCGAGCTTTAGTTGGTTGTTGTTTGGATTTTATAGTATATCAACCTTTTTACGTTATGTAAAGCCAAATGATATACAAATAATCAGTTCAATTTCAGACAATTCACTTTAGCATGAATACACAATTTAATTGTCAAAATTTTTTCTATTTCAATCTATTCAGTTTAGTCAAACAATTCTATTTCAAACAATTCAGTTTAGCGTAAATACACAGTTAAAAGTCAAAACAGTTATATATTAAGTAAATCAGTTTAGTATAAGTGCGCGGTTTAGTCATATTTGACCCATATATAGGGCTGTATCAAGTGCTACAACTCCGGGCCAGAGTGAACCTGGGAGTGGTGGCAATGAAGGGGTACACCCCATTTCCCAGAGCTCCAACAAATTGGAGCTTCACCGTCAGATTATTTAGTGTCATATCCAGGACACCCGTTGGAGAGGGTCTTAACCTTCTTCAGAGGTGCAGTCGGTGTATTCTGCAGCCCAAGCTAATTGTACAAAGCGAGCTTTGATTTATGAAATGAAGAATGAATATATAAACTTGGGAACGGCATAGATGAAAGTATTCTATTAAAAAGCAACATCTTATGCACTGAAAAAAAAGCGTTATATTTCAATACTGTAACTGAAAAAAATAGTGTTTGTTTACACTTACACCAACAAAAGTTTGTTTGTTTCTCTTTTCCCTTTAAAAAGAAAGAAAATGTTTTCTTAGACTACAATAGTAAAAGTTATTTGCGAAGGAACTGGCGTTTTTAAGAGAATTGCTTTTTTTCCTGTTATTTTTTTAATACGCAGAAAGCAATATGAAAAAGCTTGGACGATAAAAAAGAAAGCCGGAAATTATTTTTCCCTATAGGAAATACAACTTTGTACACTTTTACATGAATATACAATGTTAATTCAATTTTCAATTATCCGAGTATAACACACACACACACACACACACATATATATATATATATATATATATATATATATATATATATATATATATATATATATATATATGTTGTTAGAATTCCGCGGCAAAAGCGCTTCCAAACCAAAAACTCTTTACACTAAACTGCATCGGAATATCACAATATATTAACCATCATAAAACATGCAGTACAGGATAATATTCACGACTCTAGATAATGCTGCTAGGTATAACTGTCAGTTCTTTGGTCTCAGGTTAATATATAAAATTATGTTGCCTAACCAGCCACTACTTTTCGCTTCAAACAGCATTTTTTATATCGTGTAATATAATTGGTAAATGTAGCGATTTTATCCTTAGTGGCCTAAAAAATAAGTTTATTTTACTTTAAAATTGCTTATTAAAGGAGAAAAAGACTTATAAATACAATAAGACTGAAAATAAATAACTGTTTCATTGCATTTTTATAATCAGCGATTGCTATTTTGGCGGATTTTACAATTATTATAGGCTGTTTTAAAGAGGTTATCAACATTGACTTCATGAACCGGTAACGCATCAAACACCATGTACAAATCGTTATTTTTTTTTCTAAAAGATGATGAATATATTTACGTACAAAAGTGAGTTACTTACTTCACAAAAGAAGAAAACAAATTCTATTTTTTTTTAATATTATATTTTGGTAATATCTAATTTATATTTGCTTGTTATATGTGATGTTATTAAACCACCTAAAGTAAAATATTAGTAGGGTGTTTTGTAGAAAAATACCTTGTGGAAAATATATATATATAAGATTCGACATATGGATATGCTACGTCACTAGTAAATTTTACGACACCTTTTAATAGCATATCAACAAGAAAAAATTTAAAATTTCTAAAAATATTTTTTCGAAAGTAGTTGAGATCAATTAAAAATCAAACAACATTAAAGAAATATTCTTAATTGTCTTATCAATTAGTTCATCTTCATATATATATATATATATATATATATATATATATATATATATATATATATATATCATCATCATGTCGTGCCGCTAGCACGGATATCCCTGACCCTCTCTCGTCAGTTCTCCCTATCATTCATCGCCTCTGGCAGGTTTTCAGGGCTACATCCCGTATCCTCACATAGCTACTGTATGTACGTTCGAGCTGGTCGTCCTGCCCTTGCTTGGCCATATGCGGGGGTCCATAAAAGTACATCACTTATGAGCTCGTCCTTGATTCTCCAGCAGTGTCCTGCATGTCTGGTTCGTCTAACTTGGATAGTTTTTGTTATGGGAGGCAGGTGGCCGTATAGTTGGGGCCTTGTGGGGTATTGCCGCCAGGACTTGTTCAATATTGCTTGCAACATTCTTGTGTAATTGCCGTCTAGCTTTTTCTCGAGGCGGTTAGTTAGCGTCGTGTATATATATATATATATATATATATATAATAAAAAATAAAAAGGATAAAATAGGAATGAAGTAACAGACTTCAATAACTCTTTCTTCGTGTAGACTTCGATTTAGTGAAATTTCATTTCCAGTGAAGCTAACCATTAATAATTTTACTTACTCTCTACGTTCTTCATTTTGTTGGACTTTTTACAAACTTTCTCTCTCTCTCTCTCTCTCTCTCTCTCTCTCTCTCTCTTTCTTTCTCTCTCTATATATATATGAATATAAATGTGTGTGCGTGTGTGTGTGTGTGATTAAGTTTTAAACAAACTGATATTCACTTTTAATCCTTAGATTTTAAATATAAAATGGAACATTGGTAAACTTCATCCTCTCTTGTAACGTTGTAGGACAGCACGAATAATATATTGCCTTGATTTAAGTTCTACCCTCTTTTTCCAAATTCTGGATCTTAGGTTAACAACATGTTAAAGAATAAAAGTAATTGAAAGTAAACAAAAATAACTGGATGAATTCCTCATAGATGAGGAAACTCCGAGGCTGCATTCGCATTTGATACCAAATTGTAAAAGAAAATCCATGAGAGATTCATCGTTGCGCAGTGGCTAACGTGCTGCATTGTGATATTTTAATGAGTAAGTTAGATCTCTAGTCGTGCTGTAACGTTCACTAATAACCCAGGAAAAGCTATGAACTCCCTTATGCAAACAGCTGTGGATTAAAAATGCACTACTCTTTTTCTACAAGAATGGTTTGGGAATTAAATACCCCACGAATGTTGGTAGACCATTAAACAAGGAAGTGTTGGTAAACAAGGAATGTTGGTAGACCATTGAACAAGGAAAACTAAGAAAGCAAGAAAAAATGTAAAGCCTTATTATATCTTGAGGTGTCACTTGGGCACCTTTTAGTTGTAATATATAAGTGATTTATATATCCATAAATATACCTTTAACTGAAATGATTCTTGGCTCAGAAGCGACATACAAATATAAACTTGTAAATATGACGACTCAAACTACATTCCACTCACACGAGTCAGAAATGGATGTTGGGTGTTCTGTGAATTCCAAGAAAAGATGATGGGTTTCGATTCACTCGCTCTTTTGGTGGCTAGGAAGAGGAGACAAGCGATTTCGTGTACGGAAAACGAGTGAACTGTTCAAAGAGGTGCCCGTGTTGTAATGGTTATCGTCGTAGGGAAATGGACACGGCGACACGAGTTCAAATCCTGGACGAGACGGATTGCATTTCCCATAGCACTAATACCCTTGGGAAAGGTATGAATCCAATTATTCTCCCTCCAGCTATGGGTAAATAGTAGGGCAGAGTAGGTTCTTCAGCCTTGGTAAGGCAACTAGTCTAGGAGAAGGAAAATTCCGAATTAAAACCTGTTAATCTCCGCTTAAAAATGACCTTGTGTCATATCCTGCCCGGGCGGAGGGGTTGGTAAATATGGTGAACTGTTCAAAGATACGGGAAGACTCGCTCACTGATAGAAGGTAGAAACGAGCCAAACATTGCGACCGTCATCTATTCCTGCCAACTTCCAAGGCACTAGAAAATGAATAGAGAAAGTAAGTATTCAGACGCTCTAACACTTGAGGAGCTGAGTTGTGTTTATCCGCCGACATATGACCATTCGCTTTCACAGACACAGTGTTGCATATTGCACCGCTCGATAATTTATATTTTTATTCTTCGACAGCGACGATTGTGTGTATGTAGGAATATCACATACTTTTACATGAATATGTATGAAACGTACATAGAATGTTCATAACATATATACATAGAACATAGGAATCCCGAAATACGAAAAACACGTAACGACTTCTTAGTTCAGGTACAAAACTTTTTTATTACCTTTGAGTTAAAAGGTTTTTCGACATAAAGAGAGAGGCACAATCTTTCTATGCTGGCTTTTCCCCCTGCCCCCTAACACGTGTAGCATCCGCCACAAGGCCACTGTGAGCTAGCGAAAGTCACCCCCCTTCTTCGGACCACAAGACTCAACTAACTGACTTTCTTCAAAATCCACAAAATGCTCCGCATGCACTTCCGGTGCATGACGTCATTCACGTCCCTAAGTCACAATTTTCTATCTGGGATTTTTATTTTGACATCTGTGAACGACACATCCTCCCCGCGCGCGCGTTAACACCCTTGTGCTGAGCCGAATGGTTCTCGGCCTAACTAAACCCAAAGGCAACATATATAAAACGAAATCCCTCGGCCATTATACAACAGTAATACAGAGATAGTTCGCACGTATCTTTCTTCTGTGGCGGGGAACCTTTTTGCGAAGTAGTGCGGCGGATGGAGAACACGCACGACGTGTTTGGTTGAGTTTGCGGATATCTTTCCTTCGCTTCAACAACCAGTGGATCTCTCCCCGTCGTGACCAGCGGTTCTCTGCCTTCAGTCCAAAATTACAATCCTTATATTGTCTTTTCAAGTCCCACGCAGAAGTATGAACATCCTCTTCGCCTCACGTATTGATTGGTTATCGGAACCTACATACTTCCGGTTTTTTTTTTCCAGTAACTTGTTTGTCTTATCTGCGAATGGAAATATCTGTCATTCTATACAGAGGCAATACATTATATTCTTCGTCATCCATCTTTATCTTCTCTTTCTTGTGACCCACTTTGTTGATGTTATCTTGCGACCACATTGAACTTGCCAAGTTCATCCTCAGCACTCTGTCGCTAGCTAAGCTAGTATATCACAACAGCAGGCATCAATACATACACTCATTAAAAGTGTATATCACAAATGGACGTCCTGCAAAGTGCAATGGTTGGCAAGCTAGCCTAGCAAACCTTTTCTCCTGAGTAAGGTTCTCATCGGATTCTGCATACTACTGGGTTTGTGCCATACTTAGCTGAGCATAGCAAATGATTACTAATAACCATAAAGAATGTAATATTTACCTAAATCGTAAAAACGTGGAATTATGAATTTAAAATATCAAAGCAAAAATGAAGTCAAAGAAAACCTATAAAAATTTCTCTGAATTCAATAGTATATCTTTTTAACTTTGAAGATGAACAATACCTGTTAAAAGTGCTTGGAAAGAATAATTTGGATACATTCATTGGCCTAGCGGGTGGAGTGTACGCTAATGGCCCGGGAGACCGGTGTTCAATCCAAGGTCGAGTCATATCAAAGACTCAAAAAATGGTACTTGACTCCTTGCTTAACACTCTGCATTATGAGGTACGGTACAAGGGTAAGCGGAGTAATCATGGGAAAGGAGTAGCGCCCTCCCCTACACCTGAGTGTTGTAGCTAATGAAAAATGAGCCATCGGGTCGTCCTCGACTATGATCACCAACATTATTTACTTAATACAAACTAGGATCAAAGATTTTTAGTCTTGCGCGAAAAGAGAAAATTAGCGAAAATATCCAAACAAATCGCTTAACTAATAAAACTTAAAAGAAAGCCCACTGCTGACATATATATATATATATATATATATATATATATATATATATATATATATATATATATATATATATATATATATATGTGTGTGTGTGTGTGTGTGTGAATATATTTTACTGAAGAACGATGCTCGCTATTGCAAAGGATAGGAAACAAGACGAAAAAAAGATCAAATTCAATTTTCACAATGTAATATTTGCCTGAAAAAAAAATCCCAAACTTGATAAACTTAGCGTTATTGATTTTATTCACTCGATCAACATCAACAAGAAAACATGATAATTTACCTCTGTGATTCGATATCCGAAAAAAAAATGTAAACCAGGAATGAAACCAATTAATTACGAAAATATAGGAGGAAGCAAAAAAGTTTATATATATATATATATATATATATATATATATATATATATATATATAATGCTTACCAGAGAAAAGAAAAGAAAAACCTATCTCAGTGGAAACTGGATATGCTAATCGAAATATTCCAATAGGCAACGGAACTGGAACAAATAATAATAATAATAATAATAATAATAATAATAATAATAATAATAAGAAGAAGAAGAAGAAGAAGAAGAAGAAGAAGAAGAAGAAGAAGAACGCCCAAAACTCCAACAAAAAGCAATAGAACTATAAAAAAAAACAAAAAACAAACAAACCAGGTATCAAAAGACTGAGGTAAGAAAATGCTTAGAAAATGACATGTCAACACAGAGAAAACTTAATGAGAAAACAACCTTCTCCAAATGGCTTTCAAGAATATGGCCATAAGAATCAATAATATTACAGTTTAAATAAATTAAACTCAGAAATATATCGTGTAGGCTTAGCGGTGAGTGTTTTGAAAAAATCCGCCACATAGTAAGCGAATTCAGCAAACAGGCATAGAATAAATATAAAAGCAGACAGGACATGATTGACCATCCTTGTCATTGGTATGAGGGGCAAACGATAAGTTTCCAGACTTTTTTCGTATGGGCATTTAAAATTGTCGTAGACTCTTAAAAATTCAATATGTTATTGCTATACATCTTATGAGATGGCAGTCTAATTTTCATGATTTCAGGTTCAAATGAACAGGTGACAGCATCAATTGGAATACGCCTTATGAAAACCTGATTGTCACAGCTGGGGAATTTCAAAAATGAAATCTGACACTTTAGAAGAACGATATCCAATAAAATTCTGTTTTAAACTTAGAAAAATGCCACAGAAATGTATGGAATGCTTCAAACTGCTTTTCGACCATCTTGCATGAATCGAGCATCAGTTTTTGAGTGGAATAAGAGATTCAAGGAAGGTAAGGAGTCTGTGAGGGATGATCAGAATCTGTTCGGAAAAAAAATCGGAGAAATTCCTTGATTTTTCCACAAACCTGGAAAAAAGCCCCAAAAAAAGCAAAAACAAAAAAAACAACAACTATGGAGTGTTAATAAGACATTGATAATAATTAAATTCAGGGCACAAAACATTTGAGATTAGCTAAAGAACAGAGAGAAATCTTGGAGAATTGAAAATATTTCTATTTCTGAAAGAATATCTGGATCTAATTAGCATTGATTGTCAATATCCATCAATTTTCATGATCAAAATAATGACGTCTAGTGTGGACGCAGACACTAAGATTTATCATTCTATTGGAAATTAGTGTAGAATTTTACTTTTAATTTATCTAAGAGCAATTTAAATGTTTTGTTATGATAGCTTTCTTGCTTTTATTGTTCTGGGTGGAAACGTTTATTGCGTTTTATAGTATATTGTGGGTTATTTAATACCACATCCTGTTTCTAAGAAATATTTTTAAATGACCCATAACTCATTTGTTTGGACGTAGATAACTGATTTCAAATATTGCTATTTTACACTTATAATTCTATTCAAAATTATTCATCCATTTAAATATTTCCCAGTACTGCTATGTGATACTAATAATTCAATATATCATTTGTCATCTCTTTGCTCACAGTTAGATGATTTTGAATGTAGAAAAGGATTGAATATTTCTATTTGACCCATTGTATCAGATATTGCTGCTCCACGTCAGAGTGGCCCTAGAATATTTCTATTTGACCCATTGTATCAGATATTGCTGCTCCACGTCAGAGTGGCCCTAGAATATTTCTATTTGACACATTGTATCAGATATTGCTGCCCCACGTCAGAGTGGCCCTAGAATATTTCTATTTGACCCATTGTATCAGATATTGCTGCTCCACGTCAGAGTGGCCCTAGAATATTTCTATTTGACCCATTGTATCAGATATTGCTGCTCCACGTCAGAGTGGCCCTAGAATATTTCTATTTGACACATTGTATCAGATATTGCTGCCCCACGTCAGAGTGGCCCTAGAATATTTCTATTTGACCCATTGTATCAGATATTGCTGCTCCACGTCAGAGTGGCCCTAGAATATTTCTATTTGACCCATTGTATCAGATATTGCTGCTCCACGTCAGAGTGGCCCTAGAATATTTCTATTTGACCCATTGTATCAGATATTGCTGCTCCACGTCAGAGTGGCCCTAGAATATTTCTATTTGACACATTGTATCAGATATTGCTGCCCCACGTCAGAGTGGCCCTAGAATATTTCTATTTGACCCATTGTATCAGATATTGCTGCTCCACGTCAGAGTGGCCCTAGAATATTTCTATTTGACCCATTGTATCAGATATTGCTGCTCCACGTCAGAGTGGCCCTAGAATATTTCTATTTGACCCATTGTATCAGATATTGCTGCTCCACGTCAGAGTGGTCCTAGAATATTTCTATTTGACCCATTGTATCAGATATTGCTGCTCCACGTCAGAGTGGCCCTAGAAGTAATGGTAATGAACGGATGTTTCACATTCCCAAAACTCAAAGAGTAGCCATCAGATTTAGTTTAATGTCATACCAAGACACTCGTATCGTTTTATCCCTCTGCTGAGATGCAGCGTATTCTACAGCCCCAGCCGATTGAACTATCTGGGTCAAATTTACATATATAATAAGAGGCCCTCGTGGCGTAATGTTTATGGTCTGGAAATGGAGTCGACTAATCGAGTTCAAATCCAGGACGAAACTGATTCCATTTCATATAGCACTCATGCCCTTATAAAAGGTAAATATCCAACTATCGTCCCTAGTTCTATGGGTAAATTATAGGGTAGACTGAATTATAAAACCATGTTCTTCCAACCAGTCTAGGGAAAAAAAAACTTGGAATTTAAACTACTTAAAAATAAAGGAAAACTTGGAATTTAAACTGCTTAAAAATTGACCTTGTGTCTAATCCTGGTCATTAAGTTGGTGTTGTGTAAATATATACATATATAATGAGAGATTTAGTAATAAAATTGTACACTGTATATCGTACGGAGTGTGGTTTCGTGTTCTTTTATATATTTATAATTTCCCAAGGGAGATTATTATTTAAAGCCTATTGTACATCATTTCATCTTATTCATTCTCAATATTTTCAATATATTCATAGTATGAATAGGACGTGAGACGACATTGAATGTAATGACTAAAGAAGACGGCTGTCAAAAGGGTTGATAAGATCGATTTTAAAATTAAGATATTTCATCTCTTTGCTTTGATGAAAAACAACAATCCTTCAATGTTTCTTAAAATATATAAGGCCGGTTGCAAACGAAAGCTATAAAAACATTTATCGTTTTAAAGTTTGCTTTTGTTAATTAATCAAATAGTGTATCTATATTTGTCAACAGTTTACGATTGATTTTCATTTGATGTGTATATCTTAAAACGAGCTGTAGATTGACAACTGCTTTATTAAAACGAACATTTAAAAATTATTTCTCGGCCTTCCAAAATTGCATTGACACGTGGGAGGTTTTAGGGTTATACTTTTGTTTAGTGTGTATATATATATATATATACACACACACACACACACATATATATATATATATATATATATATACACACGAGCAGTAAATATTCATGCACCCTTTCTTTGGATATGATGTCTTCTTGAATATTTACTACACCTCTGCGAAAGTAGAGTATGACATTTTGGTTCGGTGTTTGAACTAATAGAGAAAGCCGAAAACAGCACGAGAAGTTTACAGTTGTTTTCATGTCTATAAATCAGTATTCACACACATATCTAGAGAGTAAGAGATGTATTTAATACAGGTTGCTTTTAAAGTGTAGCTATTGTAAGGTGTCCACGTGGTTGTGGTAGATATACGTGATGATTTGGTCATTTACGTTTTAGAACGTAGAATTCACACAATAACCACGGATGAAAACCGAAAAAACACGCCTTAAAGAACTACACACAACCATAAACGAGAGAGGATACCCAACAACACTAATAGATGATGGATTGGAATTAGCAGAAAGAATACCACAAAGAAAATTAAGGAACCCGAAAAAACACAACGAGAAACACCTAGCATACATCTCAACCAAGAAAACCAACCCTGAACTATTCACAGAAATAATGAAAAATCTGGAAAAACTTAAAAACAATGACAAAATCAAAGAAATGCTAGACACAACAAAAATCACTCAAAGCTAGAGACAACCCAAAAATCTTAATAGAATACTTACCTCTTCTTCATTCGGGGAAAACACAACACAAGGAGTTACCAAATGAAATAATAAACGATGCAAAATATGTGATATAATTATAGAAGGAAAATCCTATAACTTTAAAAACCTGGAAATCAAATTTAAAAAAAGATAAAGACTTAAGCGGCAACTCAAAAAACCTAGTCTACATAATAGAATACAGCAAATGCAAAGAGATATACAGAGGGTCAACACGGACCTTTAATAAAAGGACATCACTTCACAGGAGTAATATCAAAATAGAAGAAAACAGAAGATTAATTGTATCGTAACACCTCTAAAAATGTAGTCGAGGTAAATTTTAGGTAATGCCAGTATATTAAAAGAATGACTACACACTACTTCAAATAAAGAAAAATAATTTTATAGAAAAATTTGAAACAAAATTGAATAAAACATGAATCGTACACACACACAATGGAAACAAACATATATTATATATATATATATATATGGCAACCTGCCTCCCATCACGAAAACTATCCAAGTCAGACGAATCAGACATGCAGGTCACTGCTGGAGAAGCAGGGACGAGCTAATAAGTGATGTACTCCTATGAACCCCCACATATGACCGGGCAAAAGCAGGACGAACAGCTCGAACATACATTCAGCAGCTATGTGAGGATACGGGATGTGGCCCTGAAGACCTACCAGAAGCGATGAACGATAGGAAGAAGTGGCGAGAAAGGGTCCGGGATATCCGTGCTTACGGCACGACATGATGATATATATATATATATATATATATATATATATATATATATATATATATATAAGATCCCAAGACACACATTCACACATACAGAGAAAAAATAGCTACAAGTAAAATCAGAAACCACTCCAACACACACTCACACACAACGTATCAAATATGAAAAAAGAATGAGGGGTAAAGTAGGCTAAGAAAAACACACTCTAAGAAAAAGAAAGGATCGACCTTCATAAAAAAACATAACCAACTGAAAACAATTCAAACTGCGAACATGAGTGAGTTCAAGTCTTATTGAATACCTCATTACCAATGCCTTATGCAATACAAAACGAAAGCATCAAGCTGGAAACATACACGTATGTAAGAACAAAATAAATAAATAATCAAATTTAAATAAATAAATTTCTCTTCGTGGATTTACTCATTTATATATATATATATATATATATATATATATATATATATGTATACTACACGAAAACTAAGTCATTTTTCACTCTATACAACCATATTGATGATTCTTTCCTTTTCTTCTCCTTTCATCCTTTCAACTTAGACACTCCATTATGGTCAAGTCTTTGATGAAACAGAATGCGCCTGAACCTCAGCCCCCTCCATTCTTCCCCTTTATTTTCTCTCTTTTTTCTCACTAAGTTTAATCCACCTGTATTAAATCTCTGATGAAACCTGATACCATTGAAGCCGTAGATCTTTAACCATATATCCAGGCAACCACAATCAAAACCAAAAACCCCTACCACCATCAGTTAAACACATATCTACTTCCCTCCCTATTCTTCCCTTATATGCCACTTGTCTTTAGACCATTTCTCTCCCTTTATACCTTTATTTTCTTATTTATTTTATCTGTTTTCCTCAAAAGATCAAATGTTGAAAACAAAAATAAATGTATAGTCTGAAGAAATTCTGTGAATAAAGAACAAAATATTACGAAACACCTTGTAAGTGTCAGATTTATCCACTTTTCCACTTATTTTCATGGTGTCAGACATACCAGATTCTACAATTTCAACATATATATATATATATATATATATATATATATATATATATATATATATATATATATATATATATTCGATAGATTGTCGATATTTGTGTGCACGTGTATGTGACCACACGTATGCATGTTTGATGTTTCTTTCAAATCTTGGAAGTTTTTTATTCTTATATATATATATATATATATATATATAAAGAAAAGTTATATTAGAACAAACACACACACACAGACATATATTTATACATTTATATATTTAGATTTATATATTTGAAGCCATGGAATTTAGTCTGCAACCTCTGGGTTTCATTAAGTTTTTACAAAATAACAATCATCAGGCATTTAACAAAATGTTAACAGCCTGATGGTTGCTGTTTTGTAAATATATATATATATATATATATATATATATATATATATATATATACGAGGATCATTAGATAAGTTTCCAGACTTTTTTCGTATGGACACTTTTATTGATAGTTCATACATGTAACTCTAGCCCCCTTCAAAGTAATTTCCTCCGGCTGCAATGCACTTGTACCGTTTCAACAACTTCTAGAAGGCGCTATGGAAGTCCTCTTGTGTGATCGTCTCAATGACCTTCGTCACAGCTTCTTTCATCTCCTCAAATGTCTCATAACGACAGCGTCTGAGCTTAGGGAATAACCAAAACTCACAGAGAGCAAGGTCTCGACTATAGGGATGCTGAGTAACTGTCTTGATGCCCATCTTGTTCAAATAGTCTGTGACAAAGATGGAGTTGTGGACTGGTGCAATCTCCTGCTGGAAATGCCACTGACCCGATTTGAAGAATGCTGGCCTTTTCCCAAGGAATCTCTTCCTGAACTCCCTTAAAACGTATTGATATCACCACGTATATATATATATATATATATATATGTGTGTGTGTGTGTATATATATATGTGTGTGTGTGTGTGTGTGTATTAAAATGAGCATGTCTGCAAATGATTTAATAATTGTTATTATCATTTTTTATTATTTTACACATCTATGAGATATTCATTTTCGATATTCTATCCCTCATCAAGTGATAGAATTTTTGACTGCAAGTTGAATTTATTTGTAGAGGGTGGGGATATCCAACACTAATAGTTCCATATATCTTCGATAAAATAGAAAACGCAATCGTCAGAAAAAAACGTTATTTTGGGAAAAAAATGGACGTTAGAATGAATTATAAGTACTTATGTTCATGTTTCATGATAAATAGTCATTATCATAAAGGCGAGCTTATAACACGGATTCCCTAGGCTCACTTTTGCTCTCCATCCCTATTCTGTTTTTCTCGAGGAATACACGGGACAGCTTCATCTATGAGTTCATATCTGCTTCTCCAGCATGTCTTGTTCGTCTTACGTGGATAGTTTGTGAGATGGGAATTCGGTGACTGTTTTGTGGGGTGATGCTTCCACGATTTGTTCAAACAGTACATAGAATCTTTGGGTATTTCCCTTTTTCCTTAAACAATGCCTTAGTGTTCAGTAGTGTAGCGCTACTATAGTGCCGATACGGACACAGCTTCGAAGAATTCATTTTTTTATCACAGTGATTTGATTTCCATTTATTCCATAACCTGGTCAGTGGCAGTGTTTAACTTGACGTATGTTGACAGTGCTTTCACTAGAAGAGATATTTCTAGAGAAGTATTTAAAATGATCAACTAATATCAGAAATTTATAAATAAGTGTGGAGATGACGCCATACTGCTCTGCCCACCAAATTTGAGCATTTCTTTATTATTAAATGTTTTTTCAACAATTGTCTTTTCATCTTATATATATATATATATATATATATATATATATATACATATATATATATATATATATATATATTATAACAGTAGTGGTTGTCACTAAAACAATTTGTTGGTTTGTGGCGAACCAAGAGCAATTTGATATGGAGAATGCTCAATATCTAGGATAGAGCTAGTATATAATAATAATAATAATAATAATAATAATAATAATAATAATAATAATGATAAATATATATTAGATTTATACATTTATATATTTAGATTTATATATTTGATGCCATGGAATTTAGTCTGCGACCCCTGGGTTTCATTAAGTTTTTACAAAATAACAATCATCAGGCATTTAACAAAATGTTAACTGCCTGATGGTTACTGTTTTGTAAATATATATAAATCTTATATATATATATATATATATATATTATCGTGCTTTTTTTTTAGTCAGCACACACACACACACACACACACACACACACATATATATATATATATATATAATATATATATATATATATCAGGTTTGGTTTCTTTTGTTTAATGGCACATCAACTCTTTTTAGGTTATTTAATGATAAAGCCATTCTCCTAGAACAACAGTAGTGGTGCTATTTAAATCATAGCTGGGAGGATAAGGGGGTTCATACCTTTCCCAAGGGTATTTGCCCGAAAGCGAACGTAAATAGCGCGACTGGAGTTCGAACTCGCGTACTACGATTCCGCAGTCCATCGCTTTAACCATTACACCACGAGGACACCCCCTATATATATCAGGGGAGAGAGAGAGAGAGAGAGAGAGAGAGAGAGAGAGAGGTGGGCATAGAAATGGTCATACAGTCTCAGCATGAGATGGTTATCTTAAGTGAGAGCACATTCAAGATTTGAAAATTACCTTATACGAACAGACTTTCTATCTAGAAAAATTGTAGCAATTGCCTGCCGTGTGATAAGTTTGCCACACATGTTTAGATGTAATGTTTGCTCGTTTCTGCAGTTATGTATTATATTTTCCTTATCTTTGGTATCCATTTCTTGAAACTTAACCTCATCTGAAGATTTATTTGACCTACCACCATTTCCTTTACTGTCACATTTCAAGCGTTCTCTTATTTTTTGCAACTTTATCTCATAAACTCAGCAGGGAAGGTTTAGAAAAATAAAAACAAAACTATGAGTTCCACGGCATGCTCTATTTTAAAATTCATCTACCAGATAACTGCACCTAAATGTTTTTCGGTTACTGGGATTTTAATTGGAAAACGATGTGTATGTACGGGTATGGTATTTATTCATACAACAGGGATACGTGGAAATTCCACAGTTTAATTTTTTAATTTTAATATTTGCAAATAATTTTTTAATTTTGATATTTGCAAATGATATTAGAGAGTATATAGTTATGTATACAATGCAAAAAAAAAAAAAAAAAGAATTAATAAGTCAAAAACATAAAGTAAACTACTAAAAATAAATGTTTACTTATTTTAAACTTTGCCATAGTCGATAATTTTGGTAATTTTATATCACACCTTAATGCTATTTTGGGTGTTATCGTCTGTCCGAGATCTTAAAAAATCCACATAAATAATACATATTTCTTAAAACCAACCATAGATGATATATTGAATAGAAAGGTATATATTCTTAGAAGATAATTCCAAAAAGACAGCAATAGGTCAAAATTCTAACACAAAAAGTTTTTCACATAAAAGGGAATCTTTTAACTTCGGTTTTTTCTTTTGGATCAAGTTGACCGTTGTTTTAGCATATTTTTTTATTGTTTTGTTCGTTTTTCGAATATTGTAAATTTCAATATAAATTTGTTAGATTTGGTTTGGTTTATGACATATCAACTATTATAGGTTATTTAATGCCAAGTTCTTATATATATATATATATATATATATATATATATATATATACATACATATCAAATATATGATTTCTAAACTCATTTGTTGATAACATTTTTGAACTAGCCCGAGCTCATTTGTTTTTTTTTGGGTTGTTTTGTACGCAGTTAAGTCATCATCACCATCATCATCATGTCGTGCCGCCCGCACGGATATCCCTGACCATCTCTCGCCAGTTCTCCCTATCATTCATCGCCTCCGGCAGGTCTTCTGGATTACATCCCGTGTCCTCAGTGGTTTTACTTATTTCTATCGAATACGAATTATTTTATTTACTATTATACATTTGTTTGTACACATTTAAATGTTTTCAAGTATTGCTATTTAACACTAACAAATCAATCAATCATCAGTCATTTCTATATACACAGATAAATGACCAAACATTTCTATTTCAATCAATTCAGTTAAGCATAACTCAAAATAGTTAAATTTTTTCAAGTATTGCTATATATCACATTACAATTCCATTAACGAGTCATTTGTTTACTGACAGTTAAATGATTAATCATTTCTATTTCAAGCAATTCAGTTCATCATGAGTCATTTGTTTGCACTTAGTTTAAATGTGAAAGTACAGTTTAAATGTCCAACAGTTCTATCTAACACGTAGATAGGACCCTATCAGCTGCTACCACTCTGGCCCTGAGTGGACCAGGGAGCGATGGCAATGAAGGAATACTCTGCATTCGCCAAAGCTTCAGCATTACTGGAGCTTCACCATCAAATTGTTTAGAGTCATATTCAGGACACTTGCTGGGGGAGTCTTACCCCTCAGCAGAGATGTAGTAGGGATATTTTATAGCCTAAGCAAACTGGTGCAAAATTTCACAACAGGTTTTCAAAAATATTTCCAAGTATTTACATCACCAAAGAAATTTGATCTTTGTGCTACGATAATAAAAGCTGCAAATTTTGCATTAAATTTTGAATTCTCTGAGGAAAATTTAAAAAGGAGCTGACATGTCAGAGAGTTAGAGAGTTTTAGAGAATTACAAAGATTTTTAAGGAACTCCTAACAAATCAGAACCAGCGTAGATGGCCTCGGAGCAACACAATTAGCTTATTATTCTTAGAGGGAATGAAAATTTGGTTTCAATTATTTTTGCTTAATGACATACCAACTTACGCGGGTTATTAGATGCCAAATCTATCCTTGCTTAACAGTAGCTAAGGGATAAAGGGAACTCGTGCCTCTGTCGCGGGTATTTGTCCATAATATCGTCACTGGAATTAGAACAACCCAACAACGATCAAAGAGTTCAGTACATTAGCCTCTACGTCATGGGTAATCCTCCGGCTTAAAATTCAAAATTAGACTCTATATCCAGAATTATTGACATATCCGATCATAAAAAAGTCAATTATATATATATATATATATCCTTATTCTGAAGTCATACTGATTGCAAAGAGTTCACTCTCTCTTGCTATCCGTCCCTATCTTCCATTGCTCCTAGCACAGTCTCTTCATTTCATCCAGAAAACAACAGCTGTACGGCCACTAACCTCCCATCTCACAAAATAACTTAAGAAGACCAATGAGACTAACTGGTGAGCGCTGTTTGTGAAGTAAAAACGAATTCATAAGCAACGTTCTCCTATGAACTTCAGCACATGCACGCACTCAAGTCTTTGATGTTCGGCCAACTGGTGGTTCTATGCATAGAAGTCGATTCAAAAGTTTTATCCTACAATTTTTATAATCATATTTATAGTTGCTTTAACATTCACATGTATCATTTAACTTTAGTTTTTTTTATTCCTCGGTAGAGGAAAAGATTCAACATTGAAAGATTTGAAGACCACTACAGAACCTTCAATACTCGTGACGTAATGGCTAAAGTTCTGTACTATAATTTTTAAGTAAACGAGTTCGAACCCTAATAACGCTATTACGTTCATTTTTGGACTAAGGCTCTTGCCTAAAGCTACTGCTTTCCTTACAAGTAGCGCCCAACTGATTATTTTACAGCACAGTATGTAATATAATTGCGGAGGGATTTCGTTTTATATATCTTGCCTTTCGGTTTAGTTAGGCTGAGAACCTTTCGCTTAGTGCATGGGTTAGTTAGGTGCACACATTGAGTGCAGGTGTTTACGCGCGCGCAGAGCGGATGTGACAATCAGAGATGTCACAATAAAAACCCCAGGTAGAAAATAGGACCGGGGACGTGAATGACGTCATGCCCGGAAGCGCTGAGGATTTTGGAAGAAAAACAGTTAGTTGAGATTAAAACTCCAAACGAGTTGACATTCGAGTCTAGAAGAAGGTAGTCGATTTTCGGTCTCGCCGATGTAGGTCTATGAAATGTGCCGCGCGTTTGTTGAAGAAATTGTGTCTCTCTCTCCTCATGTTGAAAAACCTTAAACTCAAACAGGTGATAAAAAGTTTCGTACCTGAACCAATTTCGTGTTTTTCGGATTCCTATATGCGTATGAACATTATAAACGTTTTATGCATGTGAATAACTTGGTCGCATTTTTGGACCTATTAATATTACAAGTAGATAAACTCATAAACAAAAAAAAGCTCATGCACAAAGTCGATAATTTAAAATGAAAACAATTGGCCCATCGCACCCTTTATACATATAAACTCATTAAGTAAACTAAAGTTGTGGATCTTAGTCGAGAGTGACCCAAAGAGTCCCTTTTCAATAGCTATTAAACAGACGTGCAGGGGAGGGCGCTACTCTATTCCCTCGATTGCTCCATTTTACCCTTGATCCTTACCTTATAATGCTGAGTGTTAAGCAAGGAGTCGACAAGTACCATTTTTTGATTCTTTGGTATGACTCGACCTGGGATTGAAACCCGGTTCCCGGACCATTGGGGAAGATTCAACTCATAAGGCCAATGGCCCGGTTATAAGATCATTACCACACACATATATAGGTATCATATTATGACTAATGTTCGTACAGCAGCATTGCTTCCAAGAGGCCATCATCATATGATGACTCTTGGTTGAAGCATGTTGTTGGGGGCCGAAGCATCATTACCACTAACCCAGAGTGGCCAAGCAGTAACTCACGATATCAACAGATTTCTTGGATTGTCGTCACTCTATGGGATCGCCATATCCAAACTAATGCTGTAATAGTCTTATCTTGGATCATTTTTTTTTTGTGTGTGAATTTCCTTTTATCTAATGGAGAAAGTCCAAGATTAGTCAAGAATGTGGAGTTTGAGTTGCTGATGAAATCGAAATTTTCTTCAAAAGAGACCGTTAATTCAATTAGGAAAACTTTCTTTTAATTCAATTGAGCAAATCACAATATCTCGACGCTGGTTCGTTAACGATATTTCAGTTGGAGATACAAAATGATGTTCTAAATTGGTTGAGACGTGCCTGTATGTATATACATTGTCATCCACAGACAGACTGTTTCGTTGTATCACAACTCTTCAGTGTAGCTAGACACTTTGGACGCTTGAAGCTGGGATCGAAACCCGCCCAACTTTAATTTAGGCTTAGTAACAGACCGCGCAGCCATCAAGCGTACCACGTCAGCTAGAGAATTATAAGGTATTAAGTAGTTGTGTTCGTTTGTTCACACTTTATACCTTACCGGATACCAGAGTAACCTTTGAAAATTATAAAGTTTTAAAAACCTTTTATATATATATATATATATATATATATATATATATATATATATATATATAAGAAAACCTTTAAAAATTACTCATATTTTTTGTAATAATATTTACTTCCACAGAGATATTTTTACAAAAGATATGGTTAAATTTTAAAGGTTTTTCTTTTATATGGAACTATTTGCTCAATAATTCATTTGATTATTATTTTACATTGAATTTTGAATTACACAGATATTGTAGATAGAAAATCCGAAAATAAAATCGTTCCCAGCCTTGGCGTTGGATATTATAAGGATATCCGAGTAAACACACACACAAACACACATATATATATAGCAAGAAAGAAAGAGAGAGAGAGAGAGAGAGAGAGAGAGAGAGAGAGAGAGAGAGACTGAGAAAGATGTACGCACACAGCATTTTTGGATATTATTATGCGTATAGGGCAACAAAATCAAAGTGTTCAAATGCTCTAAAGCAGAGCGTTACAAAAACTAAAGTTATTACAATACTCTCACTGTGACTGAAAGTTCAATGAGGATGCAGCTTTTTTCATGTCCATGTTTGATTTGAGCAAAGTATGCTGGTGATTCCTTTCAAACTTCTTGTCTACTGCTTTTCTACATTTACTCTTTTGACTAAATCTCATAATAGTTCGTGTATCGCCTTTTTTTCTCAATGCATAGTTAGTAATACGAGATTTTTTATGTGTTCCCAGCTTTTACAACTTTTCGGTATTCCTCAAGTATAAATCTGAGTTAACCAATATGAATTATATAAACGGCATTGTCTAAAATATTTGAATAAGAAATAACTATGAAGTTGTTAAATCAAAGTGTTTTTTTTTAAGAAAAAAGTTTGATGAGTATGAACAGATTGGTTTGGTTTTATGGCATATCAACCATCGTAGGATATTTAATGCCAAATCTTGCTAATACTTTATGATTTGGAAATATCTTTTGCTGATGAATTTTTAAACGTGCCTTAGCTCTTTTGTTTAACCCAGTTAAAAGTTTTCAAATATTTCCTGTCATTTTTTTTACATACAGTTAAATGGTCCGACAGTTCTACTTCTAACAATTCGAGTACATGCAAGTCATTTGTTTGCGCAGTTATCAGATCCTGTCACTGTGGATGAGAGTGGGACTGGGAGCGATGGCAATGAAGGTATACTCCATATTATCCAAAGCGTCAGGACTCGATCCTCACGATCTGGCAGTTTTGTGTCATATCTAAGACCCCCATTGAAAGAGATATTACTCCTCTGCAGAGATGCAGTTGGTGTATCCTACAGCCCCAGTCGAATGGCAAAATATGAACAGTGTTGTACTCACACTGTCCTGTGTTTCACAAAATACTACTTTCAAAGTTGTACTGAAACTGGCTTTATTATAACTTTAATTGGCACAGGTATGTCTGTTCAAAGTTTGGACGTGAAGACAACTGTCTAGAGATTTAGACGTCGCATTATTTTATGTAAGTCGAACAAGCCCAGAAAAATATGGCACCTAGCAAGAATCAAACTCTTGAATAATCGCCTGTTAGCATAGCTACCAAATTCTTACACTTAGCGCTGCGCGTTTTTAAAACGACCAAGTGTAGCCTAGGTATGACGCAAGGTTGTGAGTACGGAACAACTATTGTAGATCGAATACGGAAACGTTGAAAGGCTAACATGATTGTGAAAGATTGCTTCACACATAGGCGGCCCGCAAAAACTATATGTAAGGACACAAATGCATGACGCCATTACGAATGAAATTTCTTTAATAATCTTAGAGTTGAAATTTAATTTTTTTTTCTAATTGAACTACGTAAATTGTAGATACTTTTAGACAGTAGGTGCCAACAAAATTTCCCTCAGGCTGGCATGAAAAACGCGTTTACATTGAAATTATATTTTTAATCTGATTTTAGCTTATAAACAACTTTTTTCTTTTCTTTCTTTTTTTAAACAACTATATATATATATATACTCAACCACTCAACGCGAAAGGATGCTTTAAACAACTATATATATATATATATATATATATATATATGCCCAACCCCTCAACCCGAAAAGGATGCTATACAAAGTAATTTTTTAAATGGAGTTTAACTGGGTGGATTCAGAGATCTCCTTCTCATGGACCAGTTTCCCGACAAAGTTTTATTGTCTGCTCTACAAGTTACCCAAAGCTAGAAGAGGAATAGTTGAATGCATAATTTTCCTATGCGAAATGCAAAAAGCCTCGTCCAGGATTTGAACTTGAAACATAATTATATAATATCAAACCAAGAAGAATTACTACGATCTATATATATATATAAAGTGTAGTAATTCTACTTGGTTTGATATTATATGAATTTGTTTCAAATTTAAATTTTGGTTCTTTTAAATAAGAATTTGAAGTAAATTTAATGAGGAAAAGTTTACGGAGTTAATTATTTTTTTTATTATTTTTGAATAATACCTAATAACATTCGGTTTTATTGTATAATGTTCCTTTATAAACAATACAATGCTGTTTTTTTCCTTCAGTTGAACATTAGCTTTTTACTTATTCATTTATTTTCTTTTTTTGAAATGTGGTTTGTTTATTATGCTAAGCTTTGTTGAATCATTAGGCCCGATGAATTGTGTACCCAGTGAGAATCTAATTCACTTCTTTTGATTTACTAGTCAAGATCGCTAACTTTAAGACTACGTGAGGTGCTCCAAAATAGTGGATGTATTTATTTGTGGGGGTTATGTATTATTCATACATGTTATTCCTGTTGACTTGATTCAGTATATTGTTTTCTTAAATTAAAATTTGGGTTCCTTAAGATCTAATCAATGGGAAAAAGTTTAAGTTATCAATAATTTAATCTTTTCCTCTGTTGGTCGTCATGAATGCATTGATTTCGAACCTGATCTGATGATTTTCTTCCGACTAATACTAACTGCTCTGTCACCTTATATCTTTAAATTTGGTCACCTCACGTAGTGTAATGGTTAACAAACCTGATTAGCTGGACATTATTTCAGAATTTGATTCTTACTGAATGCTCTCTACTTCTGTCCTTTTGCAACGACTAAGGTTCGGTTGCATGGCATATCAACCATTGTTGGTTATTTAATGCCAAATCATGTTTTTACATTTATATTAAATATATGATTTGTGAACACATTTTGTACATACACAGATGATCAAACAGTTCTATTTCTAACGATTCAATTTAGTATCTGTCAAGAAAGTTAAATGATGCCAAGTACTGCTACGTATAACTAGCAATTCAATTAGACACCAGTGATTTGCTTACATAGTTGAGTGATCAAACAGTTCTTTTTCAAACAATTCAATTTAGTATCTCTCATTTGTTTGCACACAGTTGAAATATCAAACAGTTCTATTTGACACATTGATAGGACCCTATAAGGTACTATCACTCTGGGACAGAATGGACCCAGGAGCGATGGCAATGTAAGGGCACTCCACATTCCCCAAAGCTTGAGTATTACTGAAGCCTCATCATTTGATTGTTTTATGTTATATCCAAGATACTCGTTGGCGAGATCGTACGCTTCTTACAGAGATGCAGTTGTTATATTCTACAGCCTCACGCGACTGGGCTGTAAGTGTAGCATAGGACCAAAATACGTTGTGTCTGAAAGAAAGGAGTTCGCAGAAAAGAGACACTCAAAACTCGAAATTTAAGGAAGAAAATAGCAGTCGCTTTTTTTCATGGGGACTACAGCGGGCTGTAGTAAAAAAAAAGAAGTTTTTCGATTGCGTTCTTCCTCCCTCCTTTTCTTGGCAGTAACAGCAGCGTCGTTATAGCTACCTTGTTGATATTTTCATATCAGTCGTATTGTTGACAGGCTGAGTATGGTATGGGTCGGGGTGTCATGGACCTCTGTTGAACCTGCTTAGAAACCTGCCTTGAATTGCCAAAATCTCGTTACTTCATTTCTTATATAGCGATTTGATGGATCAATTCGAAGGTTCCAGAAGGCTCGATGAACACTAGTGAAAACAATCGAGTAGCAGGTGAAAGTTCACGCGTGATCATATTAAAATCACGCTTGAACTCTACAGGTCATTCTGTCTGCACGTGCGAGGTTCGTGACATTTTTGATCGTCAGACCCGTATACCCAATGATTGATGACAGCCGATGTGCTCGCGCGTTCTCCAACCTTGTGGTCGCCACAACTCAACGACAGCGCCCGTCCGTAATATTACATAAGCTCAGTTTAGTAAATCATAACATCTGTACACTTTAAAATATTCATGCTAATTCTTTTTAGTTTGACTATTTTTTTATCTTTGAATTTTAACAGAAAACATAGATTTTTTTCTTAGATCCTGTTATTTGTAGACGAATTTGCTGCCAACAAAACAATCATTCTGAAGGGGAGAAAAAGAAATAATCGAAAAAAAAATACTGATCTCAAATAAAGACACAATCAATGTAAACTGATTTCTATTTCCAAACAAATACTATGCTTGCCTCGTTTTCGTTTAATATGAATTCTGGCGGTTTTATTTTTGGGGTGTTCTGTTTGTTTTTACTGTATTTGTTGAAAATTTCCTGTGAAGAAATATCTTCGAGGCAAAAAAAAAGGAATGAATTGGAAGTGTCGGCTGGAATATATTCTCATAATCAAGTGCTTATCAAAACAATTCTCTCTCTCTCTCTCTCTCCTGTCATAATTTACCTTTTTTTTTAATCTGTGGCATAGAAATGACTGTTTGGGAAAGTAAGCGCTGCGTTCACTTTCGGACTAATTCTCTTTTAGGAAAGGTACGAAGTCCCTTATTCTCTCAGCTGTTCTTCTAGACAGGTTGATAAGATGTTAAAAAGCGGTCAGTTAATCAGTCAAATATTGTACAAAATCATTAAATGTATAACGGATGATCTGATAAAGTTCAGTCCAGTCGGTTGGGGGAGAATAGTTTGATTCCCCCCTCCCAAAGAGTAGTCTGGAAATGACACTAAACCATCCAGTCCAGTTAGCTGGGGCTATAAAATACATCGACTGCAATCTTTCAAAAGGTTAAGCCCCCACCGCTAACGAGTGTCCTGGATATGACAGGTAACCATCAGATGCTGAGGCTCCAACCTTAGACATTTGGGTAAAGTGGAATACGTCTTAGATATCATTGCCACCAGGTTCACCCCGGGCCGGAGCTGGAGCATCTATTTATGGGTCAAATAGAACTGTTTGACATTTAAACTGCGTGCAAACAAATGACTAATGCTAAATTGAATTTTTAGAAATAGAACTGTTTGACCATATAAGTGTATTTGCTTACAAATCATATGTACTTAATATACGCAAAAACAGGATTTGTCATTTAATAAACTGCAAATTGATATGCCATAAGAACCAATGAACTCGCTGATAGAATATCTGCCATAAATAAGTACATCCCAACATTTTCTTGATAAAACCCCAATATTTTGTAATAATTAGTGTATACGATTGGTAACCCATGATTTGGTGTCGTAAAAGAGAGTGGGGAGAACAGTAGCCCGTCAGGCACTGACTTTGAAAGGAATTTATTTAAAACTCTAAATTTGGATACTCTTTCTGCGGGACAAACCACTTTAAACAGCTAT
Organism: Sepioteuthis lessoniana; assembly: GCA_963585895.1. Lineage (NCBI taxonomy): Eukaryota > Metazoa > Mollusca > Cephalopoda > Myopsida > Loliginidae > Sepioteuthis > Sepioteuthis lessoniana. The sequence goes on along the minus strand of OY757914.1, from coordinate 90,165,535 downwards.
TATATTAGATTTTGACCTCATTGGAAATGAGGAGTCTCCGTGACGTAATGGCTGATGTTCTGGGCTGCTGCCACCAAGTAAGCAAGTTCAAACTCCATTCGTACTAAGTCATTCATTTTCGGACTAATATCTTAGCAAAAAGTACTGAACTCCCTTATCCCCCAGCGAAAGATTAAATAGTATCACTGCTGTTATTCTCCAAAAATGGTCGTGGCATTAAATAACCCAAGAATGTTTATATTCCATCTAACAAATAATCCATACCTTTCACAAGTTAATCAAAGTTGAGTATTAGATAACCCATAAGGAGCTGATATGTCATTAAACAAAGAAACTAAAGATCTAGTTGGGAACTTAATAAACCATGTAAGGTCCCATCATGATGATCAACAAGTTGTGCTCATAGAATACTCTCTACTTGTGAAATTTTGGCAATTAGTGAGACTTTTCTTCCTGAGATGTCCTTATTCTTCGATCTTGTTCTTATAGTTTTTGGTTTCTAAGGCTGCAATCCACTCAAAAAATTGTCAATTTGAAAGGAGCAAATATATGAAAATAAATGTTCTATGAAATGCATACGCTATTTCTTAGAAGGCGTACTTAGTGTAACGGATATCGTCGTAGGAAATGGAATCGTTGACCTGCATTAAAATGCTGGACGAAACTGTTTGTATTTTACTTCGCGCTAATGTCTCCACCAGCTATATTTACATAGTAGCGTAGACTGAGTTCTTGAGACTTTAATTAGGCAACTAGTCTAAGAAAAAGAAAACTCTGGAGGTACAAAACCGCCCTTCTTCGCTTAAAAATTGACCTTGTGTCACATCCTGGCAGTGGCTGAAGGACTGGATTAATACTTACACATTATTCCACGCAAAAGGTTGCGAATACTACTGACACTACTGACTGCACTATCTGCGTCATTCTTGTTTAAGGTTTTCCTAAAGGCTGTAAAAGAAGAATTTGGGAATTAATTTGTAGTATTTGGTTGGACAGAAAATATATGTAATATTTTCCCGTTAATTCAGTTGGCGAAACGTATTTCGTGACTAAATTTCGACGGGTGAAAGTTGCAACAATGAAATCCAATTGGAGCAATCAGATCGTCCATTTGATATAAACAATAGCAGCCCTGATGATATCACCAATTCTCGTTCATAACCTCGTTTTTGACGTGATTCTCGTCAGACATAGAAAAATTAAATTGATGACAGCGTCTTCCCTTTCTTCCTCTTAGCATTTAGTTTCTTTGATGAGCCGTAATTTCCTGCTCTTCGACAAAAGGATCGTGATTAATATCATCTGATTCCAGGTGGTTTTTATCTGCTACTACTCATCTTTGCAGAATAGTCGAATATGGCTGAGTTTTGGTGTGTGGGTCTGGTGAATCAGTTTGATTCATTAAATTGTTGGTGAAATGCATTGCTTAGGCCCATCAATGAAATAACCAAGCCTAATAAACTTTAATTCACAACGATGTAGAATTAAAATCGATCAAGCGCTATGGGGTTTCGTTGTGACTATGTGCCAATAATGGTAGCGGAAATAGTGCTAGAGCTGAAAGGAATAAAACAAAAGTTTCAAAGCCAGAATTCTGGTCTGGCCTCGGCGAGCTCCGAAAATCGTCTCTCTTGATCGGATTTTTAATCTCAACTAACTGTTTTTTTTTCAAATTCCAAAATCCTCAGTCTCGCTTCCGGCCATGATGTCATTCACATCCCCTGGTCCTATTTACTCTCTGGGGTTTTTCATTGTAACATCTCTGATTGTCACATCCTCCCCGCACGCGCATGAACACCAACAGAAAATGTGTGCACCTAACTAACCCATGCACTAAGTTAAAGGTTCTCAGCCTAACTAAACCGAAAGGCAAGATATATAAAACGAAATCCCTTCGCAATTATATTACAGTCCTTATAAAAATACATATCACTTTATTACTCTCGTAGGGTTATAAAGTTAGCTGTAAGTGTTAGAGAGACAGAGACAGGGAGACGAAGACACAAAGGGGACTTTAAGGACTTGCACACTGCTATATTAACCTTTTCTTAACCAACGTTGTGATTCGATATTCAATTCAGGGCCGTACGTCCTTTCTTTTTTGTCGAGACATCCTCAAACAGTCTCCACCAGAGGTGGGAAGTAAGTGTCTCCCCTGCGTCCACTCTGAGACTTAAGACTACAGACTGATAACAGCTGACGATTACTACTGTGGGCATCCCCACCCCGGTGGCGCTCGACGGCTGATTTCCGTAACTGACCAAATCTCTTCTGGCTGCAAGAATGACACTGACAGTTACTCTGTGGTTACCTCTGTATTTGTAATTTTATAACACCTGTTCAACTTACGAAAGCTGCTTAGACCTACGCATCGCAGCCTTCCAGTTTACACAGGCGCGTCCTGCAACATTCGGTTTTCATAAGGTTCAATACGCAACCTTAGAATACGCTGACTGCATCCTATCCATCAAAAAGCTACGACACTAAACTGCCCCTGGTAGCGTGTCTACAGTTCAAGAGATCTGGATAGTGTAGACTATCCCTAATCTCTAAACCTAGACGGGTCTACATGCCGTTAAAATCCATTGACCAATCAATCATAGAAACAATTTTTATGTAATATTTAAGAGTTTGTCTTCTTTTGTACACGCTTTTATGGAATATGAATAATTCTAAATCTGATCTATTTAATCCATAGATGTGACCCAAAAATACTACCCCAGTCTAGGTCAGAGGAAACCTTGGATTAATAGCAATAAACGTGTACTCGTCACTTGCCAGATAATCCTCAAACAGAGCCTTAAGATCAGAGGCAGTTTAATGCCATACTTTTTGTTGGGGCAGATGAAGTCAGTGTAACCCGACTAAGAAGTTACTATCGATTTTTGAGAATAAAAGGAACGAATCATTCAGGAAATAAAATTCTATTCATTACAAACTATTAAGACCAGAGATCGCACCCTCGGATTTACAGAGACCAAAATATAAAAAGATGTTAATAAATATTGAAAATTGTTTTTCTATAATAAAAATTCAAGCAATATTACAATTTGATCTGGTTTCTTTCTTTAAAGAAATATCAATTTTCTTAGGTTTTTTAATGCCAAGTCTTTTTTATACATATATATTAAATATATGCTGAAAGCACATTTGGGAGATAACATTATAAGTGAGTCTGCAGTTATTTTTTGCTCACATTTAAATGATTAAGTATTGTTATGTAACAGTAACAATTTAATTTACAATCAGTCATTTTTTGCACACTTAAATGATTTGCAAGTAATTTGATTTTTTCAAATAAAATGGAACGAACTTTTTTGCTAAAAGTATTGCTATTTGTTCTACATAGTTAAATGCTTTCAATTTTTGCAATCTAACACGGATAATTCTATATAATATTATTTGTTTGAACACAGGGAAGTCGTTACAAATATTGCTATTTAGTACTATCTTATTGAAAATATTGCCCAGTCGGCTGGGCTGTAGAATACACTGACTGCACCTCTGCAGAGAGGTAAGACCCCACTAACGAGTGTCCTGGATATGATACGAAACAATCTGTTGGTGAGGTTCCAGCAATGCTGGAACTTTAGGGAATGTGGAGTACCCTTCATTACCATCGCTCCCAGGTCCACTCTGGCCCGGAGTGGTAGCACCTGATAGGGCCCTATCTATGGGTTAGATAGAACTAACAGTATTCTTATGCTAAACAAAATTGTTTGAGTAAACTGAATAGCTTGAAATAGAAATGTTTTTGACAATTAAACCGTACTTACATTTAAACTGCGTGCTTATGCTTAACTGAATTATTTGAAATAGAACTGTTTTTCGACATTAAAATTGTATTTACACTTAACTGAATTGTTACATTTAACTTCATGAATAGTTTGAAATAAATGTTTTTGATCATTAAACTGTGTACTTATGCTAAACTGAATTGTTTCAAATAGGACAGATTATTTACATAAAAATGGATTTGGCGTTAAATAACCTACAAAGATTGATATGCCATAAAACCCACCAAACCAAACCAGTCTATTGAAAATATACAATCATTTGTAAACTGATAAAGAATATTGTTATGTAAAATTAACAATTCAATAAAACATCAATGATTTTTTCACACAGTTAAATGGTCAAACAGTTCTAACTCTAACAATTCGATTTAAATGTGAAACAGTTATTTTTGATCCATAAATCGGACCCTATCAGGTGCTACCATTCAGGGTCAGAATTGACCTGAGAGCAATGGCAATGAATAGATACTCAACATTCCCCGAAACTCCGGGACTCGAGCCTTCTCATCAGATAGTTTAGTGTTATATCTAGGACACTCGTTGTGGTGGTGGGGGTATTACCCCTTTTGAAGGGATGCAATCTGTGTATTTTACAGTTAAAAATAATCCGAACAATTAAAACACTTTCTTAGAGTTGAGGACAATCAACTAATTTATTAATCTGAAAATTAACACCAAAATCATAGAAATAAAAATACTGCCATATTGTTCTATAACTCAAAAGCTTGGCGTCCTGCGCCTGATATTAAATTATATTTGATTGTGTGGTTCCGGCTCTGATGACTCTGGAGTACCTCTTCATTGACCATTACTCCCAGGTCCACTCTGACCAGAAATGACTGTTCCTGATATGAATTAATATGTGAGTGAACTAGATCAGTCTTAAAAAAATCAGACACTCAGTAGACGCTTACACACTCTCAGGGCATGAATTAATCTTGACGGTTTAATATAACGTTAAATAAATCGAGCAATAAAGTGGACATTTGTGGGAACAATTTGACTATGAAACACAATATATATAATTGTTAGAAAAATAAATCTAGATATTTTCCGCTAAAACTGATACTATTTCGAATTCTATCATTCAGACATTTCACTGGAGAAAATTATTATCTTTGAATAACATAAAAAATTAGAATGTTCATAGATTTGCTATGCTAAAAGGGATGTTTTTTTTAAAAATCAACGGCCGCAAATAATCCAAAAACAACTTTGAAATTTAAGTCCCCGCCACAAAAAAAGGTTAAGTGTTGTTGGCCAGTGGTATCAGTGGAAAGCTATCTTATTACAAGGCCAAATCAGAACTTAATTCAAACAGAAAAAAAAGTTATTGTTTCAATCACATCGGCAAAACAATTTCTGATTTTGAAAGGTACAAAGATGAGAACACTAAAGAACTTGGAATTCTGGGTATAACATTGAGTAGGAATCTGGATTACTGATGTGACTAGATGGCAACATCTATAGCTAAATCACTGCCAGAGCTAGACGCAGTAAGAGCCAAAGTTTGTGTAGCATATCTGTGGCCAGTATGTTATTGCCAAGATTCAGAGATCTTTGCACAATACTGATTTTGAGAAAGAATTGACTCTGTATAGACATAAACATATTCGACTACCTGAAGCGCTACTCCGGTAACATATCTTGGGTACCAATTGCCTCGCATTACCCATCCCTCTCCAGGTCTATAACTTGTTTAAAATATTTTTCTTCTCCTTGATCGGTTGTCCTACTAAAGTTAAACAGCTCAGTTTGCCATACTATTTACACATATCTGGAGAGATAATTGTCAGATTTATATATTTCTAAAAGATATTAACACTATTAAAGGCAAACAGCCTCGTTCAGGTAGTCCAATCCACTTCCAAACGACGATTACCTTTACGCCATGACGTGTTAGCCAACAGGAATTACACTTTCGTAAATAAATTTGGACTATGTTTCAGTTGACAAGTCGGCTGGTATGGACTCTAGAATACACCGACTGCATCTATTAAGAGGGGTAAGACTCCTCAAGCGAGCGTCCTGGATATGATACGGAACAAACTGATGGTGATGCTCAAATAAAGCTTGATCATTTGGGAATGCGGAGTACCTCTTCATTGCCATTGCACCAATGTCCACTCTGAGCCAGAGTGGTAGCACCTAATAGGGTTTATCAGTGGGCCAAATTGAATTGTTTGATCTTCAGACAGTGTGCAAATAAATGACATATGTTAAATTGAATTGCTTGAAAAGAACTATTTGATCATGTAAGTGAGTAATTAAAGTTTGTCACTGTAGTTCAGGGTGACCCGAAGGCTCCTTTTTTTCGATAGCTTCTACATCAAGGTGTTGGGGAGGGCGCTACTCCTTTCCCTGGATTACTCAGCTTTACCCATGATCCGTACCTTATAATGCTGAGTGTTAAGCAAGGAGGCATCAAGTTCCATTTTTTGAGTCTTTGGTATGACTCGACCTGGGATTGAACCCAAGTCTCCTAGGCCATTAGCGAACACTCTAACCATCATGCCAGTCGTGTAAACAAATGACTGATGTTCAATTGAATTGTTACTGATACATAGCAAAACTTGGAACCATTTAACCGTTACGTTGAAATAGAATTATAAGTTTGTATTGCAATAATTTAAACCATCTAATTTTGTAGAAACAATGGCAATACTAGTGTACAAAGAAATTAGTTCCGACTCATTTGAGGACGAAATTACCAACAGACAAATCTCTTACATATATATATCCATTTGACTGTGTGCAAACAAATGATTGATAGTAAATAGTATTATTCGTATTAGATAGCTATACTTGAAGCTGTTCAACTGTATGCCAAAAATGAGTTCAAGCATATGAAAAAAATGTTTCAATAAAATGTGTTAACAAATCATATATAATACCTATGTATATATAGGACTTGGTATCAAATAACCTACACTGGTTGATATACTTTATAACTAAACCAAACGTATGTTTCAGGGTGAATTTCATCTTAACAAAGAGAAATCTTTGGAGCAAAATCTGGAAAATACGAAGCCCGGGAAAAAAGATATATAGTTGAATATTCAGTAATCTAGAACCATTATTCCGTCGTTTGGGCGAGATTAGTAAAAAATACCAAATCACGTTAGGATTATCCTCAATAAAAGTAAATTTTCTTCTCATACCTTAGTATATCACACCTTATTGGGGAGCTATCAATACGACGATTGCATTCCCTCCAGAGGTGTGAGTTAACATTCTGATAAAATCAATCAATCAATCAATCAAGATAGCTATGCGATTGGTCTGTAGTTGTTGGCGGATTACTTTTTTCAGTGTCATTTTGGATGATGCTTCGTCTGCTTCTGGTAATCCTTCTAAAATTCCTTTCTTTTTCAGAGAGATTTCTTGGTCTTTTTCTTCAGATTCCAGAGATTCCACCTGGCTCCGATATGTTTCAACAAGCCATTTACCAAAATGTGTTTATTCATTTTTTGTTTTTTTGTCTTATGTTTAGAAAAGATAAATTTATTTCGATACATACCCCTTCTTCAACAATATAAGGATTTTCTGTGAATTTTCAGTAGTCATACTGGCACATTTTGGTTTCTTTTGGCATCACCATATTTCATTCCATGAGCTTTTGTTTTTGGTTTTTGTCGTGTCTGTAGCGTTTGGATTTAATGTTTACATGACTTTCTTCGTTTAAGTTCTTGTAAAAAAATAACAAAACAAAAAACAAAAACAAAACAAAAACAGCGTTGTTATTTTAGCCTTCCCTTTTTGGCCAAATTTGTCTGTTTTATTTCCTTCACTTCGACAACGCCCTAACGGTAAGACTTTGAATATGTCTACTGAATCCCCAACGGAGGTGGAAGACCCCCCCCTTTCCTCCATCATATATTTTCTTAATATATGTATTGAGCCAATCCCTCTGTACTGAACACTAAGCGATACAAGGTCAATTTCTCAGTGAAGTACGACTGATTTGAAATCAGTTTTTCTTCTCCTAGACTGGTGGCCACACCAAAGTTAGAGCCCATTCGGATCTATTTTCCATACCTGGAGGAAAATAGTCGGATTCATACATTCTCAAATGATATGTAAACTACCTCGTCTAGAACTTGAACGTGGGTGGCCAGTTCCCTTTTCTCTAACGATAACTGTAGACCACAAGCACCTCCGTCAAATGTCTTAGGTATGCCCCAACATCAAATGATGAGACTCCACTTCTGGAAAGGTGTAGTATGTGAAATGCTGTTAATTGCCATTATTTAAAGATCAATTCTGGCCAGCAGCTGTAGTATATGTAATGGCCCCACTTCTTGGTCAAATTGATCTTTTCGGAAATTATTAGTATTGTATTGGAATACTTGAGACCATATAAGTGTGTGCAAATTATTAGTATTAGATCAGAATACCTGAAACCAAATAAAAAAGATTATTATTAACGAGAATATTTACTAGAAACCAAATAACTAAGGATTATCATTAAATAGGAATATTTAGTAGAAACCATATAAAAAAAAAGAATTATCATTAAATAGAAATACTTTGTTGAAACCAGATAACAAAGGATTATTGTTAAATTGTAATATTTGCTCGGAAAAATTTAACAAAGGATTATTATTCAATGAAGAAAGATTTACTTAAAACCATATAATAAAGTACAATCATTAAATAGAAATGTTTACTTGAAACTATAAAACAAATATAAACTAATTGCTATGAAAGTTGAATGTATTATTTCATTCTCTAGTTTAGCAAGGCTGCGAGTTTTTCAGTTCGCTGTTAAGTTAGTTAAAATCTTTGAGCTTAAATGTTAGTGAAATTGGAAAGTTCAAGCGAGTGCACCAGCGACCAGGACAGAAGGACCAAATGTAAACAAAAAAGATTCATGTCTGGTCACAAGTTTGATTAAAGAAATGTGTGAGATGACGCAATAACCTAGACAGATGACATCACACTATCGATATCCTAAACTGAGTAATATAAAAATAGCGATTTTGGAAAAGTTATCAGTTGGAAGTTAGGGTCGTGGGTGTCTCTTTGTGTGTCTGTTCATAGACCCTTACAGATTCGCTCCCTCTCTGTCCCTGTCTCTCTCTCTCCCTCTCTGACTCTGTCTCTCTACGTCTCTCTCTTGTGCTACAGTATGCAGTCAGAACATGGAACAGCATATCTGGATAATAAAGCGACAATTTTCTCTAAATATATTGGACATATACTTTTACATCAATACGTTCCAATGAATGATGGTTAATTGTTGACGGAGAGTTCTTCTTGTCATTGAGTCGCAATTTGTTCCAAAGAACCATCCCGACCGTCAGAAGAAGATCTGGATGGATTATGTCATCTCCCATCTATAGATCTTTCAAACACAACGTGTGTACAGAGGGGATTGATAAACAAAGTATCTGGAAACGAATGTGATTGTCACGGAGCCAAGGTCGTAATAAAGTACAGCGAAAACTATAGTATCACATTTGGCCCTGTTACTAGCATAAGGGAAAAGTAAATGTGCCGTGACAGGTATATCACTACAATTTGGCATCGTTATCATGATAACACCAAGGTGAATTTATCGTGACAACTACAGATTTATATTTGGTACCACAAATGTCGTGCACCACGGTATTATATGTAAGAAATGATTATCATTGAATAGAAAGATTTACATGAAACTATATAACAAAGGATCATCATTGAATAGGATTATTTACTTGAAGCCATATAACAAATGATTATCATTAAATAGGATTATTTACTTGAAACCATATAATAAATGATCATCATTGAATAGGATTATTTACTTGAAACCATATAATAAATGATCATCATTGAATAGGATTATTTACTTGAAGCCATATAACAAATGATTATCATTGACTAGGATTATTTACTTGAAACCATATAATAAATGATCATCATTGAATAGGATTATTTACTTGAAACCATATAATAAATGATCATCATTGAATAGGATTATTTACTTGAAGCCATATAACAAATGATTATCATTGAATAGGATTATTTACTTGAAACCATATAACAAATGATTATCATTAAATAGGATTATTTACTTGAAACCATATAATAAATGATTATCATTGAATAGGATTATTTACTTGAAACCATATAACAAATGATTATCATTGAATAGGATTATTTACTTGAAGCCATATAACAAATGATTATCATTGAATAGGATTATTTACTTGAAGCCATATAACAAATGATTATCATTGACTAGGATTATTAACTTGAAACCATATAATTAATGATTATCATTGAATAGGATTATTTACTTGAAACCATATAACAAACGATTACACAGGCCAACAACAAAATTGGTGTCTGCGTTTTTTTAGCTGATTTAGACGAAACTGATGCACTGAAACCAAAAATTGGTTTTGTTCAATCAGGTCAAATTTATGAGCTATAGCCACATGTAATTTTATACGCTTTCGTTCACATGTAAGCATGTGTGGAGCATTTTAGAAGAAGTTAGTTAGGGGAAAATGTCATGTCGAATAATTATTTTGATTTGAAATCATTGTTTCGATGACAAGAAGTATTCAGTTCCGATAGTTCTGGGTGATTATGTCGAAAAGGGATCAGTTTTACGTAATAAAACCACGTTTTCTGTGCATTTGGGATAGTAGGGACCATGTTTAGCATTACACAAAGAAGGACTGGCCTTTGCGGGAGGAATTGGTGCCTTGAAAGAAAGGAACGTCATCAACGACCCTCTGGTGGACAGAGACAGAATACACTTCCCACCGCTGAACATCAAGCTCGGCTTAATCAAGCAGTCCACCAAGGCTCTGGACAAGGATGGTGATTGCTTCACTTACTTGTGCCAGGCTTTTCCAGGATTGACCATGGAGAAGTTGAAAGCTGGCATCTTTGATGGTCCTCAGATCCGGCAGCTCAACAGAGATCCAGAGTTCGAAAACTCAATGAACAAAGTGGAACTGGAAGGGTGGAAGGCATTTATTCTGGTAGTGAAGAACTTTCTTGGCAAAAATAAGGCCAGAAACTACGAAGAACTTATCAACAACATGCTGACTGCTTTCAGAAACCTGGGCTGCAACATAAGCGTCATGATACACTACCTATTTTCACATATGTACCGGTTTCCTGAGAATCTGGGTACAATGAGTGACCAACAGGGGGAGAGATTCCATCAGGACCTGAAAGAGATGGAGACCAGGTATCGGGGTCGCTGGGACGCAGTCATGATGGCTGAATACTATTGGAATCTGAAGAGAGACCTCCCTGCCGCTGAGCTTTCCAGGAGTTCGAAGAAACAGGAGTTCCAGCCCTGAAGTTTGAACGATGGTGAAGCAACATACAATTTACGTGTACTTACCGTTATCAATGCCCACCATTCAGTTTACAGTAATCGATGTTTCTATCAGGTAATCAATATATGTTGTTGTGAAAACATTTTTCTCTTAAAAACATATTTAGGATGATATGTGTTGATAAAAATCAGCTGATAATGCCTCAAAAATGTTATCGATTTTGTCAAAAGATCTGATTTTTTTCAAATCAACCATGCAACGAACCCTGACCCGATGGAGAGAAACAGGGGTCATTTCCTGATTCAGCAGTGCAAAAATACCCTAAATCAGTTGTAGAAATCTAGACAACATTCAAAAAGTAAAAAATTGTTGCCTAGTGTCATCATTAAACAGGAATATTTACTTGAAACCATATAACAAAGGATTATCATTGAATATGAATATTTATTTGAAATCATATTGTATAAAAATACTGACTATGAAATTAAATAATCTAATAATGCGAAAAATGACAAAAAACCGAATTAACCCTAATCTTCATCTTAACAAATCGTCTTTTCATTTTATTTTTCTTTATTTTCTGTTTTCCAAGTCTGAAGTGCATCTATTTACTCACCCACTTCACTATGAGCAGGATGTAAACGTAAAATCAATTCTAAAGCAATAGTCTTTTTTTTTTCTTTCTCCTTTACTGGTTGCCTTATCATGGTTAAAGTACTCAGTCTGCCCTACTATTAAAACATTGTTAGAAAGGGAACAGATGGATCCATGTCTCTTCAAGAGCTCTATCTCCGCATCCGAGATCCTATTTATTTCTTTGGTTGCATTTGTCTGTTAATAATGTGAGGCTTTTTAGATGAATTTCAAAAACGTATATCTGAGTGTTTTGTTGAAATACCAAGTGAGAGTGAGTCTACTCAATTCGCTACAAGCCCAATCAGTAAAAGACACCAACTGCATCTCTGTATGTAAGACTCCCCGCCCCCAACATGTGTCCTGGATATGACACAAAATAATCTGATGGTGAGGTTCCAGCCCTGGAGCTCTGGGGAAAGTGGAGCACCTTTTATTGCTATAGCACCCAGGTCCACTCTGTCCCGGAGTGGTAGCATCTGATAGTCGTATCTACGGCTCAAATAGAAGTATTTTACATTTAATTCTGTGCAAACAAATTACTTTAAATAGTTGGAAGTGGAAGTCTTTGACCCTTAACTCAGTGTAAACAAATAACTAATTGAATTGTTGATGATTCATAGCAATAATTGGAACTGCGTGCGAATGAATGTGTAGTAATTTACGAACCTCTTTGCTTCGATATGGACAAGGCCGAATGAATGGGACACCCTATGAGATTCGTAAACACTCGTGTAGGATTGCTGGTCTACCTTGCTAACCATTACACCATCATAGGTGTCTGTAACGAATGTGTAATGTTGAATTGAATTATTAGTGCTAAATAGCAAAACTTGAAACTCTTTAATTGAATAGGTAAATTGAATTATTGTTATTACATAGCTATATTTGGAACTATTTGACTGTGTACCAATGAATAAATATTACTGAATAGAATAAGTGTTAAATAGCAATACTTGGAACTATTCACTGTCATCAAACAAATGATTAATACTGAATAGAATTATTTGTGTTAGATTGCAATATTTGAAACCATTTAACTATGTAGAAACAATAGCAATATTAGAGTGGAAACAAATTCGTTGTAACTCATTTAAAAATGAAATTACCTCCAAACTATTCCCTTACAAATCATGTGTATAACCATTTAAGAGTCCAGACAAATTATTAATTGTAAATAGAATTATTCGTGTTAGACATACTTGAAACCATTTATCTGTGTGATCAAAAACCTCGGGATCATTTAAAAATGCTGTCAACATAATTTGTTTGCAAATTAGCTTTATTTGATAAATATGCATTAAAATGAATTGGTATTAGATAAACGAAAATGGTTGATATGTCTTAAACCTAACCAAACCAAGCAATTCGCATTTTGTTCAGATTTTTTTAATTTTTGTTTTTACCACGAGTTTTCAGTTGACCGGATAACAAGTGATAGGGTACATAATAGCTCCAGTACTTCGGAATATTTACAATCTTGAAGGGATTAGAATTTTTCCGAGCTGAATTGAATTTTCAAATCTACGATTGGTTGGTCGGGTTTTATGGCATATCAACCTTTGTAGGTTATTTAATGCGAAACCCATTTTTAATCGAATAATCCGTTCTATTTCAAACAATTCAGTTCAGCATGTGTACACAGTTTTATTTTCAAAAACATTTCTCATTCAAGCAATTCAGTCTAGTCAAGCAGTTCTAAATCAAACAATTCATGTTGGCATGAGTACAGAGTTTAATTCTCAAAAACATTTCTATTTCAAACAATTCAGTTTAGCAGAAGTACAATTTTAATGTAAAAAACAGTTCGCGTAAGTACAGTTTCTAGAAGAACAGTAGGTGTACTATTTAATCCATACTTAGGAGGATAAAAATGTTCATACCTCTCCCAAGGGTATTTGTCCGAAAGTGAACATAATAGTGCGATTAGAGTGCGAACTAACTTACTACAATTCCGCAGCCCATCCCTTTAACCATTACACAACAAGGACACCCCCTCAAATCTCCCCCTATTCACTGTTTCTTATTTCTACGAGATTTTGTAATCGACTTCCCATTACGTTTTTATGCAACCGAGACCCAGAAATAAACGAAATATCATAGTGTGATTTTTAATCGAGCAATGCATTGCAATAAAGATTAGAAGACAACGCAATTTCTATTTTATCTGGTCTGCATTCAAACTTCACTTCGCTTTCTTCATCATCCAGATTATCGATATAAAAGAGATATCAATGGAATACAAAGTATAATTATTCACTTCTGTCTAAATGGAAGCATTGATATCATCATGGACCGAGCCTGACCGGTTCACGGGTCATTTAGGTTTGATTTCCTTTCTTTGTTTAATGGCATGTCAACCTTCGTGGGTTATTTAATTCAAAAATTCTCCTCATGGAAGAACAATTATGGTACTACTCAACTCATAGCAGGTGGGGGATTGTAACGCTATCATAGTGTTACAAGTTGACTGGCGATATTGAATTAAATACTTGAGACTATTTGGGATAATTTGTTGAAGATTAGTTATAGTCTTTTGGTTAGGTAACGTAGAAAAATATAATAAGAAGAATTGAAGCCCTTGCCATCCTCTTCTTTCTCACCACTGCCGCTTTGCCCCCAGTCCTCAACTTGACCGTTCCTAGCAACATTAATTTGCTCAAAACGAACTCGAGGCTAACTGCTATTGCCAGTCAACTTATCACTTCTTACACCGAACTAAAACCCCTTGTTTTTTTGGTACATTTTTTTTAATCATTGTATAATGAATAAATACTGTAATTTAGAACTGTTAACAAGCGTTACTGAGTAATTGAAATAGTTGACCAGCTAACAGCACCAGTAAAGTTTGCTGTCTTCCGACCTAGCCAGAACCAAAAGAAGTTCGAATCAGAACAACTCAACGTGGACGCGGAAATCCGGACAAGCAGATCCACTAGAAACTTCGATTTATAAGTGACTCGCATCGAGATATGCACTTATAGGACCACAGAGGTAAAAAGGTGCCTCCCTTTTCCATAGGTATTAGTCCAAAAGTGAAAGTATTAGCGAATCTAGAGTTCGATGAGTTAATCAGAGATTGTTCCCCAAGCAGAATACTTGACTGGGTAAAATGGCCACTGGTGATGCTTCGTTTGCCTGTTTAAAATCCGGCTATCTAAAAGATAGAACGATTTGGCACTGACAGAAAACCTCCAAATCGCTAACGACTCGTATAATCATATTTTAATGAAAAAAAACATAACCAATCATATTTTCACGAATTATTTTATAAAAATAGTTCTAAAATATCATTTTTTTTAATGGCATGTAAACCTTCTTAGGTTATTTAATGGCAAGTCGATTCTTCTAGAAGAACAGTAGTTGTTCTGTTTAAACCATAGCAGGTAGGATAAGGGGTCTTCTTACCTTTCCCTGGTATTTGTCCGAAAGTGAACATTATAGTTCAACCGGAGTCCGAACTCACTTACTCCGATTCCACAGTCCAGCACTATAACAATTACCTCACGATGACCACCACCTAATTTTGCAATAGGTTATGAGATGTGTTTAATATGAAATAAGAATTAAATATCAATTTGCATTTATAATTTTTTGATTTTTTTCACGTGTAAATTGTATTAAACCTTGGTAAATTAATTATGTCTTGTTATTTAGGGTTTCTTTGATTTAATGGCGTTGGAACCTTTGTGGCCTGTTTAATGCCAAAGCGATCTTTGCCGAACAGTAATGGCACTATTTAACCTATAGCTGAGTTGATTAGGGGATTCATATCTTTCTCATGGGTATTCATCAGAAAGTGAATGTAATAGTGCGAGTGGGGTTCGAACTCACTCACTACGATTCCGAATTCTAGCACTTTAGCCATTACTCTACAGAGGCTTTCAATTAATTCATTTGTGGCAAATAGAAATTAGATTTGGGTTGGTCGGTTGGTTTTTGTTAAATCTTACGAATTATTTCATGCGACATCCTATTCATCGTCCAATAATACATTTTAAGTGCTTGTAGGAGCTCCTCAGTGATGTCCTGGCTTCATTGACGATTTCGGGTCATTAAACATCATATCGGCTTCGGCAGTAACCCCAACTTGGGTTCAGACGTACCAAACCGGCTCCTTAATCTATGCTACATGTAGATTCTTTTTTTTTTTTTCATACATATATATCTATCAAAAAAGATAATTTGTAAACAAATAGTAGATAACATTTTAAAACGAGACGCAGTTTTAAATATTGCGATATTACTGTAACATTTTAGTTTAATATCAGTATTTAGTTTGCATACAGTTAAATGGTTATACAAATACGATTTTAAAGGGAATCATTTTGGCGCATTTTTTTTCAAATGAGAGCAAATTTGTTTAGACACAAATTTGTTTGGATTTCGTTTATTGCTCAAACTAATAATTCTAGTTAACATTATTCATTCATTTGCACAGGCAAATGGTTCTAATTGCTATGTAATATCAATAATTCAATTTTTACCCGCAGTTAAATGGTTTCAAGTATACATGTCTAACATGAATAATTCTGTTTATCGTTTATCACGTGTTTGCACACTATTCATCATCATCATCATGTCGTGCCGCCAGCACGGATATTCTTGACCATCTCTCGCCACTTCTCCCTATCATCCATCGCCTCCGACAGGTCTTCTGGGTTACATCCTGTGTCTTCACATAGCTGCTGTATGTAAGTTCGGGCTGGTCGTCCTGCTTTTGCTTGGCTATATGTGGGGGTCCATAGGAGTACGTCACTTACGAGCCTGTCCTTGCTTCTCCAGCAGTGTCCGGCGTGTCTGGCTCGTCTAACCTGTATAGTTTTCGTGATGGGAGGCAAGTGGCCGTACAGTTGGCGTCTCGTGGGGTGTTGTCGCCAGGACTTGTTCAATATTGCTCTCAACATTCTTGTGTAGTTGCCGTCAAGTTTCTTCTCCAGCCGTTTTGTTAGCGTCCATGTAGTGCATCCATATAGCAGTATCGATACAACCGCTGCCTGGAAGAACTGGGGCCAAATGCTGCTATTTAACACTAACAATTCAATTTAACCGTAGACATTTCTTTCCACATTGTTGAATGATCCAACAGTTCTATTTCTAACAATTCATTTTAGCAGAAGTCATTGGTTTGCACACAGTTAAATGTCAAACAGTTCTATTTGACCCATTGATAGAACTCTATCAGTTTCTACCTCTCAGGGTCAGATTGGTCTAAGAAGTAATGGTAATGAAGGGGTATTCCACTGGGTTCTTCAGCCTTGGTGAGGCAACTAGTCTAGGAGAAGGAAAACTCTGAATTAAAACCTGTTAAACTCCGCTTAAAAATTTGACCTTGTGTCATATTCTGCCCGAGCGGAGGGGTTGGACAGGGAGGTGCCCGTGGTGTAATGGTTATCGTCGTAGGAAATGAACACGGCGACGCGAGTTCAAATCCTGGACGAGACTGATTGCATTTCACATTACATTTCACTAATACTCTTGGGAAAGGTATGAATCCAATTATTCTCCCTCCAGCTATGGGTAAATAGTAGGGCAGACTAGGTTCTTCAGCCTTGGTGAGGCAACTAGTCTAGGAGAAGGAAAACTCTGAATTCAAACCTGTTAAACTCCGCTTAAAAACTGACCTTGTGTCATATCCTGCCCGAGCGGAGGGGTTGGGTAAATAGGATGAAGGGGTATTCCACATTTGTCAAAGATCCAGGACGGGAGCCTCACCATTAAATTTTTGGGTCATATCTAGGGCACTCCCTGGTGGGCTTTTACGCCCCTGCAGTGAGTCAGCAGGTGTATTTTACAGCTCCAGCCGACAAGGCGGTTAGGTCTTGTTACATGAAGAGAGTTTACGTTCGAGTCATTGTGAAGGCATGAATCTTACTATAGTTAGGGTATCTTTGTTTCTTTTAACCTTCATAAAGCAACTATTCTGAATGAAGGAAAACTCTGAATTTAAATTCAGTAATATTCGGCTGAAAAATTAATCCTGCGTTGCATTTTGCTCATGACGGAGGAGTTAAGCAAATGCGTGCAACGGGTGCATCCACCAAAAAGTTTGACATGCCGTAATCTAATCATTCCTAAATTTGATCTTTTGTTTTGCCCTATTTACTTAAGTGTGAATGCTTCTCTCCTTATAGGTTTCTTCCAGACTCTCATCTAGTTTTCATTTTGAGGTGACCTCTACAAACTATATCTACATCATATTATCAACAAAAACATTTTAAAATATCCATTGAGTAATCAATTTTTTGGCCTTTCGTTTTGTTTTCTGCCTATTGCAGCAGCAGCATAATCAGTTTCAATATTTAGCATCGTGTAATAGTCGATTCCTTTGATAATAGTGTCGATGCAATTATCAATGAGTTCTTTTCTGCCATCTTTTTTGTACGTATAGAGTCTATCAATGTAAATGTTTGGTTGCAAGGCTTTATCCAATTTGCTCCTTCCTTCATTCAAATGTCTTATTTTTCTTCTTCAGTTTGGGAACGTCTTCGGAAATTTTACTGATGTTACTTTTCACGTTTTTTTTTTGTTGTGCGTCATAAAGCTTCCATTGTTGATTTTAACTAACAAGATCTATCTTGTTCAGGTATATTCATTTCACTTTTTCTTTTATTGATTGAATCAGCTCCCAGTGTTCATCGACATTAGTAGTTCTCTTTTCACTTTTCTAAGTTTATTATGTTTTCTTTGCTTTCTATACCTTAAGTTTAAACTTGCGTAATAAGTCAAGTTCATAAGGTTCTTCTTCTTTGAGATGTTCCTACCAGTTTTAACTTGTGTTTTCACTGAATCTGAGTGACCCCAAGTTTCTCTTCAGCTGTCCAGGACTCTCTCCCAAGAATAGTAACCGTAATTATTTCCCTTTGCGCTTTCTTTTATTTCGACTCTGTGGTTTGCCGAGAGGGCAAAGTCAACAATTGAGCAGGTTCTTCTTTTTATGGTTGACTATCACAATCTCTGGTTGTCGGGCCAACTTTAGGAGATCCGTTTGTATCTCGAAATCCTAAAGAAGTTTGTGCGTCTCATTTTACAGAATCGATTCGAGTTTATGCATATACAACCTGTTTTCACGATTAAATTTGAATTATTATTATTACTATTTACTCATTAGAGTTTTTCACATCAGCGTTAGCTAATGTTTTTTTAGTGGAGTTTGAGTGACAGCAAGTCTCCTCAAGTCTCCAGGACTCTTCTCAGTATTCTGGCCGTTCTCAATAATGCTGTAGTTTGGATGGTCTCCACTCGTCCTCCTACCTCCAAGTCCTCCAGTCCTTTTAATAATCCTTTAGTTATTGTACCAAAAGCACCAATCACAATTGGTATAATTGTCACCTTCATGTTCCACTGTTTTTTTTTCAATTCCTTGCAAAGTCGATGTACTTATCCTTCATTCCACATTCTTTCAGTTTTATTCAGTGGTCAGCCGGGACAGCAAAGTTGACAATTCTGCAAGTATTCTTTTTTTTGTTGGGTTATTATTAGATATGGTTTCCTGGCCGAGATTAAGTGATCCGTTTATTTATCAAAGTCCCATAGGAGTTTGTGTGTGTCATTCCCCAGGACAACTGCTGGGTTGGGCATATACCATTTGTTTGTATGGTCAAATTCAAATTTCTTGCACCATTCCCAGTGGATGACCTTGCCCATCCGGTCGTGTCTAGTCTTATAGTCCTTCGGTGCTAATTTGCTGCATTCGCTTATAACGTGATTGATGGTTTTATCTCTGTCACTGCCTACATTTATTATTATTATTATTACTATTATTATTATTATTATTATTATTATTATTATTATTATTATTATTATTATCTTCAGTCTATTCGTGTTTTTCCACGCAAGTATTAACTGATGGTTTTCGCAGAATTCTGAGTGACATTAAGTCACCTCTGCTCATTAGGAAGCTTCTCAGTATTCTAGCTGATCTGAACTACGTTGAGATCTCTTTTCTCGGGATTTGGATACCGTTCAATTTATAACTTGTATCACTGATAACCCTAATGTTGTACAGCTTTTCATCTCTCTAGCAAGATCTAATAATTGTCCATCTTTTTCCTTTCTTTTATTCACACTCCATGATCCGCTAGAACGGCAAATTCCACCAGACAAATTCAACAGAAATAGATAAGTTGTCAAATATTTATTTTATATATAGCCCGTTCCAAACAGCTCGTTGTCCGTTAGGTTCAAATAGGTTGATTACACTGGTTTGCGTTAAACATTTTTACTAAAGACAAAAGGTTTATCAAGTGATATATGATCACCATTTTATACTGAATTCGAAAATACAACTTATTGTGTTTGGTCAGGTTTGCTTTTTAAGATGTGCTTGAATACTTCAAAACAAGTTTTACACATTAAAAATACTTATTAAAAGCGTTTGGACTCTTCTTGTCACAGCTGATCGTTAGTGCCTTATGTTTAGTATAGCATATAATGTTGTACGTGTCCCTAACTATAGTATACCAGCCTACTTTTGTGGAAGAATAACATTGATACTATTTAACTCTATATAAAAGCTTTTCCGAGGCCATTAGTCCAAAAGTGAACAAAATTCTAAAGTGCGACAGGAATTAGATCTCGCTTACTTCAATGATGCAATCCAGAACGTTAACCATTATGTCCCAAGAACTCCTCCCTATTTAAGTTTGATCATACAGATTAATCATAGATGTACAAACAAGAATCAGTTAAGAAATATATTGTCCTGTCTGCTGGGGCTGTAGAATACACCGACTGCTTCTCTGCATAGGATGAAACAATCTGCTGGTGAGGTTCCAGCAATGCTAGAGCTTTGGGGAATGCTGATTACCCCTTTATTGCTACCACTCCCAGGTCCACTCTGGCCTGATGTGGTACCACCTGATAAAGGTCCTATCTATAGGTAAAATAGAACTTAATTTGCTTCCTTTACAATACTGATTTTCGCATTTAAACTGCGTATTTATGCTAAATCGAATTGTTTAAAATGGAACTGTTTCGACACTTAAAACGGCGTACTTATGCTAAACTTAATTGCTCGAAATAGAACCGATTTAATCTAAACTGTATACTTATGCTAAACTGAATTATCAGAAATAAAACTGTTTTGACATTTAATTCTGTGTATTGCCAAGTCGGATGGGGCTGGAGAATACACTGCACCTCTGCAGAGGGGTGAGACCCCACCAATGAGTGTCCTGTAGATGAAAATAAACAATCTGAGGGTGAGGTTCTAGTGATGCTGGGGCTTTGGGGAATGCGGAGCACCCCTTATTTGCCATTTCGCCCATATCCACTCTGGCCTGGCATGGTAGCACCTGATAGGGCCCTATCTATGGGTTAAATAGAACTAACGGCATTCTTTAGCTAAACTGAATTGTTTGACTAAACTGAATAGCTTGAAATAGAAATGTTTTTGACAATTAAACTGTACTTAAATTTTAACTGTGTTCTTATGCTAAACTGAATTATTTGAAATGAAACTGTTTTTTGACATTGAAACTGTACTTACACTAAACTGATTTGTTAAATATTGAACTGTTTTGACATTTAACTGCGAGTAAACAAAATCTGTACTTATACTAAACTGAATTAGCTGAATTAGAACTGTTTGAGTAAATTTAGTAGCTTGAAATAGAAATGTTTTTACCAATTAAACTGTGTATTCATGCTAAACTGAATTGATTGAAACAGAAGTGATTATTTGTAAAAAAAGAAACGGATTTAGCGTTAAATAACCTACAAAAGATTATATGCCATAAAACCCAACCAACCAACCAAGAAAAATATGACGCACAGTCTTGTTCAGGATTTTGAGATAAAGATTGATTAGCAAATCTTAGACAGCGAAATGAGTTTTATTCGTTTCTTCGATGAACTCCGTTGGAAATAGTTATTACTCTTCAGGGTTGCAATTTTTCTTTTTTTCATTTCTTCTTTTTTTCTTACAATGCTTTAGAGTTAAGACACCTCTCACTATGTCATAATCTTTTGACTTGGCTTTATCTGATCTTCAATGCAATGCATATGAGTTTTCAATGTATTCATTGTCCCTATTTCAAGCTGTGTGGCGATAGAATTCTTTTTAATCCGACGTAAATCACTTTTACGATCTGTAATTGAATAATTTTCTTGTTGCTACCGAATAATTTGGCTCTCTCGTAATGTAAACTCCCAACAAGAATAAATTCCACTTGTTTACTAAAAGGAAAGAGTGTCTTTAATCTTACTAAATTTGCTCAAGTCGGTGTTATCGATGTTTCCAATTTTTTCTCCATGTTTTTGCGAAATTAAATTTACAATAATATCCTATTCATGTTTTCAAACTATTTGACTCTCATTGTAGCCGACAAAGAAGAAGAAGAAGAAGAAGAAGAAGAAGAAGAAGAAGAAGAAGAAGAGACTGGCGATGATGAATGAAATGAATCATCCGCAGATAATAGTTATAACAATAAAGACTCGACGGGGTGGGAAAGGTGATCCACTTGGATTCGTGCAATAAATTGAAATATGACCACATGAAGAAGTGATATATGCACAAAGCAGAATCCGTCCTAGAAAATGAGACGCAGAAAATTTTCCAGGATTTTGAGGCACAAATAGAATACCTAATCTCAGCCAGACGATATAACCTACTGATAGTCACCAACAAAAAGAAAAAAAAAATGAAGAGAAATTGCTAAATAGTTAACTTTGCTGTACCGGCGGACCACAGAGTGAAAAAAAAAAAATTAAAAGAAAGAGAAGTACCTAGATCTTGCCAGAAACAAAAAATTCAGGGATCATGAAGATGACGGTGGTATCAATTGTAATTGGTAGGCTCGGAACAATCCCCTCAAAGACCTGGTGAAGGCCCTTGAAGACTTAAAAATTAAACGACAAGTGAAGACCAGTCTACAGCAATATTAAGTTTGGCCAGAATAGTGAGAAGAGTCCTTGAGACTTGTGGAGACTTGTGGTCACTCAAAATCCGCGGTGAAAAACTCGAAAGGAATGAATGAATGAATGAATGACTAATAATAATAATTATTATAATTATGATCATAATCCAAGAGCATCTCAGATGAACGAGAAAACTTCTGGAAACCAAGCTCTACAGCAAAAGTCTCATCAAGGAATGGACACCAGGGTTGCCCTCCTCGTAAGATACTCAGGACCATTCTTTAATGAAAAAGGGAAGATTTTAAGAAAATGGACTAGAGGTCCAAAAAGCTCTTACCGACGCAGAAGGCTTTGAATTCGAGAGATGATACAGACAGGCTATATGTGTCAAGAAAAGAAGGAGGATGAGGACTCGCCAACATTGGAGATAGTATTGATTCATTAATATAATAAAGAGCAAAAAATAATACTTACAATGACCAGAAACAGCACAGACAGCATAATGATAAAAAAACAACAATGAGGGAACCGAAATAAGAAGAATAACAAATGTATCGGTATTTCAACCAACTAACGGACGAAATCTCAACCAAGAAGACTTGGAAATAGCTAAGCAAAGAAAAGTTAATAAAGAAACTGAATCTCATCTAATGACAGCACAAAAAACGCCATGAGCATCACCTATGTTAAAGTGAAATTAGATAAGACGCAACAGAATAGCAAGTATTAGTTATGCAGTAATAGAGACAAAACAATTAATCTCAAAATAAGCGAATACAGTAGATTAATGCAAAGGATTAAAAGACTAGACACGACTGGGTGTAGAAAGTGATCCACTGGGAATTGTGTATGGAACTAAAATTTGACCATACTACCAAATGTTATGAGCACAAACGAGTATCTGTCCAGGAGAATAAGACGCACAGAAATGTCTGAGATTCTGAAATACAACCAGATCCCTTAATCTTGGTAAGATGATCTGACCCAGAGATAGTTAACGAAAAGAAACATTTAAAAAAACCCAGCTGAATTGTGAATTTGCATACAGAGTGAAAATCAAAGAAAATGAAAAAACGTGTGAGAAGTACTTGAACCTAGCCAGAGAACTAAACAAGCTGTGGAATATGAGAGTAATAGTAATACCAATTGTAATTGGCGCGCTTGGAACGGCCACAGGGCGGTTGGAAAAGGAGCTGGATGAATAGGAATTTTGAGGACGAATCGGGGCAATCCAAAATACAGTATTAATACAGATCGTCCAGAACACTAAAACTCTTGTAGACCTCTATACCGAGGTCTTGGATTCTTTGTTTAACGGCATATCAACCTTTGTAGGTAATTTAATGCCAAAACCACCCTTCTAGAAGAACAATAGTGGTACTATTTAACTCATAGCTAAGAGGATAAGGGTGTTCATACCTTTCCCAAGGGTATTAGTCAAAAAGTGAACGTTATAGTGCTACTGGAGTTCGAGCACATTTACTACGATGCCGGTGTCTATCACTTTAACCATTACCCCACGAGCACCCACCCATTGTAGACCTCTGTAAACTTTCAGTCTCTCAGACTTCAATGAAAGACAATCTCCTAAAGCTGGTGTAAATAAACTTGCAAGAAATATTAAGATGAAGAAAAGAAAAAAAAAATTAAAAAGCAGTTAAAGAGGTTAGAAATATATTCAAAACTGAAAAAGAGGATAATGCTCAAAAAAGAAAAAAATATACATATAAGAAAGAAAAATAACTTTATTACGCCTCTTTTTTTTTTTTTTTTTTTTTTTTTGAGGGGGTTGTATGTGTATTTTTCCCTATGTTCCCCTTCCGCTTCTCAGCTCGTAATTGAAAACATGAAAAACACATTTGCGATTCTCCAATGGACGATTTATCTACACATTTTCCCGTGTTTCACACCGATTCAAGCCAACTCTTATGATAATAAGTTTAAGTTAGTTTAAATCTGGGTGTTTTTATCATTATTATTATTTTCCTTGGAAGCCAAACAATTACCAAAGGGTATGTGATGTTGGTCTCATGTGGATGAAAAAGATTTCGCTTACAGGCTGTTTGCTGAGTATGTATACAATAGCATATGTTCCATCATATAAGCAGCAGTATTTACGAATGAAGCCCCTGGAGTTCTACTTGTGTATGTATTAGATTTTTGTTTAATGGCATATCAACCTTCGTAGGTTATTTAATGCCAAATCCACATTGATAGAAGAACAGTTGTGGTACTATTTAACCCATAGCTGGGAGGATAAGGGGATTCTTACCTTTCTCCAAATGGTATTTGTCCGAAAGTTAACCTAATAGCCTGACTTGAGTTCGAACTCGCTAACTCCGATGCAGCTGCACAGTGCTTTAAGATTCACGCCATAAGGACACCCCTGCATTAGTGTAAGTCGGATTAGTTGAATAGCCGATTTAAGAACACAGGAGATTTCCTTTACAGAAATCGTTTCATGAAAGAAATGAAGAAAGTATGATGGAAAGAAATACAGAAAGAATGATAGGTAAATAAAACGAAAAGAAAATGATTTCAAAGGAAAGGGAAGTTGAAATTACGAGAGAAAGAACAGGAAATGACGTCAGGGAGAGAAAGTACTAAAGTATTTATTTTGTTAGGCATATTCGTTGTGGCACAAGGCTGGATGCATAAGCCTCCAAGTGAGAATTGAACTACCTTATAAGGATTTGGTCCTTTAACTTGCTATTACAATATGAAATTACAAAAATATGGAAAATGATATTCACAAGGTAAAAATAAGATAGTGGAAGACCAAAAAGAATAGTGTGTTCTAACTGATCACACTTACTGTCTATTCATCTGTCTGTGTTTGTCCTGTTTTAAAGAGCGTCAACTCATGCTAGATAATTTCCAATTAACAAAGAAATGAATTGTAAAACGAAACAGTGAATTTCTTTCTCTTTCTTTCTCTCTCTCTCTCTCCCTCTCTCTCTCTCTCTCTCTCTCTCTCTTACTCACACTCACATATACACACAAATATTGTATATATATGCATACATAATTTAGGATAGTTTAGACACAGTCCACAGTACTTGGTCACTGTTAGTTTATCGCCTATACGATTATCAGAAACTGACTGTCACCAATTAAGGTTTAGCACCAGGCCGTAAGAATAAGATATCTGGAAAATTATTTGTATTAGATGGGATTACTTGATACCAGATCACCATCATCATGTCACGCCGCCAGCGCACATCTCCCCGACCTTCTCCAACCACCCTTCTCTATCGTCCATCACTCCCAGTTGGCCTATATCCCGTATCAGCACAGAGCTGTTGTATATAGGTTCTAGCTGGTCGTCCTGACTGCTCTTCCATGTGAAGGGGTCCACAGGAGTATGTCGCTAATGAGTTCGTCCCTACTTCTCCAGCAGTGTCTCGCATGTCTGGTTCGTCTAACTGTTTATAGTTTTTATGATGGGTGGTAAGTGGCCGTACATTTGCTGGTTTGTGGTGTGCTGCCTCTAGGACTTGTTCAATATTGCTCGCAGCATTCTTTTGTAGTTGCTGTCAAGCTTTTTCTCCTTACGTTTAGTTAGCGTCCATGTTATGCATTCATATAGCATTATCGACATGACCACTGCTTGGAAAAACTGCGTTTCATTTTATCGGTAACTTCTGACTTCCGATTAGCTGAATTAAAATAGTGATTCTTATTACTAAATAGGAATACTTACTTGGAACCATATAATTGTGTGTAAATTATAATTATTTGATTTGAATAACTGTGTGGAAATTATAATTATTTGATTTGAATAATTAGGTGCAAATTATTAGAATCCAATTTCAGTATTTAATAACAGATTGCGAAAGGTATGTATCCATCTCTTCTCTCCCCAGCTTTAAGTAAAATTGTTAAGCAGAGTGTGCACTCTAATTTTGCCAGCATCACCAGTCAAAGAGAATGAAAGATTCTGAATTCAAAAGTGAAGGGTTTTTTCCCGATAATCTGTAGAATTCTGTTACACTATTTTTCTATTATAACCTCATTAAAATCTGTGGTTCGTTCTACACAATCTTTCACCACTGCAAACAAATTACTTATATTGTTAATTTACAAGCTTTGGCTTAGCTAAGAATAGTCATTGATAGATGAACGTTCTTCTTCTTCTTCTTCTTCTTCTTCTTCTTCTTTTTATTCTTTCATTACTTGCAAGGTTTACACACCAGCGTTAACAGGTGGTCTTTCATTGAAATCCGAGTGGAAGCAAGTCTCATGAAGTCACCAGGACTCTTCTCAGTATTCTAGCCGATCTCAACAATGTTGTCGTCTGGATGGTGTCGATTCTTCCACTGATTTCCGATTCCTTTAGGCTTCTGGGGACCATTACAAGCGCTCCAGTCACTATTGGCATTACCTTAACCATCATGTTCTACAGTCTTTTTTTTCAGTTCTCAGTTAAGGTCCAAGAATTTGTCTACCTTTTCGCTTTTCTTTTGTTTCCACTCAGTGGTCCACTGCACCGCAAAATCCCCAAAACGGAAAGTTCTATTTTTATTTTATTCTAAAAATTTTTTTATTGTTGATTAAAACTACGTCTGGTGTCATGACTGCGATTAGGTGATCCAACTGTTATTTATTCATGAGAGTTTTTCGCATCAGCGTTTGCTGATAGTCATTTCCTGGAGTTTAAATGACAGCAAGTCTCCTCAAGTCTCTACGACTCTTCTCAGTAATCTGGCTGTTCTCAGTAATGCTGTAGTTTGGATGGTTTCCACACGTCCTCTTATTTCAAAATCCTTCAGTCCCTTTACTGCTCCTTCGGTGACTGTACCAAGACCACCGATTACAATTGGTAAAATCGTTCCACAGTTCTTCAATTCTCTTGTAAGGTCGAGGTACTTATCCTTCTTTTCACATTCTCTCAGTTTCATTGTGTGGTCAGCCGGGACAGCAAAGTCGACAATTCTGCAAGTTCAGTTTCTGTTGTGGATAATCATTAGGTCTGGAGTCTGGCCGAGATTAGGTGATCCGTTTGTATGTCAAAATACCAGAGGAATTTTTTGTGCCATATTTTCCAGGACAAATGCTTAGTTGTGCGTATACTATTTTTTCGTATGGTCAAATTTCAATTTCTTGCTCAATTCCCAGTGGATTACCTTTCCCATCCAGTCGTGTCTAGTCTTAAGCATTATTGTTATTATTATTATTATTATTACAGTTACGTCTGCCACTACAACAATTTCAACTACGTCTACTGATACTATTCTCATTGCTAGCTTTTCATAACAACTCTACCAGGTGATTTTCATTGAGCTCTAAATGGTGATTTTTACTAAGTGACAATATGTAGGCTAAGATCTCCATGATTCTTCTAAATATCCGAGTCAATTTTAGCAGTGCTGTGGTCTAGGTGATCTTTACTTTTCCTCATATCTCAAATTAACCAAATCTATTTTTTAGGTTCTTGGAGGCTATTCCGAGGGCTCAAATTACGAGTGTTATCATTGTTCCCGTCATTGTTTCAGATCTTTGACAATGTCCATTGTATTCAATCGCCATCTTTTTCCCTTCAAGTCCTTACGTTCTTCGCTGAGACATCTTCTGGAAGAATAATCACGAAGACATCTACTTGTGTTCACACATCGTTTTATTTCTCACTCCGTGACTCCGAATATCTTTCATATTACTAGATCCGTGGTGTAATGGTTATCGTCGTAGGAAATGGACACGGTGACACGAGTTCAAACCCTGGACGAGACTGAATGCATTTCACATAGCACTAACACCCTTGGGAAAGGTATGAATTCATTTATTCTTCCTCCAGCTATGGGTAAATTGTAGGGCAGACTAGGTTCTTCAGCCTTGGTGAGGCAACTAGTCTAGGAGACAGAAAACTCTGAATTCAAACCTGTTAAGCTCCGTTTAAAAATTGACCTTTCGTCATATCCTGCTCGATCGGAGAGGTTGGGTAAATATGTGTATTACCAGAACTGAAAATTAACCCTAAAGGACACTGACAAAAACACTTCCTCACAAATTTTACCCATCCATGGATCTCAGGAAATTTGCTCTACTTAACTAGTAAGGTTAAAATCTAATTCTAACTTCTAAAATTCATAGTTACATGGTTTTGAAATACTTTAAGCTAAACTCTCAACAGAGCTCAGAGGTGTCAACATGACAATCAAACTCAATTAACCTTCGCAATGTATAACAATATTGTTCTGAGTACAAAGGTTTAATTGCTTCTTGATAATATATATTTTGTGTCCAATAAAAGTATCTGACAATCTGTTATTTGACAATCATTATCTTATATTTTGTGAGCTTCTTTTTTTTTACATTACTTTTAACAGCTGGGTTTTAAGTAAATTCTGAAAGACAGCAAATCCCTCCATATCTTCAGGAACCCTCCAAATATGCTAATTGAATTCAACAATGTTGTCTGGAAGGTTTCGATTCCAAAGGCACCATCTACAATTGGTAACACCATCGCCGTCATGGTTTCTTTTATGTTTCGGAACTCTGACAAAATTCATGTATTTGTTATTCTTTTCGCTTTCTTTTATTTGTTAGTCTTTTCGCTATTTTTAATTTTTTAATTTTTATGTTGATGTGTCTCATTTTCTAAAACAGATCCTGATTTGTGCATATAGAATCTGTCTGTGTTCACATATTATTCTCTTGCATCATTCCAGGTTGATTAGCTTTCCCACCCTGTCGTGTCTAGTCTTGTATTCCTTTTTTGTTAGTTTTGTCATTCGCTTATAATTCAATTAAACATCTCACCTCCGTCTCCACGTTCACTATACTTGCTTTTCTGTTGCATGTTCTCAATTTTCGCTTTAATATAATTGGTCTTAATATTATTTTTTGCTTTCATTAAAAAGTGATTTAGTTTCTGTCTTGTTTTTTTCTTTGCCATTTCCATGTTTTCTCTTATACAATCTCCCCTATTTGTCGCATCAAGTATCCATATAATTGTTGTTGTTTTTTTACTATTTTTGATTTCTAGATTTTGTTGTTTTACTCTTTGTTATTCAGTTTTTTATGTTTATATTGCTGCTGTAATTAGTCTTTCTTGGCTCTTTGTATTCCTCAATTCCTAGAATTGTTTCATTTACGCAATCATCAATGGTTGCCAGCCCCTTTCTTTCTTCTTTTTGTGACACAGAATCTGTGTATTTCATCACTTGGGTGTAAGGCCTTGAGCTTTGTTAGCAATTTCCTGATCGTTTGGTCCATTTGTTTGTGTCCCTTCTTTGTCCATTTTAAGAATGATGCTGATTATCTTACAAATGGGGATTGCCAACATGTTTATTACTTCGATGAAATTTCTGCTGCAGTTCTTGGTTTTGGGAAGCTTTCTAGTGTCTCTGTCCTTACTTGTTCTTTTATGTCTGTGTGAGTGTATCTACTACAAAGTGCATGGATTTTTCCTTCTCCTAGAGTGTTCTTATGATTCCTGAACTGGTGATCTTATTTTATTCGTTATCATATTTACCAACCCCTCCGCTCGGGCAAAATATAACACAAGCTCAATTTTTAAGCGGAGTTAAATAGGTTTGAATTCAGACTTTTCCTTCTCCTAGACTAGTTGCCTTACCAAGGCTGAAGAACCAAGTCTGCCCTACTATTTACCCATAGCTGGAGGGAGAACAATTGGATTCATACTTTTCCCAAGGGTATTAGTGCTATGTGAAAATGCAATCAGTCTCGTCCAGGATTTGAATTAGTGTCGCCGTGTCCATTTCCTACGACGATAAACATTACACCACGGGCAACAATCGTTATAGCTCTTCTCCCTTTTTTCTTCTTATCCACATGCGACATTATTCAATCCTACATTCAATTCCTATATTGTGGATCTCTATTCTAATAATTTGTATCAGAATTTCTTGGTCCTTTTTTCTTTTTTTTACTAATGCCTAATACCATGCAAGTACATGAAGTGGTTTATCTTTTCCTAGGAGTTTGTGAATTTGTAACCACAGCTGCATTTCATGGGATCATTGCTAGAACTATTGTGACATCGCTTCGTAGTGGCAAGAGTGAGTCTCCCTGGAAGAGATCTCTTTGGATTTTAACCAATTTTTTTTTTTCAATATTTTACCAGGATGGTTACGTGCAATTAAATCTTAACGTATTTTCTTTAGATCAGTCTTCTTTAGGAAGCACCTCGTCAATCGGATCACCAGGTTTTGTGAGCAGTTTGTGGACTTTTGCTAAATTAAACAAACTAGTTTATATACAGGGTGACCCAAAAAAAAACTAGAACCCATAAACTTTTTTATTACTTCTACAAAAATAAAGCAAAATAATTCTAGTTTTGTGCACTCGAACTTCTGAACATGTTGGTGAATACTATGGTCTCAATTTTTCATGCACAGAATCTACTTCATATCCTGAAAAAAAGAAAAGGCTTGAATTAAATTTATGAATTTAAGTCAAAAGCATATGGGTTCAGTTTTTTGGGGATCACCCTGCCCATCCATTGTACTTCAGATATGAATGTAGAGCGATTTGATTAACACCTAAAAACCTGTTGCGTTCTGGTTGGTGGACACTTGTAATATCAAATAAAGGATAAACCACGTTATGAGAGGAAATAGAGATATATTCTTTGGAAAAAGTATATACGATAGAGAGACTATTAGTAGACAAGAAAATAGGATTAGTAAATACAGAATAAAGATATAGTCCAACGATAGTATTGGCTTCCGTTATTACGGTAGCAAGTAAGGTAATCTAGTGCGATCTCCAATCTCCAACGCTCTAATATTATTTCTATAAGAAGCTGCTCTTCACCTTCAATCTACCCTGGTATTAGTAGCTACTGCTATATATGGCAGATGGACTAGTTCATTGTATGGAAAAAGGTGGGTGATACACAACAAAAACAAAAGCGGAAGAAAGGGGGGACAAATAACATAAAGAATATCAAGGAAAATAAAAGAAAAAGATAAGGATACATTAAAGAGGGAAACGTTCGAGAGAAGAAAAAAATGTAGACTTAACACTTACAAAATAAAAACAGGACGAGAAGTCCAAAAGAAGAAGAAAAAGAAGAAGATAAAAATGCGAGAAAACGATCGATAGAAAAAGCAAAAGAAGTCAAAATTAGCACTTAAAGAGCAAAGGAAAAAGAAGAGGCCAAAAGAATAACGGGAGGAATAACAATTCAAGAAGTGTAAGGAGAAGATAATAAAGCGGGAAAAGATCGAAAGGAGAAAAAGAAAGCAAAATTCATAGAGAAGAAGAAGAAGAAGAAGAAGAAGAAGAAGAAGAAGAAGAAGAAGAAGAAGAAGAAGAAGAAGGCAAAATTCATACAGAAGAAGAAGAAGAAGGTAAAATTCATACAGAAGAAGAAGAAGAAGAAGTTAAAGCGAGAAAAGATGAAAAAGAAAGCAAAATTGATGAAAGAATTTATTTCGTGTTGCTCGCAACAACGACTTTCCATTTATCGATTATTTGTAGACTAATAAATAGCTATACGTAAAGCCAAAAAAAAAAAAATCTCAACTTGTGTTGAGTCTTGTATGGCGTGCATATCAAGGAACATACTTTTATCATTACCATCTCCCTAGGAAAAAAATTAAAAACGTATTTGAAAAAAGATAAAGAAAGAAAAACGTGTAACAAAATTATTCAAGACAAAAGTCTTGTTAAACTGTGGGTGGCCGATTTTGGGGGAATGGAAGCAAGAGATCTTTGGTGTGTTCATGTCTCTGTTTGACTGGCTCGAATAACTCCAAATATTATAATGAAAGTGTGATTGAATCAGGCACATAGAAATTTCTTGGTATCCAGCGAGTATAGGATGAGCGATAGGTTGTGCATGATATTATGTGTGAAATGGGAAAGCAATTGTATATAAAATAAATTTGGACAGTGACAACGGGTTTTGAAAATGAAGAAATATCTGTTTGATATAACGATATACAGAATTTGATGATCAAAGATAGAAGTATAAATGAATATATAAATATTTTCATATATCTGTCCAAGGATACAGGCGCGCAAGCAAACCAACATGAATATATATATATATATATATATATATATATATATATATATATATATATACGAGATTCATTAAAAAGTTTTTTTTGCCTAGTCTGCTGGGGTTGTGGAAAACACCAACTGCTTTTATGCAGAGGGGTAAAACCCCTCAAAGCGTGTCCTAGATATGACACTTAAAAATCTGATGGTGAGGTTTTAGTAATGCTGGAGATTTGGGGAATGCGGAGTGTTGTATACTCATCTTCTGATTCATTCAGCATCGCAACGACAAAATATCAAAGACAGACGCATGAAGGAAAACGCCGGAAGACTTCTTTACAAATATTTTACCTCTCACTTTATTGCAAGGTTTGAAAAGGGTTACTCAAAGTTTGCATGTGAGAGGGTGCTGGAGACTGAACATAAACTTCATATTTTGACCCCACTGTTATGACTGTCACGTTGTGTCTTTCTTGTTCTCCTGATGTTGGGGTCCACTCTATCGGGGTTTTCCGAAGGCCCCCTAGGTCGGATATGGCCTTCCCTACCACATCTGGTCTCTAGCTGTCTGGAATTCTGCTGGCAACTGCCTGGGACCCAAACTCAACTGAGTTAAATAATAACTCAACGCCCACACGATCGCCTACTGGATCTTTGAAATCGAATGTTTAATCGTCATCAAGAGGAAATAACTGTCATGCAGTTCAGAGGTTACTCTCTTCCTGTGTATGACTGTAATGGCACAATGGGACCTTCACCTTGTCCCATATCATAAGCCTTAATCCGCCCACGCGATCTCTTTCGATTACTGGCCGTTGGAATGTGTCACTTCCTTCGGTGTATAACCAGGGAATAGTATTT
Organism: Sepioteuthis lessoniana; assembly: GCA_963585895.1. NCBI lineage: Eukaryota > Metazoa > Mollusca > Cephalopoda > Myopsida > Loliginidae > Sepioteuthis > Sepioteuthis lessoniana. The sequence goes on along the minus strand of OY757914.1, from coordinate 90,132,126 downwards.
TTGGGCCGGGTCGAAGGTCAAAATATAACAGGAGTACCTCTTCATTGCCATCGCTTCCAGATTAAATCTGACTCGGTGTGGTAGTAACTAGTAGTGTCCTATCAATAGGTCAAATAGAAGTAAACTGTTTACTTATGCTAAACTGGTTTGTTTGAAAGTGACATATTTTGTCATTTATACTGCGTACTTATACTAAACTGAATTGCTCGAAATAGAACTGTTTTTGTTTGCTAAACTGAATTGGTTGAACTGTTTTTGACATTGAAACTGTACTTACGCTAAACTGCATTGTTTGAAATAGAACATTTAACTGTGTAAACTAAAATCTAAATTATTCTAAACTGAATTGTTTGAAATAAGACTCTTCGATTAAACTGAATAACTTGAAATAGAAATGTTTTGACAATTAAATTTGTATTTATGTTAAACTGAATTGTGTGAAATAGAACTGTTTATTTGAATAAAAATCGATTTAGCATTAAATAACTTACAAAGGTTCATACGCCAAAAAACCAAAACTAAAACAAAACAAGCCTCAAGCAGAAGTTGAACATTTTTGTCTTGGCCAAACCCTACCCCTTATAAAAAAAAAACAAAAAAAACGAGGTAAATGAATTTAGATTTCTATCTTAATTTTTGTACAGGTACGGCACATGAAAACTTCGGGGACATTGCCCAGGAGAAGATTTGGTTTGGTTTCTTTGTTTAATGGCATATCAACTCTTTTTAGGTTATTTAATGCCAAAGCTATTCTAGAAGAACAGTACTGGTACTATTTAACCCATAGCTGGGAAAATTAGGGGGTTCATACCTTTCCCAAGGGTATTTGCCCGAAAGTGAACGTAATAGCGCGACTGGAATTCGAACCCGCGTACTACGATTCCGCAGTCCATTGCTTTAACCATTACACCACGAGGACACCCCCAGAAGATTTGGATAAGGCTTATATCTTTTTTAACTACACTCGTATAGGTAGATAGAAAGGTAGATATTTAATAAAGCACCCATCACAATTCAATCAACATTTTTCACTATCTTGTCCTGATGAAGACTTATTAAAAGCAAAACTTTTTAAAGTTGACTTTCCATCATGACTTTTGGATTAATTTGTTTCTCTTTTTTCTCCCCCCCAACACCCCCCATATATATATATATATATATAATTCATAGAATTTAGACTGCGAACCCTGGTTTGCAAAACAACAAACATCAGGCAGTTAAGAAAAGGAAAAAACGTAGCATAATATATATATATATATATATATATATATATTATATATATATATGACCCATAAAATGAAACGCAGTTTCTCCCAGGCAGCGGTCGTATCGATACTCCTATATAGATGCACTACTTGAACGCTAACTGAAAGGCTGGAGAAGAAGCTAGACGGCAATTACGCAAGAATGTTGCGAGCAATATTGAACAAGTCCTGGCGGCAACACCCCACAAGGCACTAACTATACGGCCACCTACCTCCCATCACGAAAACTATCCAAGTTAGACGAACCAGACATGCAGGACACTGCTGGAGAAGCAAGGGCAAGCTCATAAGTGATGTATTTCTGTGAACCCCCGCATATGACCGAGCAAAAGTAGGACGACCAACTCGAACATACATACAGCAGCTATGCGAGGATACAGGATGTAACTCTGAAAACCTGCCAAAAGCGATGAATGATAGGGAGAAGTGACGAGAGAGAGGGTCAGGGAAATCTGTGCTAGCGGCACGACATGATGATGATGATACACACACACACACACACATACACACACACACACACACACACACACATATATATATATATATATTGCTAAACTTTTGACTCTATCTTGTAATTTTTATTATTTCATTTGTTGTTAATTAAATCTATGACGTTCTTTTTAGTTTCTATCCGCTCTTATCTATCTATCTATCTATCTATCCTCATTAGTTTGTTCATATGTGTCTATCTAACTATTTAGTGTCGACTACTGTCGAGATGTCTCGATAAAATCTGTGCTGATCTGCAAAAAAAAAAAAAAAATCATGTAGAAATTATCGATATTTTAGTGAAAATACAGGCTTGAATTCATCATCATCATCATCATCATCATGTCGTGCCGCCAACACGGATATCCCTGACCATCTCACGCCACTTCTCCCTATCATTCATCGCCTCCTGCAGGTCTTCTGGGTTACATCCCGTGTCTTCACATAGCTGCTGTATGTAAGTTTTGGCTGGTCGTCCTGCTTTTGCTTGGCCATATGTGGGGGTCCATAGGAGTACGTCACTTACGAGCTTGTCCTTGCTTCTCCAGCAGTGTCCGGCGTGTCTGGCTCGTCTAACCTGTATAGTTTTTGTGATGGGAGGCAAGTGGCCGTACAGTTAGTGCCTTGTGCAAGCTGGTTTTCACTTCGGCATCCTGTCTGCAACTGACTCGCACGCCCGTGCACATGGTTATATTATTTTCTAATGTCCACCTGCTTCAGCTGTTGTTTCGCTTATTTACACAGGTGCATCTCTTGATTGACGGCTCGGTCGAGGGTCAATATATAACAATAATAAACTCAACAGACCAAGCCCCTTGTGACTTTATCTTGTTTCTTAAACTAAAAAAATCATTTCAATTTTAATATTTTTAGAAAATAGAGAATGCAAAACGAATTCAGTAATTCTTATAAGAAAAAATTTGGACGAATGAAAATCACTCTGATATATTTATATTGAATGTGAAAGGGACTACTTTAAAAAAAATTCAAGTTTCATTGGTCGTTCATTTCTTTCTTGGTAAATACAGCTTCAGTCTCGTTATTTTTTGAACACAACTCGCATTTTAAAGAAAATTAAAGTTTCATTTTTTGTTTATTTATTCCTGTCTAGGTAAATAGAGTTTCAGTTTCGTTTTGAACTCTTCTCTTAAAGTGTCTGCAAAATTTAAGCAACGGTATTTGTCGCACACCCCATCAAACGGGCGAGTGTAGCACAGGGCTTTTTAAAAAGCGGATTCGGACGCAAGGCCTTAGCCGAGACACGCCTGGCATTCCTAAAAATGCCTCAGGTCCCATTGGCATTTATCCAAAAAGGGGAGCCTCAGGCGCCAGGCGATAAACCTAGTCCCTCCGAGGAGGGTTAGAGACTAGGTGAACAGCCCCTTAGGCTCGAGGAATAAGTCGGTCTTAGTAGTGTAACGCGAATGCAAGGTCTCCCTGGCATCTGTGTCAGGCAGCATCAACTGACTACTGTATCCAGAGACCCAACCAGATCCGTGCCGTTGCGCCAAGGCCAACCGAAGTGTGGCCCATTTACTAGACTGGTACAATTACGCAAAATATGCAACACCCTCACATATACACGGCCATCTATCTATCTGTCTATCTATCTATCTATCATAACATTTTCTCTCTCTCTAGATAGATAGATAGATAGATAGTGTTTATGTAAGTGTACAGAAACACACGGAAATATAAATTATATGTACGCAACCCCAGACATGAAGAATCAGTTTTAAGTAATTCGCAGACCTAATTTTGTATATGTTGGCTGTGTTTCAAATATTTAAAGCATGAAACACAGTGTGTAACTTTTATTTAGGTATTGGCTGCCGGCATTGCAACAGAAACAAGACAAGAAGAAGGATGAGAAAAGACCCTATTCAATACAAATATGCCCCCATGACAGACAACAAAGTCTCCGACGGAGCCGAATCTTGTGTATACGCACACACACACACACACACACACACACACATATATATATATATATATATATATATATATATATATATATGAACCAAAAGTAGGTGGACCGAACTTTGAATAAACTTAATCATTTTGAGTATTTTTGTCTCACCCTGTGCATATAGATTGTCTTCTGTGACGTGGTAGCTTGAAAGTATGTTCTAGCTATTATTAGAAACGAAGGATGTAGATCTGTTTTATCATTATTTTCAATAAGTATTTAAAAGGTTTTTTTTTATTGATTTGTACTGTTTACTTATTAAGTGTTACTGCCTAGTTTATAAATATGTGTTGATGCATTGGAATAAATCATATATATAACTATGTGAATATGAAAATAGATATTTATGAACCCAGTTGGCTGGGGTTGTAGAATACAGTGACTGCATCTATGCAGGGAGGCTAAACACCCAATCGAGTGTCCTGTTTATAA
>OY757914.1:89887971-90122971 GCA_963585895.1 Sepioteuthis lessoniana | reverse complement strand
ATTTATTTCATCAGGTCGCTCTAAATGAGGAACCAACATCTTCATAATAGAAATATTTTTTCTCTTCATAATATGGTGGTTACCTGAAGAGTTTCGTTTCTCATATCATGTGTGGACACGGCGACACGAGTTCAAATCCTGGATCAGGCTAATTGCATTTCACATAGCGCTAATACCCTTGGGAAAGGTATGAATCCAATTATTCTCCCTCCAGCTATGGATAAATAGTAGGGCAGACTAGGTTCTACAGCCTTGGAGAGACAACTAGTCTAGCAGAAGAAAAACTCTGAATTCAAACCTGTTAAACTCCGCTTAAAAATTGACCTTGTGTCATATCCTGCCCGAGCGGAGGGGTTGGTAAATATGCATATAGCGTGACGAGTTGAAATATATATGTAATAGTCAAAAAACGGGCTGTTTTTCTTCCAATTATATACGGCACACTGGCCTAGCGGGTAGAGTGTTCGGCAATGGTTCGGGAAACCTGGGTTCAAACTCTTCTTGTGTCACACCAAAGACTTTAAAAATGGTACTTGATACCCACTTGCTTAACACTCAGCAATATCAGGATCGTTTTGAGAGTAAAGTGGAGCAATCCTGGGAAAGGGGTAGTGCTCGTCTCTACACGTCGGTGTAGAAGCTATAGAAAAGGGAGCCTTCTGGTCGTCCTCGTCTTCTGTCGCCAACTTTAATTTACTTATAAATATTTATATAGTCACATATTCTTCTATATCTAAAAACTGTAGCCAAATGAATAACTCTTCGATTCTCATCCTCAGTCATTTGGAATATTATTCTAGATAGATGCTGCCCCTTTTGTTGATCAAGCACTGTGTTCATCTTCAAGGGAATTGTCATGTGCTTAAGCTGATCTATCTTCACTAAGTACTCTAGTATACACAAATAATTGTGCATTGTTGTGCTGAAGATCTAATGACGCCCGATGATCCGATGAGATTTGAAGTTCTGATTAGCCGCAACAAGATGCTGTTGAAGGCAGAAAAGGAAAAAGGAAAAGAGCTCTGAAGATTCCTCGGTACCAGTAATACACAAAATATGCAATGATATATTGATCATCTAGTTTCGGTAGAATTAGATTAAAAAATAATACGCGTATTCAGTATATTATATATTGTTATTGTATATTCTAAAATTATTTGCTGAAAAGGCAACAACAGAGTTTATATGTGATAAAAGTGCAAGCGATTCTTTCTTACTTAAATAGTTCTTGAATTGTTTTCATTTCAATGAGTTTCCAGAAATATTGCTATATATATATATATATATATATAGGTTAGTATTTCTGGAAACTCATTGAAATAAACCATCGATAAGCTATCGATCATATTGAAATCAGAACTGACCGATAAAATGAAACGCAGTTTCTACCAGGCAGCGGTCGTGTCGATACTGCTATATGGATGCACCACTTGGACGCTAACAAAACGTCTGGAGAAGAAGATAGACGGCAATTACACAAGAATGTTGAGAGCAATATTGAATAAGTCCTGGCAGCAACACCCCACAAAGCACCGACTATACGACCACCTGCCTCCCATAAGAAAAACCCATCCAAGCTAGACAAACCAGACATGCAGGACACTGCTGGAGAAGAAGGGGCGAGCTCATAAGTGATGTACTCCAATGGACTCTTACTTATGGCCGAGCAAGGACAGGACGACCAGCTCGAATATACATACAGCAGCTATGTGAGGATACGGGATGTAGCCCTGACGACCAGCAAGAGGCGATGAACGATAGGAAGAAGTGGCGAGAGAGGGTCAAGGATATCCGTGCTAGCGGCACGACATGATGATGATGATGATGATATATATATATATATATATATATATATAACCGGCTCTTTGGCCAAGTGGGTAGAGTGTTCGCCAAAGGTCTGGGACACCTGGGTTCAATCCCAAATCGCGTCATACCAAAGGCTTTAAAAGTGGTACTTGATACCTCCTTGCTTAACACCCAGCAATATAAGGTACGTATCAAGGGTAAAATGGAGCAATCCAGGGAAAGGAGTAGCGCCCTCCCTTATATATCGATGTAGTAGCTATTGAACAGGGAATCTTCTAGTCGCTCTCGACTACGGTCACCAACTTTATGTACTTATATATATATATATATATGTGTGTGTGTGTGTGCGTGTGTGTGTGTGTGTGTGAGTGTGTGTATTTGAAGACGTGTTTCTGCTTGAACTTCTAATTATAAAAATCAAATCTTTTATGTGAGCAGTCATTGTAGCACAAGTCGTAAAAACAGGTAGCAAAATTATAGTTAATTGAAAAAAAAGAATAAATTGGAAAATACGAAATAAATTGGTGAGACAGGGTTCATAAAGAAACTTTCAATTTCAACGAGTATTAAAACCTGAGAAAATTGAGAAAACATTAGCTGCAATAGTTATTTTATTAAACAATTTCAACATTCGGAGAAAAAAAACTCACAAAGAACAACAACTATTTATTCTCAAACCAAAAATGTCTTGATGAACTGAAGAGAAATGCTCAAGATGTCTTCTGTTCAGTTAAAGGTAATGTTGAATGAGGTATGCAATGTTGTTGATAACGCGTGCACATTCTTTCTGGGTGATCGAAGGCCCAGGTAGAGAAGAAACCATTGCCCTTTACAAGTGCCAAAAGTTTGAAGGTTCTTGAGCAAAAGGATTGAAAATCTATCGACTGTTTGGATATGTCTTTAAATTGAACTTTCTTCTGTATCTTGCTTGAACAATCTCGAAAGACTTAGTTTCGTAATGTCTTCAAAAAAAAGATTTTCTGCTCTATCGTTCCAGGCATGGTTCGTTATATTTAATTAAATATATCAAACTGTTAACTATTTCCTTGGTATAATCCTAAAAGATGAAAAAAATTAACATCATAGGGAAGATCTAAGAGACTGTTGCTTTGTTTAAAAAATAGTGAAAAATCTTGTATAATATGCCAACATGATGATTCATTGGAAAACAAATTTATTGAAAATCTTAGTTGCATAAGTTTTTTTTTTTTGTTTTTTTTTTTACTATTTTTGATCTGCTGATTTCATATATTAAAAGGATTTAGTTATGTATGCTCTAGTTTTCATGCAATTTGACGTTTTAATCGTTTTGCAGCTAAATAAATTTAGCGTTTATAGTATCAATAAAGTAAAGTAAAGTTGGCGACCGTAGTCGAGGGCGACCAGAAGGCTCCCTTTTCAATAGCTACTAGACCGAAATGTAGGGGAGGGCGCTACTTCTTTATCTGGATTGCTCATCTTTACCCTTGATACATACCTTTTATTGCTGAGTGTTAAGCAAGGAGGTCTCAAGTACCACTGTTAAAGTCTTTGGTATGACTCGACTTGGGATTGAACCATGGTCTCCCGGACCATTGGTGAACACTCTGCCCACTATGATAATCCTGTTTGATTTTCTGTTAAATTTGATCAAGACAACATAACTGTGAAGAATGGCAGCCTCACTGGGCAAAAGGGAAATGTAAGAGCTTATCTTTTGGAATTCCCATTGAATTGGCGGGAACCAAAGGAACATGCAATCGACTACTATTTTTGTTTGGTTAATACAAAAGTCATTCGCAAAAAAAAGCAGATGTTACATATTGACCATCGACCGAGCCGTCAATCAAAAGTAAATAAGCGGAAGAACAGCAGAAGCAGGTGGACGTCAGAAAATAATATAACAAGGTGCCCGGCGTTTCGAGTCAGTTGGAACAGGATGCCGAAGTGAGAACCAGCTCCAGACAGAGGGCTTTGGGCCCTTAGTGACCCCCGGTTTAGCAACCCAAGCCAAGATGAGGAAGAAGTGCTTCTATGGTCGAAGAAGAACATGGGTCAATATAGCAGTCCGTCCTTGTCTCCACTCATTTCTAACACACAACAGAACATCACTTTTCGAAAATAAAGTTTGAGAGATTTATATTTTTATAAAGTGTATTCGTTCGTTTACTGAAGTCGTCATTACAGTAGACTGTTTCCGCATATAGTTGAGTATGTTCCCGTGTATATGTATACGTGCAATTGTATGTAGCTATTCAACACAGACATAAAATCACTTATCCTAGAATCGTGTCAGCTATTTGACCTACTCTGACTCTGAAGAGCTACCAGTTCGTATTTTACTTAGTTGTCCCACCTGAAAAAGAGGGTAACGACGAAATGCAAGAAACTGATGATGTAACTCAAGAAATACTGACGAATTCCGATGATTTGCTACACCAAAGTCAACACCTGCTCAGCAGTTTAGCCAGCCAGGGCTGAATAACCTTGGGTATGATTTGTGTCTCGCCAAAAATGTAGCAAAAAATTTACCTTCTAGATTGCAAGAAAAGGCTTAAAAAGGAACAAAACCACAATAGGAACAATACCACAAAAATTTTATACTTTCGAAATCGGGTATAGGTTTTTATGGATTTTTTAAAGACAGAGATAAATTTGTTTACTGTCATAATATATCGAGTCTTCCCCTGGTATTAGGAATTCCATTGTATAATCCAAATGATTGGAAATTATTCCTAGATAGTTCTAAGCACATCCTGAAGTGTGTTCTGTAGTGAATAAATAGATAAATGAATGAATTTGAATTGAATTAAAAAAGAAAATTATTAAAATATGCAGAAACTCCCAGAGGCCTCTGTTAGGAAAAAGGGGCGACGCATGCGTAAAGAAAGAGGGACGTCCCGACAAAGGGAGGAAGATCATTCTCTTTCGGCTGTGACTGGCAAAGTGACAACACCTTGCTAACTTGTAGAGGACGCCTCGCGTTCGTCTTTGGACAACACGTTGGCTAGCCCTTTCATTAGTAGCAGCCGTCTCGGTTAACAGTATGCCAAAATACAAAAGCAACGAAATCGACCTATCGAACTACGAACTAAAACACTGGACTTGGACGAACTCCCAAAACAATTAACACGTTGTAAAAGCTTTAAAACAAGAAATGAGGACACATATATACCAAGAAAGGATTAACGTATTTTCAAACACCTTGACTGTGTGAACCATTTCAATTGTATTCAGGGAAAATTCCCTCACCCATTGAATGGTTGTTGAAGCCAGGAAATAAAGGAAAAATTTAAAAAAAAACGTCTTCGTCTCTTATCTATTGCTGTATCCTTTCGTATAGTTCTTTTTGGGCCTTCTTGTTCAAGGAGTTACATCAATAAGGAACGCGGGGTAAAAATAGAATAACCTAAGTATGTCGTCAGATAAAAAACGGTAACACAGATTGCCCTGACCTTGGCCTGACCCCATAGTTCTTCTACATAATGGCAATGTCTATACAGATGTTCCATTAAGTCTTTCTCTGTGTTTACCAGAGGAGCATAATGACATTAAAACTGTTATTGACCTACTAATATACCATAGTACAACTGAACAATTTGCGTGGACCTCAAAATGGTGAACTTCCTCCTTGGTTAACAAAGAGTATTTACAAAGTATCCCTGTTTTATTTGCATGTAGGATAGTCGAGCAAGAAACACGCATTAGAACCAGAAAGAGTAGACTTTATAAGAGGTTGGTAGGTATGCCAAATATTGTCAATGATCCAATCGTCATTTGAGAAAAAATCATATTTCTTCCTCTGCAAACCAAACTGGGCCTATTGAAACAGTTTGTCAGAGCATTGAATAGTAAGGGTGAATGCTTGCACACAAAGGTGAGAGAAGTGCGACAAATCTGAAATCGAAGATTTGAATATTTTTGGAAATTTCGTATGAATAATAGATAAGATGATTGAGCTTTTCAATCTTGATTCAACTAGTCTAACTGTGAAATCAAAATACAGCTACATTTTGCTGAATAGATAGATTTCGTTTCACAATCTGGCCACGTCGGAGGGGTTGTATAAGTACAAAGATATTCTAGGAACAGGGGTCTTTGCACCCGTACACCCCACTTTCCAATTACAGAGAACAACCTTCTTCTTAAACCCCAGCCACTAAAAGAGAGGAAGAGAAGCTGGGTCTAAAAAGCAGAAAAAAAGGAAAAAAGGGAAGGAATCCTCCCATCCGTGATATATATATATATATATATATATATATATATATATATATATATATATATATATATACTGGCATTTAAAGAACATCCCATCCCGATATCTGTCACGAGTAGGTGAAATTTTGAATAGTGACTTTTCAATGGTGGATATTGACTGGAAGATCCCTTTAACATGCAGCATCAGTTAAGTGGGTGGCATAACAGGAAGTGAACTTGTTGCCTAATAAAGAACAAGACGCAGGTTGATCCTTATAAAAAATGCCATATAATTTGCATGGCTAGCATAACAAGAAGTGTACCTGTTCCCCAGCGGAAGGGCCGCCTAAATTTCGTATGTGGCAAGCTTCAAGTAGGCGTGTCTATGAGTAACGCGTAGACAGCAGACTGGAGGTGTGATCACGGGAATTTGCGTAAGCGTCCGGATAATTATATAATCAGCAGGGACGAGTCGCGAAGAGAAGACGGCAGAAGACAGCGGCTAAACCTCTCGTCGCTCCGGGATCTAGCCCTGCTCCACACTGCCCTGGTTTAGGAGACGGAGAGAGTTCGAGGATAAAGCCAGACTTGTGAAAGTAGAGAAGTTGGAGAAACTAAAATGATTCAATGCCTTAAGATGGCTCTGTACGAGACTCAAAAAAGTAGAGAAGCGAGAAGAAACTCAGATGATTCGATGTCTTGAAGTGGATCTTCTCTAGATTCGTGAAAGAAGAACGAAGGTAAAAGAGAGTAAGACTTCACAGAAGAACCACTCCGTCGCCCCTGTGTGTACATTTTGGCTGTCTGTGACACTTTTTCACTCTACCTATACGTAAATTTCGGGTAATAAAAGGTAAAAAAATATATTTTCATACATCAGCGTTCTTGATTTTCTTTGCTATACAATAGCAAGACAGGTCACTGAGCGTTAGATGAAATATCATATTACCGCTAGCCCAATAGAAGACGGATTGAACTGGCAACTCGCGCCTGGGTACTAATTTAGCCGAATACATTATTTTGGGGAACATTCTGGGGTACAATATTTTTTGTTCTTTCATTTCTTAAGAGATATATAAAACGTCCATATAAAAAATATATAACTTCCGTCGTTTGTTCTACTATTCTTGAAGTCAAAAATATTTATGTCCTTCCTATAAACAAAGAATATTTTAAATTATTTGGCTAGAAATGCCATATTTTGCCATCTGATGAAAATTCAGTGATATCCGATGACCCCAGAGATCAACTCAAAATAGTCTGTGTTGAAACCAGAGGACAAGTCAGTGTCAGTGAAGTTTGTCAAATCCGTGGTCTTTTCGTTGTTCGACGATAGGAGAACAAACACATACACATAAACGCATGAACTTCAGTATAGTCATCATCATCATCATGTCGTGCCTCCAGCACGGATATCCAAGACCCTCTCTCGACACTTCTCCCAATCATTCATCGCTTTTAGCAGGTCTTCAGGGTTACATCCCGTATCCTCATATAGTTGCTGTATGTATGTTCGAGCTGGTCGTCCTGCTTTTGCTTGGCCATATACGGGGGTCCATAGGAGTACATCACTGATGAGTTCGTCCTTGCTTCTCCAGCAGTGTCCTGCGTGTCTGGTTCGTCTAACTTGGATAGTTTTCGTGATGGGAGGCAAATGGCCGTATAGTTGGTGTCTTGTGGGGTGTTGACGCCAGGACTTATTCAATATTGCTCTCAACATTCTTGTGTAATTGCCCTCTAGTTTCTACTTCAGCCGTTTAGTTAGCGTCTAAGTAGTGCATCCATATAGTAGTATCGATACAACAGCTGCCTGGAAGAAACTGCGTTTCATTTTATTGGTCAGGTCTGAGTTCCATATGATCGAGAGACTATCGATAACTGTCCATGCTTTCGTTAGTCGTGTGTCGATGTCACCAGGAATGACATTTGACATGATATAACTGCTAGGTTTGCTGCAGCCACTGACAAATTTCAATAGTTCCGAACGTGAGATTTTTCAGAAATAACACGTTCTTAGTATTGAGTCCCGTGTTTCTATGGCAAGAATCCAAATGAAGAATATTGCAAAAAATAAATCGAATTTAATGTCAAAATAACGAGAAACTTCACGGCAAAATTACCCAGTGTGTTGAAAATATGATCCAGCAAAGACGACTTAGTATGAAAATCTATCATATCGATTTCATTCGACGTGAAACTGTGCCTTTGTATTTCTCTTAATATCCTCCGCCGTATGAATAATGAATTAGCCTTAAGATGAATTTCCTTGATGGAAATCCAGACACATTATCACCTTTTTGTGTTTGTTTTTACGCTGTACACACGTCTTGATTTAAATTTTAAAATACATTTTTTCGCACCTCGTAAGAATCTAATAGTAACATCCATTAGAAAATATCTTCAGAAAAGAGGATAAAATAGGGGCAACTATTTTAAACTTGTAAAAATTTACATCGTGACCCACTCCTTTCCAAGGATATATATATATATATATATATATATATATATATATCGGTCGCAAAATTTGGTCTCTCTACAAAGTAATGAAAAAGTTCGTTGTTTATGGTAAGAGTCGCCAAGAGACAGCGACAGAGCCAGAGAAGGAGAAATGTTTAATAATTGAATTAAATTAACATTTTTCCCTCCATCACTGTCGCTCTTTGTCTTTCTGTCTGTCTGTCTCTCTTTCTCTGCCTTTTTTTCTCTTCCACGATAACTTCTTGGTACACTTCATCCTTCTCCTCTCGGGTGAAGTCTGCGTTGGGTTGTAGCTAACTTGCAAGACTGCAACTTCAGAGTAAGTGAGTTTGAGGTCCAGTCACGCTTTTATGTTCACTTTTGGATTAATATCATTGAAAAAGTTACGAACTCCCTTTACCCTCATAGTACCGTTACTGTTCTTCTAAAAAGATGGCTTTGACTTTAAATCACCAACAAAGGTTTATATGCCATGAAACAATGAAACGGAGCGTCTTTCTCTTTCTGGCGTAATATTTCGGTGGTTTATTTGTTTGTTGGGGATGGGGGGTAATTTCCCTATCTTTTGAACTTATTTTCTCTTCGGACCCAAATGTGGTAATTCGAAATGAAATTAAACCAAAGCATTGATGTTTCTTAAAAAGAAAATATAACTAAAAATTCCTTAAGTTGGAAATGAATTCAGTTTTTATATCATAACAACAAGTTATGCTATTTCGCCCTTTAAAAAATCAAGATGGAAGCGCTGATGAATGTGAGAAAACCAAGACAGGATACAAAAATGAATCTTGAATTTTTTTAATTGCTAAAATGAACAGAAACAGAATAAACAGGAAAAGTGAATCTTCCTCAATCACCCTTCATCTCTCCAATTCAACCCTCCTTGCAGTTGCATGGTGGACAAAGAAATGAAAACGTTACATGTCACACGCTAATGCAATCATCTCCAATCCACAATTGTAGCCAAAGCTGTTGTATAAATCAGCAAGTTATATTAAGTAGCGTGATTCTCCTGTTATCGTGATCGGGAATGGACAGGTATCGATTTTTAATTTTTTTATTTTAATATCCGATGAGAAATCGATTCGCAATGATTGATTTATATATATATATTTTTTTGATTTTAAAGTTATGAATTTTTTTCTTTCACTCAGAAATAATAAATAAATAAATAAGCAAATTGAAAGAAAATTTGAATGAGGTAATGTAAAAAAGTATTTAAAATAATCAGTCGAAATTGTATGATTTTTTAAAATTGAAAATTCACCTGATGTTCAACCTTTATTGAAACTACAAGAAATGCTCTGAAAATAATGCTTCCTATTCCTTTTCAAGAAAGCTACAACGGATGCAGGGAGCACAAAAACACTGTTGAATAGCGTAAAGGTTAATGTCATAGGAAACGGAATAGGCAACCCGAGTTCAAATCCTGGATGATATTGTTTACGATCTACTTCAAATCACTGCTCTTAGTAAAGGTGCAAATCCATCTTTTATTCTTTCACATATGAGTTTGGTTTGGTTTGGTTAGGTTTGATGGCATATCAACCAGTGTAGGTTATTTAAAGTCAAATCCATTTTTATATATTTAAACATTTCTATTTCAAACAATTCAGTTCAATATAAGTATAGTTTTTCTTTGCACACAGTTAAATATAAAAACAATTCTATTTCAAACAACTCAGTCGTGCACAAGTACTCCGTTAAGTTCTATTTGAGCCATAGATAGGACCCTGTTAGGTGCTACCACTCCAGTCAAACATTCTGGCTTCCTCAAGATTAAGTTATTCCATAATATTTTCGTCTGGATGACTTGCAAAAAATATACCATTAATTCATATAATTTAATTCAGGTTATTTAGGAATATTCTATGAAACTAGAATAATCAGCTATTAAGTGAAAAATTGATTTGCGTCTTATACGTAATTAGTTTAATTTTTACTAAATTGTTTATAGTTCAGGTCATTTTTCGATGGCTATTTTTTAAAGGAAGAACAAGATATTCTGAGCTCTGCTGGAGAAGTAAAGACGAACTCATCAGCGACGTTTTCTTATGAACTCCAACATATGGACACACCAATGTTTTTCAGGTCTTACATAAGGCGGCTCTGTGTGGGCCCTGGGTGCAGTCTAGAGGACCAGCCGGCCTAGACTTGTCATCTAGAGGACCTACAATGGACCTACAACAGGGACGCTACAGAGAATAGAGAGAGCGAGAGAGAGGGAGAGAGACAGAGACAGAGACAGACAGACAGATAGAGCGACAGACAGACAGAGCGAGACAGACAAACAGACAGACAGACAGACAGATAAATAAAAGGTGGAACTCCGTACTACCAACTTGATAATATGATGATGACAGCAAAATAAATCAGCTAAGGGTACTAATTCCAATATAATTGCTGGAAGGTGTATGAATATTTAGCAGTCCTAAAATAAATACACACATTATATTTTGGCAAATTTTATTTTCGGTTACACAGGCGTTGAGATTTTATTTTTGGTTGCAGATTTTAAAGCAGTAAAGTTAGGTAATTAATAATTTCTAATATTATTCAAATTAATTGCTTGGAGTTCCACGAGAAATAAGAAAATCCTGGTATCATTTTGTTGTGGTGTGAAAGGTTAGCACTGGTTAATGGCTAACCAAGCGTCTCCAGTTACACTTAGTGAGAGATTTATCTCTTTCATTTATGCTAATTAGGCAGACACATTTACCAGTATTACTACATCTCCCTGAAGTGTATAGGTTTTATGCACCAAGTTTGTCTTGTACTTTTGGAGATTGTTTCATTTTCGGGATTACATTCCTCTCCTTGTCTTTCTCTCTCGTATTTCTTTCTCTGGGAGATCTAGATCTATCCCGTACTAAGCTGTAATCAGGGTCGACAATTTTTGCATTTTTTGATCTTCATCCAAGTTTTCAAACTCATTCTGGCCCACCTGATCATGCATTATTTCATCTTCTGACGTTTCATTCTGTAAAGGTTGTTCTAATACATCCTTAACGGAAGGAATCGTAGAGATATCTCATTCATTTTGCTCTTCATATTAGCCCTGGGGCCTTATTTGATCTGCATTGCCTAATGCACTGTTCCCCTTTTCACAATTTATTATAGCAGAATTGTAGGCTTTTTACATGATAAATTCTGCCCTTTCTGGATTTGATTCTTTTTTTCTTTTTGTACCACATTTTTCATTTGTGGAATACGACATCTTTAGCGGAGCCCGAGTTAGCCTTCCTATTAAAGCTGATGGGCTTTCTAGTCTTCCGGCGAGTGGTATTGTGTGATGGCTTAAAAGTAGCCTTGGTAGAAAAATTTCTATTTTTTCTTTATGCTGAGAACATGCTTTCAGTCCCATTTTTACGGTCTACACCATACTTTCCGCCAAACCATTCGATTGAGGGTGATATGGCACCATTGCTGTGATGTAGAAAGTTAGCACTGGTTAGTGGCTAATCAAACTTCCCCACCTATTCTTAATGCAAGATTTATACATTTATGCTAATTAGGCAGACTAATTTCAAGCATCACTACACTCACGTTCAAAGAAAATTTACATTTTAAAGAATTAGGCTGGTATTTATCTAATATATTTATATATATATATATATACATA
The DNA here is from genome assembly GCA_963585895.1 of Sepioteuthis lessoniana. Lineage (NCBI taxonomy): Eukaryota > Metazoa > Mollusca > Cephalopoda > Myopsida > Loliginidae > Sepioteuthis > Sepioteuthis lessoniana. The sequence continues at coordinate 90,110,889 of OY757914.1, read as the reverse complement.
TGTATGTATGTATGTATGTATGTATGTATCATCATGATGTACCACTAGCACAGATGTTCCTGACTTTCCCTCGCCACTCGTCTCTATCACCCATCGCTTCCGGCAGGTCTTCTAGGCTACACCCAGTGTTCGCACAGAGCTGCTGTTGATAAGTTCTAGCTGGTCGTCCGAATCTTGCTCGTCCTTATAAAGGGGTACAGAGTAGAACGTCGCTAATGAGTTCGTTCTTACTTCTCCAGAAGTATCCCGCATGTCTTGTTCGTCGGACTGGGATGGTTTAGGAGATGGGAGTCAGGTGGCCGTACAGCTGGTGGTTTGTGTGGTTTTACTTTCTGGATTTGGTCAATACAGCTGGCAGTATTCTTGTGCAATTGTCGGCAAGCTTTTTCTCAGCACGCTTAGTCAGCGTCCAACTGGTGCATCTATATAGTAATATGGACACAACTGCCGCCAAGAAAAAAACTGCATTTTATTTCATCGGACTTTTTCATTCTCATGGCTTGTTTCGGGAGCTTGAGTGACAGCAGGTGTCCTCAAGTCTTCAATACTCCTCCTAATATTGCTGTAGTTTTGATGGTCTCCCCTTGTCCCCTGATTTCTAAGTCATCCATTCCCTTTACCAAGCCTTCGAACATTATTTTGATCGCTCCAATTACAATTCATATCACCAACATTTACTTGTTCAATAGTTTTGTATTTTTTTTTTTTTTGGCTACTCTGACACAGTCTAGGTACTTGAATTTTGGCTTTATTTTCCATTTCTAACGATCCTTCATCAGGTCTTGACATAAGACCTAAGAGTAGGAAAGGTATTGAATATATGTATTCTGTATATCTATGTATTTATTGCCTGTTTTGAGAGTTATTTTTCCAATAATATTTATAGAACGCTTCGCAGGAAAATAACACTTCCGCAGAGTTTGATTTGTTGTATTTCATATTATCTGCGACTGCCAGATATCTTTCCTTTTATGACAATTGCCAAGGTATCAACCATTGCTAGTACGATGATATTTTATGGTGCAACATGTTTGACATCTCTTTTTCCCGCTTTATCTTTTTATTTTATTAAACTCTTTGACTGATGTGTTATCATCTGTAAGCACTGGCATATTTTTATCGTTATTGTTATTGTTTTCTTATCAGAATTTTTCACATTAGCTAACGCTGATTGTCTTTCACTGGAGTTTGAGTGACAGCAAGTCTCCTTAAGTCTCCAGGAGTCTTCTTTAGTATTCTGGCCGTTCTCAATAATATAGTTGTTTGGATAGTCTCCACTTGTCCGCCAACTTCCAAGTCCTCCAGTCCCTTTAGTAATCCTTTAGTTACTATTCCTAACGCACCGATTACAATTGGTATAATTGTCATCTTTATGTTCCATAGTTTTTTCAATTCCCTGGCAAAGTCAAGGTACTTATCCTTCTTTACACATTCTTTAAGTTTTATTCTCTGGTCAGCCGGGACAGCAAAGTCGACAATTTTGCAAGTTCTCTTTTTTTTTGTCCTGTGCTGCTATTAGGAGAGATTCCGTTTCTCTCTTAGTTTCCTTTTCTTAGCCAGGTCCAGATTTTCTGGTGTGAAATGTTGTTTATTAGTCATTTAAAGCGGCCATAGAGTTGTTTTTCCCCATTTTTGTTTCCTAGCTGTTGTCATTCTATAGCCTATCGTATTGTCCATATCGTTTCTGATGGCTATAATCAGTCCTCGTTCGTGTTTTTCTATGTAGTCTTTGAGCAGTTGTATCGATACGTCAACGCTGTCTGATAAGTCCTCTTCCTCTCTCTTTTATAGATACATATAGTCTGTCAACGTCGTCTCTGGGATGTAATTCCTCATGCATGGTCATTATTTTTCTTGTTCTTTGATCCATTCGTTTAGGTTAATCTCTGGTCCACTTGAGAAAGGGTTCCGAATATCTAACAAGGGGCACAGCCCAAGTATTTTTTCTTTTGATGAAGTTTCTGCAGGAGAGTTTTGTCTCGAGTAGTTTTCTAGTTCTCCTGAGATATTCTTTTCGAATCTTGTCTTTCATTTCCACTTGTTTGATGGTGTCAGCTTCCAAGATACTCAAGTATTTGTAGGTTTCATTTTCTCCGAACGTCCTAATTTTGTCGTGATTTGGTAATTCCATTCCGTCTGTCATAAGTGGTTTGCCACTTTTCTTGAGGAGCATGGCACATTTTTCTATGCCCAATTCCATTCCTATGTCCTGACTGTATATTCTAACGGTGTGTATGACAGTTTCTAGTTCTTTTGTTTTTTTTTTTTGGGGGGGGGGTTTGGCAAATAGTTTAATGTCATCCATGTACATTAGGGAATTGATCTTCCCTTGTGATCCGCTAAGTTTGTATCCGGCTATGCATTTTCTGAGTATGTGGTTAAGTGGCATCATGGCTATTATGAATAGTAAGGGAGATTGTGCATCTCCTTGAAAAAACCCTCATTGGATCTTTGTTTCAGCTTAGTTTATTCCTCCTGATGTCAGCTCCACTCTCCAGGTTAGCATGGTCCTTTCGATGAAGTTTATGAATTCGTGTGAAATTTTGTACATTTTGAGACAGTGTATTATTCAGCTTTGTTGAACCATAGCATATAACTTTGTGTAGTCAATCCAGGCCATAGCAAGATTTTTCCATCTTGTCTTGCTCTTATTTAGGATGTGTTGATCTACGTAAAGTAATTCGGCTGTAAATTAATTCTCTGCAATCATTTGTAGCATCCTTTCTGTTCGTTAGGAACAATCCGTGGCTTGTTAGCGAGTAGTAAATCTTTTTCCTTATTTGTGCTGTTAGTATTTTCCATATCATTAGTAGGCAGGTTATCGGTCTGTAATTGTTTGGAGCAGCTCCTTTGCTAGGGTCCTTTTGGATTAATGTAGTCTTTCTTTTGGTCATCCTGTCAGGTACTTGTGCGCTAAGTAGGCATCTGTTCATTTCTAGTGCTAGTCTGCCGTAAATGGAGGTGAATTTCTTGAACCAGAAGCCATGTATTCCGTCATGGCCGGGCGTTTTTCCTGTTTAGTATTTTTGTTAGTGTTGTTTTGAGTAAGTCGATGTGTATTTCCGTTTTGGGGCCTTCTTAAAGTCCCTCTAGTTCTCTTGTAATAATGTTTCTCCATTCAGCATTTTCGTTATGCTTTTTTGGTTACCATATTTTCGTCCAAAAACGTTCGGTTTCTTTGGCATCTGGTTGTTAGTATTTTTTCGTGTTACTCCCTCCCAATTGTTGATAGAATTTTCTTTCGTCGTTTTGGTAAGTCCTGTTTTGTCTGTATTATTTTACCCTTTGTCGATATCTCTTTAATCTTCCATCTTTCGCCAGCACTTTCTGGTTTATTTACTCAAGTTATACTGTTATTTTTTCTTGTGCTGCCTGTTCCTTTTTGTTCCCACTTATTTCAGTGCCTCTCTTTTTTTTATCATACTGGCTTGTTTTCGTAGTTTTTTATTTGCGTTTCCAGTCGAATTTACCATCCGGGTTTTGACTGTTTCTTTGTGCTTTTTAATGGGATTTCAATTTTCTCACAAACTAATTTGCACCAGCATAGATTGGTTCTTTTAACTCGGTTATATTATTCGTTGGCATGTAAGGTAGTATGTGATTTATTTTATTCGTTTCTCTCTTAAGTGTTTTCCATTCTACGTTTTTTAATGATGGGAGCGTAGTGTTTTCTCTACCCATGATTCTCTTTACATTTTCGAGATTTATCTTTTGTTCTTGTGATAGTGTTTCTTCATGGTTGCTTGGTAGTGTATCGTTTGGGAGTGTGGTGTTTTCATTTTCCGAAGTTTTAGTTCTTATTCGTTGGATTGTTTTTGCTTGACACCACCTGATATGTCTGATACTGTATAATAGTTTTGTTTATGTGATTTTTATTGATTTCTAGTATTTCAAGGTTAGAAAACCAACCCTTTTTAATTATTGTTCTTACCTTGATCGGCAAACTTTGGCTAGTTGTCTGAAATTTTGCACATTCTTGTCAGATCTCTATCATTCTTTTTCTGTATCCTCTTTGTGAAGGGTTGCTCCTAAAATAGCATTGTAGTGCAAGTTGATTGTCGCTTTTGGGCCTGAGGCCCTGAATTAGTTTCTAGTTTTCCTTTATCGCCTTCATAGTTTATGTCAATGATCTTATTTTTAGTTGATTCCTTAAGAGGCTGATTACTTTTGTAGAGAGAAGTTTCTGATGACTTCAGAGAAATTAGGGCAGAACGGCGAGAATTACTGATTTTTGCGCGCTAAATTTAAATAAATCTTAGATATTCATCATTGGGAAAGCTGGGAAAGAAGGGCCAATTAGAAAGATTCCTCATCTAAAAAAAATAAATTTCAGATAGAGTTTTTCGCAATAGCGTCAGCTGATAGTTTTCCACTGTAGCTGGAGTGACAGCAAATCTTCTCAAATCTCCAGGACTCTTCTCAGTATTCTGGCCGATCTTAACAATGCTGTAGTTTTGATAATCTCCACTTGTCCTCTTATTTCTAAGTCATCTAGTCCCTGTACCAATCCGTTGGTGACTGTACCGAATCATTAGTGATACATAGCAATACTTTGAACTGTTTAACATTGTTGACTAATGTTTACAAATCCTATATTTCAGATATATGTATAAACCAGCTGTGGCATTAAATAACCTACAATGTTTGACATGCTATAAAATCAAACCTAATTAGAATATACTTTCATATAAGTAATGATAATAATTTTTTAGATTCAGTAACTATTCTTTATTACTCAAGTTGCACACAGTTATATATTTTCAAGTATTTCAAAAATATGATTTAAAAAAAAATTGTTTTGACAAATACATGGGATACCAATAGGTGTTAGAGAGAGAGAGAGAGAGAGAGAGAGAGAGAGTGAGAGAGAGTGAGTGATCAACTGATAGAAAACAGAGTGAGGGAAGTAGAGTGAGAAAAGAGAAATGGGAGAAGAAAAGAGAGAATGAGAAAGAGTGAGAGAAAGAGAGAAATAGTAAAATAAGTTCTAAATACTTGTAAAATATTTAGTTATACTATCTCTGAAGCATCCTTAAAATTGCACCGTCGTTAAATCTTGATATAACAGTAACATTTATTCAGATAAGAAAAAAATATACATATTTACAAACATATAATTTAAAATAAAGATTACACAAAGAAAAGTAACGGAAGAAAAACAGAATTTTTCGACAGCTTTAAAAATGTTCTAAGCGGTTTCAGACGAAACGTTATTCGAGGTCTTTCAAATGATGAAAAATGGTAACAATTTTTTTTTCATTATTAGGTCCTGCTTTTCTGGCTTTTTTCCTAAACTGTGTGTAAATTTTTGGAATTTTAATTTTTCTGTGACCATCAAACCGAATCTGGGTCTGTTCTCAGGCCAGGGCAAGTTTCTGAAGAAACCAGCTGTACTCCTCTTAAAATTTACTTGTATCGCCTCCTGCATTTAACAAAGAAGATGAGTCAATACCAATGTTTTCTTTTACTTCCAAGAGACAACTAGGATTTTACTTTTGTTTTGTAGATTTGAATTATGGACTAAAGCATTATTTTCCTTTTAAAATCATCTTCACAATTGATCAATCAAACTGAAATGTCACTTTCAGATTGATATTTGAAAAGATCGTCAATTTAATTTATTTCAATTCTTCTTCTGATAAATACTCATATCGGCTCATTAGCCTAGAGGGTAGAGTGTTTGCTAATGACCTGATAGCCCAGGGTTCAATTCCAGGTAGCGTTATACCAAAGACATTAAAAATGCTATTTGATACCTCTTTGCTTAACACTCAGCAATATAAGGTACGTATCAATGGTAAAGTGGATCAATACCTGCGAAAGGAGTAGCACCATCCCTTACACCTTGGTGTAGTAGCTATTGAAAAGGGAGCCTTCTGGTCGCCCTCGCCTACGGTCGTCAACTTTACATTACTTTTTACACATCTCTCCCACCCGCCAGGAAACGAGCGTGATACAAGTTTAATTTTTAAAGCAGAGCATAATTGGAATTGAATTCAGAGTTTTCCTTTTTTTTTAAACTGGTTACCTTACCAAGACTGAATACTACAAGGTGACACGCCAGCCCCATACCTCTTTATCATCTGTCTAGACTACGTGCTTAGAACTTCGATTAATAAAATCAGAGAAAACTACTTCGAGCTAACAAAGAAAAGAAGCAGAAGGTACTCCGCAAAAACAATTACCGACGCCGACTACGCCGATGACATAGAGGTACTGGCGAATACACCCAACCAGGCCGAAACACTACTGCATAGTTCGGAACGAGCCGCCGTAGGCATTGGCCTCCATGTCAATGCACACAAAACGGAATATATGTGCTCTAATCAAACAGGCGACATTTCCACTCAAGAAGGAATTTCTCTGAAACTGGTAGACAAATTCACCAACATAGGAAGCAGTGTCTCATCAATCGAAAAAGACATCGACACGCGGCTAACGAAAGCATGGACAGCTATCGATAAGCTATTGATCATATGGAAATCAGAACTGACCGATAAAATGAAACGCAGTTTCTTCCAGGCTGCGGTTGTATCGATACTGCTGTATGGATGCTCTACATGGACGCTAACTAAACGGCTGGAGAAAAAGCTAGACAGCAATTACACAAGAATGCTGCGAGCAATATTGAACAAGTCCTGGCGGCAACACACCACAAGGCACCAACTATACGGCCACCTGCCTCCTATTACGAAAACTATCCCAGTTAGACGAACCAGACATGCATGACACTGCTGGAGAAGCAGGGACGAGCTCATAAGTGATGTACTCCTATGGACCCCCACATATGGCCAAGCAAAAGCAGGACGACCAGCTCGAACATACATACAACAGCTATGTGAGGATACGGGATGTAGCCCTGAAGAACTGAACGATAGGGAGAAGTGGCGATAGAAGGTCGGGGATATCCGTGCAAGCAGCACGACATGATGATGATGATGATGATGACCATTTGCTCATAGCTGGAGAAAGGGGAGGTAGATTCATGTATTTCCTAGGAGCATTTGTGCTAATTGAATACAGACAGCTTCGATCAGGATGAGAACTCAGGTCAACGATTCAATTTCCAACGAAAATAATCGTTACTCTTAGATATCGTCCTATAATTAATTTTTCTTGTAATCTTAGGCAGCACAAACTGATTTGAGTTGGTTTAAATACTTAAGAACTGTAATTATTGCTCATAAAGATTACAAAGGTTTTGTACGTAGCATACCCATGATGGAATAATAATTGATTGATTCTAACAACATGCCAATCAATCTGGGGTTAATTCTTGCCACGATATTAGGGAATTGCGTACATTTGTTATATACTCATTTGCTGTATCATAACGACTCAATAATAGTAAAGACAGACGCACACAGAAAGACGCATGAAGAAAGGACGCAAGAAGAATTAAGATGCAGGAAGGAAGACGCATGAAGACTTCTTTAACAATATTTTTACCTCTCACTTTATTTGTAAGGTTTGCGTTTGAGAGAGTGCTGGAGACCGAACATAAACTTCATATTTTGACTCCACTGTTATGACCGTCACGTTGTGTCTTTCTTGTTCTCTTAGATGCTCAACCAGAGGTCTTGGGGTCCACTCCATCGGGGCTTTCCGAGGGCCCCCTCGGTCTGGTGTGGCCTTCCCTACCACATCTGGTCTCTGGCTGTCTGGAATTCTGCTGGCAGCTGCATCGGGGGGTTCCGAGGTCCCCCTCGGTCGGGTGTGGCCTTCCCTACCACATCTCGTCTCTAACTCTCTGGGAGTCTGCTGGCAACTGCTCCGGGACCCAAACTCAACCGAGTTAAATAATAACTCAACGCCCACACGATCGCCTACTGGATCTTTGAAATGGAATGTTTGATCGTCATCAAGCGGAAATAACTGCCATGCAGTTCAGAGGTTACTCTCTTCCGGTGCATGACCGTAATGACACAATGGGACCCTCACCTTGTCCCATATTATAAGCCTTAATCCGCCCACGCGATCTCTTTCGATTACTGGCCGTTGGAATGTGTCACTTTCTTCCGGTGTATTACCTTGGAATAATATTTTTGGGCCGGGTCGAAGGTTAAAATATAACACATTGTATGTTTATATTTATTTACAATTTGTGAGTAGTTTCTTAAGTTTTCTACACATGGTTATATGATATCAAGTATTCTTATCTAATGTAAATAATTTTCAAACATGTATATTTGACCTATACAAGTATTACCATTCAAAGTCTGGATGGAACTGGGAGTAATTGCAATGAAGGGATACTCCACACACTCCAAGATCTACTTGATCCATAGATGTAATACTAACAGGTATTATCACTCCAGGTCATAGTGGACCTAGAAGTAATGGCAATTAATGGGTATTTAACCTTCCCCAGAGATTCATAAAAGAAACTTTACAATCAGATGTCATAACCAGGGCACACTTTTTTAAGAGGATCTTGTCCCTTGACAGGGTATTCTAAGCCCGGACGACAAAACAAGAAAATAACTGTGAATAGATAGTTATATGTTAATATACTTATTGATAGTAATCAATCAGCATAGGTTCGAAGGTTGGTATTTCAACGTATTCATATTTACCAACCCCTCCGCTCGGGTAGGATATGACACAAGGTCAATTTTTAAGCGAAGATTTACAGGTTTGAATTCAGAGTTTTCCTTCTCCTAGACTAGTTGCCTCATCAAGGCTGAAGAACCCAGTTTGTTATACTATATACCCATAACTGGAGGGAAAATAATTGGATTCATACCTTTCCCAAGGGTATTAGTGCTATGTGAAATGCAGTTAGTCTCGTCCAGGATTTGAACTCGTGTCACCGTGTCCATTTCCTACGAAGATAACCATTACACCAAGGGCACGTATTAATATACATTATATTCGAACTATTTTCTTCATCTTTATAGTTATACTCACAACGTTTCAGCCAATGCGTCTTTCAGCCTTCTTCACGTGTTTCATGTAGATCTCAATAGGCCCTCAGTAGGGTTAGATTGTTCTAATTCTGTCAACTATAACTGGGCACAAGTGTTAAGCTTTAGTAAATATAGGTCGTTATTTACCGTTAATACGGATTGAAGCTGCCGATTGTTTCACTTAGAAGCGCTTTTTAACTAAACGCCTATATCCATTGCATTATTCTTAATGCTGATGCAGTGTATATATATATATATATATATATATATATATATATATATTTATATTATCGAATTCATTGTATCTCTTTTTAACTTATTTTTATATCTCATCTTTATTTTTCCACTCTTCATTTGTAGCTTTGTTCGTTTGCTTGTTTGTTAATTTATTTTCACCCAAACCCCTTCCTCTTTTAAAGCGATGAACTGCGGAATCGTAGTATGCGAGTTCGTACTCCAGTCGCGCTATTATGTTCACTTTCGGGCAAATACTCTTGGGAAAGGTATGAACCCCCTTATTCTCCCTCCAGCTATGGGTAAATAGTAGGACGAACTAGGTTCTTCAGCCTTGTTGAGCCAACTAGTCTAGGAGAAGGAAAACTCTGAATTCAAACCTGTTAAACTCCGCTTAAAAACTCGACCTTGTGTCATATCCTGCCCGAGCGGAGGGGTTGGGTAAATATAAACCCCTTCCTCTTTTTCTTCTTAAATACCACTCCTTCATCTTAACATTGGTTTATTCTCCTCTTTCCGTGTATCTTCAATGTGACTTACACGTAAAATAAAGATAAGGTTATTTGTATCAAACACTGAGAGCGCACGCGCTTGTATGTGTGTGCTCTTTCCTACGACGGTGACATTATAGATTGTGAGAGTGGAAGTACAGTTCGGAGAGTATCGGACATTCGACCGAAAAAAGCTTTCCAAATTTTCGCAATATCAACAAACGAAAAATTCTTGAAAACTCAGAGCCATTTTCAAAACATCAGTTATTTTGAATACTTGTTTATTTTGAGACGTTCTCAGGAGGGAGTAGGGGGAGAGGCACATAGCAAAAAAAAAAAAAAAAGGATGCGTGTATCGGTTCTATATAACTATATACTAAAATTAGCTTAGTTTGACACAAGGCCAGATGTATAGGGTACCATGTATTTTATTTAATATTTACAGAGGCAAACATTTATACCCCCTTATATATTTGCGGGAAAAGTTCATTGACTGACCAAGATGAAGATATACTCCCAGTTCAGCAAAACTGGATCCTCACTATCAGACACAGTTTATTATCATACCTAATTGTCCTTCACTCCCTAGAGCTCAAAAACGGCACCAAATAGTAGCATACGACGCGGGAAACAGTTTTTAATATCACAGCCATACGAAAAACCAGATTGCCAATTCCAAGATCCAATGTGATGATAGCTAGTGTATATTGCCAGAAAACTCTCCTAACCAAGTGCATGACAAGCGGAAGCATTGAATACAATTATTTCGAATAACTACCATTATTAATATTATCACGTCAAGGTGCCCGTAGTGTAATGGTTATCGTCGTAAAAAATGGACACAGCGACATGAGTTCAAACCCTGGACGAGACTGATTGCATTTCACATAGCACTAATACCCTTGAGAAAGGTATGAATCCAATTATTCTCCCTCCAGCTATGGGTATATAGTAGAACAGACTGGGTTCTTTGGCCTTGGTGAGGCAACTAGTCTAGGAGATGGAAAACTCTGAATTCAAACCTGTAAAACTCCACTTAAAATTGACCTTGTGTCATATCCTGCCCGAGCAGAGGTGTTGGTAAATAGGATTATTAATATTATCAATATTTTGCTTGGGTTTTTAGGTCTAAGTAAATGATAGTCCTATGGAATTATTTTATCTCTTCAGCACATAATAATACCCATAAACCTAATTGGTAATTTTTATTATAGAGAAGTTTACTGTATTCTCTGGTCTCATTCAGGCTTGTTTTTGTTGTCGTCACAAACCATCAGAGTATTTTAAAATGAACTCTTCTTTTTAACCCTATAAGTAAGTAAAGTTGGCGACCATAGTCGAGGGTAACCTGAAGGCTCCCTTTTCGATAGCTACTACGCCAATGTGTAGGGGAGGGCGCTACTCCTTCCCTGGATTGCTCTACTTTACCGTTGATCCGTACCTTATAATGCTGAGTGTTAAGCAAGGAGGCATCAAGTACCATTTTTTGAGTCTTTGGTATGACTCGACCCAGGTCTCCCGGGCCATTGGCAAACACTCTAACCCCTAGGCCAATGTCCAGTATTAATTATATACCGGACAACCCTATAAGTAGACTAATCTAACACTGATGTTCATGTAATTGAGTAATGTTTTCTCTTTTACTTTATTATTGTAATTTCACATTTTATTCTGCTGAATCAGGTTCTTCATCTCAGAAATTTGAATAGATATTAACAATTCTTAATTAAATTTCAACAGTTATACTCATTAAACAAACAATTTTCTAGTTTGTAAGTTTCATTAGTTTTTGAATTTCATTAATCTGCATATTGTTTCCCACCGATTATGTTTTATCGGTAAAGATTTGCTTTTCAAGAGACTCCCTTTTTTCTACATGAATAATGAAGATTTTTTTCCCGTTAAGATAGTTCTTCTGGTCAAATAAGCTAAGTTAGTTTGCAGGCTTATAGCGTCTTTTGATAGTTGGTGAAACTGAGATATTAATAGCCTTTAAACTTAAATGGATACAAGTATTTCCGTAACATGATGTATGGAGAGAACAACTATTTGAAGCGAGAATGCTTATGCATTTTGACATTTTTTTTTTCATGCGTGTGCATATGCACGTATGCGCACTAACAAATAAAAGCTCATACTCCGCCCCTCTCTCTATTTATATATATATATATATATATATATATATATATATATATATACTTATCAGGAGAGATCAATAAAACCCAGAAAAGCGTGGGATTTATCTAAATTCGGGGCCAATATATTAATAAATCATCCAAACCAGACTCATCCTTGCACAAAAATATGTCTTGTATATACGTGTAAGTGTGTATGCTTACGTATCACACACACGCACACACACACAAACACACACATATATATATATATATATATATATATATATATATATATATATATATATATATATATATATATATGCCCAAACCCACTGCATGAGCACATTACGACACAAAGTCAATTTTATTCGAGGTTTAGCAGGTTCAACTTCAGAGTTTTTGCACTCGTAGATAGATTGTCCTAACAATATGAAAAATACCAGTCTATCCCACTTTTTACCAATAGCTGAATGGAGAATACTTGAATACATTACTTTCCTAATTGTTGTTGCAAAACAAACAGTCCCCTCCAGGTTTTTTTGTCGCAAGGTGACGTATCCACTACCTACGATGATAACCATTACGCTACGAATACCTCTCTCTCTCTATATATATATATATATATATATATATATATATATATATATAGAGGATGGATTTATAAAGAACCACAATCTTATCAAAGCGAAAAGAATGACCAAATAAACCATTTACTTACTGAGGATGGCCGAAAATGTCAGAAACCTGTGTTGATGAAGAAAAAATGACCTAAAAGCAAATTTTACTAGTGGACCTGATCATTTTAAAGTATATATATATATATATATACATATATATATATATATATATATATATATATATATATATATATATTTATATTCGAAAAGTCAGTCATGGTAGAAAGTGAACTAACCAATGTCCCAAAGCAGAGTGGTATAAAATTTACGTTGGCACGTGTTTCCTTCTGTATGTCTATGGTTTTGCATGTTCCTGTATACTATTTAATTTGCTCAATTTTGGACTAAAATTATTGTCTTCAAACAGAAGATCCCTGTACGTTCTTTTTTGAAAGGATATTGACTTGACTTCAAGAGCCAATATAGCAAAATTGAGCTTTAAAACTATTTAATATTAGGGGAGCTCGTCAAATAGCAACATATTCTACTTCTGCCCAAACTTATTGAGATGGGGACCGATATACAGAGCAGAAAATGTTCAACATGCTTGGTTTCTTCGTAGCCAGGTGCTTGTTTGATATTTATGAATTAGTACCGTTTATTTAAAAAGATATCAGAATGAAAGCCGTGTCCATAAAGAACATCTTAGTAACTCAGACGAATACATATTTCAACCACTTTTTTTAATGCATTCATGTCATTTTCATATTTCGGATTTTAAAAATTAATGAATTTTATTTCTTTAAATTGAGTGAAAAGTTAGTTAAAAAAACGAAGTTACAAAGCCTTTATTCTTGAGAAAAAGTAAGATTCATATTTGAAATGTAACAGTTTGCAATTGACTAGTTCTAGTTGATATACTTTCCGTCTGTAAAAGATCTGTGTGCAGGCATGTTACTATTTAAGAGAGAAATATTAATGCGCTAAAAAGTAGGAAGATACAGCTGAAATTTTCAACAGCAGATGAAGGCTGTAATGTTACTACACATAAATCTGTGTAAACAATATTTTCATTCAAATTAGTATAATAAATTGACGTTGAAATTCAATGCATACTTGAAGGAACAGCATGTTAGATTTTCACTTAAAAGAAATCAAGTCGAAAGTTTGAGTAGATTACAGAATAAATCTGTAAACTTATTAAGTGTATATCAATTTCACCGCTTCATTATAGGATTGAAGTAGGCTGTAATTTGTTTAAAAAAGAAGGTATATCAATTATACTAATCGGTTTAAAATGCATTTTAAACAATCAAAGAGATAAATCATTTCTTTTATAATTTTGGTTTTTTGGTCTATTAAATTTTTCCAGCCACGTCAGTTGAGGCTGTAAAATACACCGACTGTACCTCTGCAGAGGGGCTAAGAAGCCCCAACGAGTGTCCTTGTGTGCGCAAAAATATGACATGCTAAATCGAATTGTTAGAAATAGAATTGTTTCATCCTTTAATTGTGCGTATACAAATTAGTGATGTTTAATTGAATTGTCATTGTTAAAGAGCAATACTTGGAATCATTTAGCTCTGTGCAAACGAATGAGTAATGTTGAATAGAATATTTAGTCTTAAATAGCAATACTTCAAAACACTTTCCTTCGTGCAAACAAATGATGAATATTTAATAGAATTGGAAGTGTTAGATAGCATTAATTGAAACCCTTTAACTGTCTTGAAACAACAGCAAGACTAGAAAGTGAACAAATTAGTTCGAAATGATTTTAAAATTAAATTACTAACAAAATAATATCTTATAGACTATGCATATCTATGTAAATGTGTGCGAACAAACGACTAATATTAAATTGTTACTTTTACATAGCAATACTATTTACATAGCATTTAACTATGTGCAAAAAAATGGTTGAATGTAAATAGAATCATTCGTATTAGAACAAAATACTTGAAAAAATTAACTGTATTAGCTCATGCTCGTTTAAAGATGTTATCAAAAATCCTTACGAATAATATATATTTAGTATATATGGATAAAGAAAATATGCCATAAAACCAAAGCAAACGAGGTGTCCTCGTGGTGTAATGGCTAAAGGGGTGAACTGCGGAATCGTTGTAAGTGGGTTCGTACTCCAGTCGCACTATTACGTTCACTTTCGCGCAAATACCTTAGGGAAAGGTATGAACCCTCTTATCTTCCCAGCTATGGTTTAAATAGTACCACTAGCGTTTTTCTAGAAGAATGGCTTTGGCATTAAAGGGTTGATATGTCATTAAACAAAGAAACCAAACCTGACAATATTTTTTCCTGCAAATCAAATTTTGTTAACTGTGAATCTCAAAGACATTTTACCAGAGCGTAAAAGCGCTATTTAGTCACTAAAAACAAAAATACAGATACAAATATGATAGCTTTCGAACCTATATTTGCATCAAATTAAACACTTTTTCTTCATATAAAAATCCGTTGCGTACTCGTTGGGGGAGGTCTTACCCCTCTGCAGAGCTAGAGTCGAGTCGGTGTATTTTACAGTCCTATCCAACTGGGCAACTAAAATGTAGGACAACAATTATCAAAATAGGAGATGAAACAGCCAGCCACATAAGCAAATAAAACAAACTGGCAGGAGGTGTACAATCCAGAGCCCATTCGATTGCCCACAGTTAAACGGTTGGTTGGTTGGTTGGTTGGTTTGTATGTTTTTTTTGTTTGTTTTACCGAGTATCAGGCCTTTTTGGCTTATTTAACACCGAATTGAGTCATTTTATTTGTTTTGGATTCATGGCGTATCAAGCATTGTGGGCCATTTAATTCCACATCAATTTCATACATTAAAACAGCTCTATTCGAAACAATTCAGTTTAGCATAAGTAGGCATTTTAAATGTAAAAACAGTTCTTTTTCAAACAAGTCAGTATAGCATAAGTACGGAGTTTAAATGTCAAAGACAATTCTATTTCAAACTATAAATTTAGCATAAGTCAACATTTAAAATGTTAAAACAGTTCTATTTCAAACAATTCAGTTTAACAAATATACACTATTTCAATGTCAAAAACAATTCTATTTCTAACATTTCAGTTAAACTTCAGTACACTGTTTTGCTCTATTTGATCCATAGATAGGACCCTTTCAGGTGCTACCACTCCGGGCCATAGTGGACCTAGGAGCGATGGAAATAAAGGGGTAATCCTCATTCCCCAAAGCTCCAACGTTACTTGAGCTTCACCGTCAGATATTTTAGTGTCATATCAGGACATTCGTTGGGGGATCTTACTCCCCTGCAGAAATGCAGTCGGTGTATTCTACTGTCTCCAACAACTGGGTCACTCGTTTGGGGAGTCCTACACCACTGCAGAGATGCAGTCGATGTATTTTGTACCCCCAGCTGAGTGGGCCACCAGATTTCAAGGATAGTAATAATTCGATTTAACATCAGCTATCTCTCAGCACAGAAATAAATGGTTTCATACATTGTAAATGATTAAATAGTCCTATTTGACCTATAGATTAGACCCTACCAGGAACAACTACTTCGACCGTGGTGTTAAACGTGGCTTGTTATTTTTGCCAGAGATGAAACGCATCACCCACTTTTCATTTTAATTTACATCAACCTACGTTCATCACATCTACTCGACCTGTTATTCTCCGGCCATCAGTAAACAGCACAGGTCGGAATTAAAATATAAGCTCAGAGAGAAGCTTATCTTAACGTTGCTCAATAAGTAAAAGCAGATATCTCAGTATCTTGCCGTGAGCTGATTCTTCATTTCATATCCACTCGGAGAGGCAATACCGTCGGAGTTGTGATGATAAGCAAGAAAAATGAACATGAAAGCAATACAAGTAAAAAAAAGAAAAAGAGAGAATTTATAATTTACTTTTGACTTTCATCATGCAACCCAGGTTGAGATTAATCTCGAAGCCCAACAGGACATCACCACGTAATTACACTACAATCATATAACAAAAACAAAAAGCAATGAAAAGGCCAAAATAGAAAGAATGAAAAAAAAATTGTGCGAAAACCTGTATCTTGCTTAGCGGCTGCAACGTGTAATGTCGGTTTCGAATTCAATGTGCAAACATGGAAATTATCTGGAGTCATGTCTTTATCGAAAGAGGCAGAGTATTTGTCCGGAAGCTGGTGAAATTTGCCAAAATATCTAATGAATGCAAGGATGAAACCCATCGCTCTCTCTCTATCTATCTCTCTATCCTCTTCCTTCCTTTAGCAAATTCCCTTTCTTTTTTTAAAAAAGTATTATGCCAATTGCCTTCAGAGATTACCACAGTGTTCATATGCTTAATACAGGCTTTAGCTATAATGAAGTGGCACACCAAGCTAGCAGTTAAGTGTAATTAATAAACTTATTAAAATTATAATCTATCCACAAGTATTACGTCTCCAGGAAGGTGTGACGCTTTACGATAAATTTGCATAGAATGCTAACAAAAGCATACCCCCACCACACACACACAACACACACACACACACACACACACACACAAACACACACACATATATATATATATATATATATATATAGAGAGAGAGAGAGAGAGAGAGATGTACTCAACTTAGCCGCTGGCTTTGACTCTCGTTCATTTGTCGTACGTGTCAGTATAAATTTTAATTCGTTTTATGTTCTGTTACCTAAAAAGAAACAAACTGATAGACGGTCTGGCAACTTCTGTAGACAAACTTTCTCTTTTATTAGCTTGGCTTGTTTCTTTTATTTCTTCTCAACTCTTTTTTTTTTTTTTTCATCAGCTCTTTCCTTTTCACTGTTTTTATACGAAGTGAGTCTTGATAGAAAAAAAAAAAAAACACCTCTGTAGTTATGAGAGTAAGTGTTTTGTGTATATATGTGTGTACATGTGTGTGGGTAGTGGGGTGGTTGCGGGGCTGTTTTATACAGTTTGTTTGAAAAATGTTGCATAAAGAAACACATAAAAATTAACCTTTTTATTTTAATGGTTAACATTATTTTAAAACCGTTTCCGTAAAAGTTTTATTTATTCTATATTCATGCAAAGATCAGACGAGAAGGGATTACGGAGGAATTAGAGGCGACATCAGTTTGTTTGTTTGTTTTATTTTACGGAATATCAACCTCTATGGTTTATTTAATGCTGATAACGTTTTGGGGATGCATTTTTTTGAATTTAATATGCATTCTTCTGAATTGAACGTTTGGTTAGTTTGGTTCAGTTGTACAGCAAATCACTTTCCTGTTTTTTTCCAGTTTGGCTTTGTAGCCATATGTATCTTTCCTGTTTTAATTTTTTGGCAGATACCTATCGATTTTTCGCATGATCGGTTTTAGTTTCTTTGTTTGATGGGTTATTTAATGCCGAATCCATCCTCGATGAGAAACAAAAGTATTAATATTAAACCAATACCTAAAGCGTTTAAAGAGTTCAAACCTTTCTCAAGATAATTGATTCAAGCTTAAACGTAATAGCGTGGTTGGACTTCAATGTCACATCCGACAATGACACCGCAAGACCTCCTCCAGAAATAAGAAGAAGAAGCAAACTATTCAAACTATAGCACTATCAGAATAATCTAGAATACAAACAAGATTTCAGGAAACCTAAGGAAACCTGCTGTCATTCAGAAAACAGTAAAAATGCCATTAGTTTAAACTGTTGCGGAAAAGACGAGTGGAATAAACAACAAAACTGATTAATAATACATACAGAAACCAGGAACTGTCCAAGAGAAAAAGTCCCTTAAACAACCTGGGATTCTGAGATAAAAATGGATCGCCCAATTCAGCCCAGAAGACCAGACCTACTTGTAAACAAAAAGAAATGAATATATTAACTAGTAGACTTAACCGTGCAAGCAGGTCACTGAGATAAAAAAAAAAAAAAGATAGGAAATTAAAATATCGAAAAAAAAAACGAGAAAAGTATCGACTATACCTGGAACTAAAAAGAAAATTGGAATACGGAGATGACAGAATAGTAGAAATACTTGAAACAAACATTAAGAATTAAGATAGACAAAAAAATGGGGAGGAATTAAGACCACAGCACTGCTGATACCGGCTAGAATACTAAGAAAAGTAATACAGAAATTAGGAGGCTCAGATTTCAGAAAATATCGAATAAAATCATTGAAGAAAACTCATTGAATGACATAATAATAAAGATTATAACAATTATAAAAGGGAAACTTAAGAAATAAACTGAATCTCACCTAACAGCGTCACAAAACAACGCTATAAGACGCAACAAAACAGTAAATGTTGGTTATGTGGTAATAGAGACGAAACGATCAATCACATAATAAGCGAAGGCAGCCACTTAGCCCAGAAAGAGTATAAGACTAGACATGACTGGGTGGGCAAGGTGATTCACTGGGAATCGTGCCGGAAATTTAAATTTGACCATACAAACAAATGGTATATGCACAACCCAACATCACTCCAGGAGAATGACTCACACAATATCTTCTGGTTTTTTGACATCAAAACGGATTTCTTAATCTCGGTCAAACGAGGAAAGAAAGAAGAGAACTTGTAAAATTGTGGACTTCGCTACCCCGGCTGACCACAGAGTAAAATTAAAAGAAATAAAAGAAGGATAAGTACCTGGATCTTGCTAGGGAACTGAAAAAACACTGGAGTATGAAAGTGACATTTATACCAATTACAATTGGTGCTCTTCCTACAGTCATCGAAGGATTAATAAAGGGACTGGAGGACTTGGAAATAAAAGGATGAGAGGAGACCATCCAAACTACTGCATTATTGAGATCGGCCGGAATACTGGGAAGAGAACGGGAGACTTGAGGAGACTCTCAGTCACTCAAACTCAAGGGAAAGACCATCAGCTAATGCTGATATGAAAAATACTCAGGGACTAATAATAATAATAATAATAATAATTACACCAGCTGGGTGAGGAGTAGAAGGAACCAATCTTTACTGCGTACTATTTGCTGTTTGAATTAATAAATTCGGTTAGCAGAATTGTCTTAATTTAAAATGCATAATGGATTTCATTTCGTGTCCCTAAAAAGTAAAATCTCTGCCGAATATTTATAATTTAAATGAAGACAACGCGACTAATTTGCAACCCTTTTTTCAGCTGTACTATTAAAAAAAAAAAGCTTGCGTCAGTTTTGAATTTATTTATTTATTTTGTTTGGTAAGGTATACGATATTGTTCATCTGTGAATTTTTGAGATAGAAGAAAATTAATATAATTACGAGATGGTTTGAAGGCGTGTATAAGGGGTGAACAAGTAACGTCCACAATGCGACCGACAAAATAAGTAGGAAGAAGTATTTTCCCCATTTCGAAGGGACCAGTTTTAGTAACGAAATTCCGATAATTTACGGCAATAAAAGTAAAAGCCAAAATGACGATATAGGAATAGCTCAGGGGTTAATTGTAGAAGGTAAATAGTAAAAGCCCACCGCGAGGCAATTTTAACAAGTTAAAACTTTACCAATTTGTGACGTTTTTTTGTGACCTGCAGAAAAGCACTCTTATCATAATGAACAATGATAAATCAAAGCATAATTCAACGTAGGACCCAGACAGCAGGTTTGAGTGACATGATCGGCAGATACTCCCCTTATACCCAAAGTGGAGATCCGTTTGACATCTGGCGAATGTTGGCTGTTTTTCTTTTAGGTACACAAGTAATTCTTTTTTTAGGCACACAAACGATGTAAGAATTAACATATGAAATCAGAGACCTCAGCGTAGAAAATTGACTCAGGAAGATAACAAACTAGCACTATACTATTATTTTAGGAGCTCAGAGTAAAATTGAAACAAAACGAAAAGAAAGATATATACCACGACTTTGCCAGGCTATTGAAAAAAAACGGTGGAACATGAAAATGACGTTGACGCCAATTGTGATTGGTACTATTTGTAGTCACCAAAGGATTTGTAAAATGACTAGAGGACCTAGAAATATGAGGAGATCATCCAAACGACAGCATTATAAAAAGCGACCAGAAAACTGAGGAGAGTCATGAGGACTTGCTGTCACTCAAACACCAGTGGGAAACCATCAGCTATTAGGTTATTTATTGCCAAATCTATTTTATACAAAAATCAGTTCTATTTCAAACAATTCAGTTTAGCATGAGTACAGTTTGTAAAAACCTTTCTATTTCTACCTATTGAGGTTATTCAAACAGTTCTATTTCAGCTAATTCAGTTTAGTATAAGTATAGATTTTGTTTACACAATTAAATATCAAAACAGTTCTGTATTAAACCATTCAGTTTAGCGTAAGTACAGTTTCAATATCAAAAACCGTTTCATTTCAAACAATTTAGTTTTATCTTTGTATGCAGTTTGAATGTAAGTGCTCAGTTTAATTGTCAAAAACATTTCTATTTCAAGCGATTCAGTTTCTTCAAACAGTTCTCATTCAGCCAATTCAGTTTAGCATAAGTATGCAGTATAGTTCTATTTATACCATAGAAAGGGCTCTATCAGGTGATACCATTCTTGGCCAGATTGGAACTGGGAACAATGGCAATGAAGAGGTGTTCCGCATTCCCAAAGCCCCGGCATCACTGGAACCTCACCATCAGATTGTTATGTACCATATCCCGGACACTCGTTGAGGGGGTCTTACCCCTCAGCGGAGAAGCAGTCGGTGTATTCTACAGCCTCAGCCGACTGAGCAATAATAATAGTAATAATAATAACCAGAGTTACAGGAGGTCTTTTATGCATTGATCAATAAATCCTCAAGGACAGGAAAACGAGACGAAAAAATCTAGCTATGGCGTGGATTCACATACAAAACACCTATGATATGGTCCTGCGAAGCTGAGGAATAATCGAAACCTTGCAGACTACATCATAATCAAGATCAGTTAGAATAATCAGAAGAGTCTTGGAGACCTTAGGAGAGTTATTTTCATTCCACTGAAAAAAAAAATTATAATTATAATAACTTGGTCAGACGACCCTAATCTCGACCAGACAATCAGATCTTATAAAAATCAACAAAAAAGAGAGAACTTGCATAATTGTGTACTTTGCTGTCCCAGCGGACCACAGAGCAAAACTGAAAGAATGCGAAAACAGGGATAAGTACCTTGTTCTTAAAAGGGAATTGAAAAAACTGTGAAACATGAAAGTGACAATTATACCAATTATAATTGGTGCTCTAAGTCCAGTTACCAAAGGATTTGTACAAAGACTGGAGGACTTGGAGATAACGGGATGGGTGGAGACTGTACAAACTACTGCTTAGTTGAAATCGGCCAGAATACTGAAAAGAGTCCTGGAGACTTGCTGTCACTCAAACTCCAGTGAAAAACCATCAGTTAACGCCGATGTGAAAAACTGTCAAGGAATAGAATAATGATGATTATAATTTCGTGTAAAATGTACTGCATATCTTGTTCGTCTTACTTAGATGTTGTTTGCAATGAAAGGTAAGTAACCATACAACTGATGTTTCGTGGGATCTTGCTTACAGGAACAAATCCTAAACACAATGAATATATATGAAGAAATATTTTTAGTTAATTCGTTACATACACAGAATGTGTTTTATGAATGAGTAAAGTACTTTTTCTCGCTCACTAATGATACTTCTCTCAGGAAAAAAAGGTCTAAAAAGTTCGACTTCTCACCACGTTTTTAACTTTGACTAGATTTACATCTATGAATAAACACATCATTGGCAATGATTATTTTTAATGGTCAGCTTAATTTGCTTTTGTTTTTATTGTTTGTTTGTTGTTGTTTTTTATAATTTCGTAATATTAGATTGGTTGACATAAAAGATATTTCAATTTACTTTAAAAATAGCATTTGCATCAATAAATTGCTTTAGAAGAAGTCATGAAAATCTCATTAAAATCCAATTATTACTTCATTTTCGGGAGATTTTAAAATCAGTGGGTATTTTGGCGTAAACTCCTTATGGCACACCGTTTTACAAAAAGGAAATAACATTTAAAATTCAAATATTCCAGGTTCTGCCGGATATTAAAAAAAGTAAAGATAATATATCATAATTTTCTCCTATCTTTTCTTGAAATAAAAGCACGTAGGTTTTGGTGATAAAATATACATTTTTCCAAATTCCAAAGAGTTTTTTCCCTTATCTATCAATTTGTCATAAAAATCTGTGCATGTGCCAACAAAAATAGATTTTATTTTAAGGTGAGATATAATGGCTTAAAATCTGCAAATATTATTTACACTAAGCTTATAGAAAGCAAACCAGTAAGAAAAATAAATCATTTTTACAGTATTTAGCAGCCTCGAGGGAGGTTGCTGAAGGCATAGACTAAATAAAGAGATGCTGACGAATTCCTATCAAGAAAGAAAAGTTAGATTCATGGTGACAGAAAAAAATACCACTCCCTATATTAATGATGTTGCGCTTCCTCCTGGAATGCTTTCTAAAACAGAAAGGCATGAAGTGGTATTCACGAGTGCGATGAAGAGTTAACGGTTGCCTAATCTCAAAGCGCGGTTTCCCAAACACCGAAATTTTGATTGTCACCCTGCTGTTAATTGACTGACCCTTTTTTCATTCTTGTGTGTGATTGTTTCTTGTACTTGCCACGTGAGCTCTGGGGATTTACCTTTTGTTATCGGTCACAAAGCCAGGTACCAGATTTCATCATCATCATCATCATGACGTGCGGCTAGCACGGATATCCCTGACCCTCTCTCTCCACGTCTCCCTATTATTCATCGCCTTCGGCAGGTCTTCGGGGTTACATCCCGTATCATCACATATCTGCTATATGAATGTTCGAGCTGGTCGTCCTGCTTTTGATTGGCCATATGCGGGGGTCCACAGGAGCACATCACTTACGATCTCCTCTTTGCTTCTCCAGCAGTGTCCGGCATGTCTGGTTCGTCTAGCTTGTATAGGTTTTCGTGATAGGTGGTAGGTGGCCGTACAGTTGGCGCCGTGTGGGTTGTTGCTGCCAGGAACTGTTCAATATTGCTCACAACATTCTTGTATAATTGCCGTCGAGCTTCTTCTCCAACCGTTTAGTCAGCGTCCAAGTAGTGCATCCATACAGCAGTATCGACACCACCGCCGCCTGGAAGAAACTGCGTTTCATTTTATCGGTCAGGTTTGATCTCCATATGATCGAAAGCCTATCGATAGCTGTCCATGCCTTCGTTAGCCGTGTGTCGATGTCTTTTTCGGTTCATGTGACGCTGCTTCCTAGGTAGGTGTACTCGTGGTAAAACGGAGCAACTTCATTATACTGAACCTCATAGACATTTATATCATGGTGAAATGAATGCAGATGCTGGTATTGCAATTAACTTCTGAATCTGTCTAGAAAACAGTAAGACGCGAAGTGGTTTTCTTGAGACGATGAAGGAAAGATACATTTTTGAAAAATTGTTGTCCACACCAATTATGGTTGGTTTCTTTGTTTTAATGGCATATCAACCTTTGTAGGTTATGTAATGCCAAAGCCATTCTCCTAGAAGAACAGTAGTGGTACTATTTAACCCATAGCTGGGAGGATAAGGGGGTTCATACCTTTCTCGAGGGTATTTGCCCGATAGTGAACGTAATAGCGCGACTGGAGTACGAACTCGCGTACTACGATTCCGCAGTCCATCGCTTTAACCATTACACCACGAGGACACCCCACACACACCAATTATAATCGAGGTAAAAAGGATAGATGAAATTGCAAGTAAATCAAATAACTTTGGTTTGCTTTCTTTGTTTAATAGCATATTAACCCTGTGGTTTATGTTATGCCAAAGCCATCCTTAAAGAAGGGCAATAGTGGTGCTATTTGACATATTGCCGAGTGGATAAGGGCTTTTTTTATCTATTCAATAGGTATTAGTCTGAAAGTGAACATAACAATGCACCTTGATTTGATTTGGTTTGGCTCATCAATCACTATAGGTTATTAATGCCAAATCCATTTTTAAACATATGAACAGTTTTCTTCAATATATTTCAGTTTACACGCAGTTAAATGTCAAAAGTTCTTGTTCAAACAAGCCAGTTTAATCCTAATATCAAACAATTCAGTGTAGCATACAAAAAAAGTTCCATTTCAAACAATTCATTTGAGCACGAGTGCGCGGTTTAACCCAAAGACAGGACCCTATCTGGTGCTACCAATCCGGGTCAGAGTAGACCTGGGATCAATGGTAATGAAAGGGTACTCCACATTTCCCAAAGCTCTAGTATTACTTGAACCTCACGATCAGATTTAGTGTCATATCCATGACACTCATAAGGGTTTTTTTTTTTACCCCTCGGCAAAGATGCAGTCGGTGCAACTTGAGTCCAAGCTTTATTACTTTGAGGTTGCAGTCAAGCATTTTAGCCTCTCCACTAGGAGGACTACCTCCCGACTCGATTATAAGTTAAGTCAATCAATATAATCACTCCCTGATTATGTTCTTTACCATTTTCCTTGCAAATTTACAAGTACAAAAAACATTTTCTATGCCAAATTTTCTTTTTAACATTTATCTCTTTTTTTTTTTATTGGCCCAATTGATTGGTGCTGCAGAATAAACCGACTGCATCACAGCAGAAAGGGAAGACTCCCCACATCAAATGTTCTAAATATGACAGTAAACCCTCTGATTGTGAGGCACAAGTAATACTGGAACTTTAGGGAATGCAGGGTACCCCTTCATTGCCATCGCTCATAGGTCCAATTTGGCTCAGAGTGGCAGCTCCTGATCAGGTCCGACCTATGACTCCAATAGAATTTAACTGTGTACTTACTGTAAACTGAATTTTTTTTTTACATTTAACTGTGTCTAAATAAATAACTGACGTTTAATTGAATTGTGAGTGATACATAGCAATACTTGGAACCATTTAACTTTATTGACTAAACTGAATAGTGTGAAATAGAACTTTTTTCAATTTTAAACTGTGTAATTAAGCTAAGCTGAATTGTTTAGAATAGAAGTGTTTTGACATTTAACTATGTGTAAACAAAAAAACATACTGAAATGTTTGAAAATTTTATGAAAATGGTCTAATTCAACGTTAAAAGACATGAAAATGGTTGATACGCTGTAAAACCAACCAACCAAAGTCTTTTTTTATTATTCCTTAAGCTTAGATTAATTCAGCTTTTCCTCACTCTGGATTTCTTCTATCTTTAATTTTCTCTTTCTCTCTCTTTCTCTCTCAATCACACTGAATTTCTCTCATTAACCTACTCTCTTCCCCCCTCTCTTTCTCTCTCTCTCTCTCTCTTTCTTTCTTCTCTAGTGTATACTGTGTTCTTTTATTCATATTTCTTTTACTCACTCTTTTTAATTACTTTACATTTTTTCAATAATCTTTTTTCTCTCGTTTTTTTTTCTTTTTTTCCTTTGCATTTCTTTCATTAAGCCTTCTTTTTCTCTTTCTGTCTCTTTTACTCTGCATTTTATTCATTCAGTTTTCTTTTCTCTCTCTCTCTCTCTCTCTCTCTCTCTCTCTCTCTCTCTCATGCTAATGTTTTTCACACATTTATATGACTTCATGCATTCTTAGCTAGTAATGATAATTCTAAAGCAAATCAATTTCGTCCTTAGATAAGATCCTTTAAGTTATTACCACTCCAGGTCAGTGAAATTGTGAGTAATGTCAAACAATGTGGTAATCTACATTACACAGTGCTCAGGTTTGGTTTCTTTGTTTAATGGCATATCAACTCTTTTTAGGTTATTTAATGCCAAAGCCATTCTAGAAGAAAAGTAGTGGTACCTTTTAACCCATAGCTGGGAGGATAAGAGGTTTCATACCTTTCCCAAGGGTATTTGCCCGAAAGTGAACGTAATAGCGCGACTGGAGTACGAACTCGCGTACTACGATTCCGCAGTCCATCGCTTTAACCACTACACCATGAGGACACCCTCACAGTGCTCAGGGACTGGAGTCTTACCACCAGATGCGATATAGTGTTATTACTCAGAACAATCCCTTTTTATGGGAGTGGAGGACGTCTTTCGCCTTGGCTGGGTATACAGTCGGCGAATTCTAATTCCCTCGAACAAGGGGTGGAGAGCTACAGTGATGTAAGCACAAAAACATATGAGATAATTGGTAAGAGAGTTTTACAGAGTCCGTGCCTAAGTAGAAAGAAATATCTGGAAGACATCAAAACCTAAAAATGAACCGGAGGAACTTTTAAAGGAAAACACAAAACTAAGAAAATAAACAAATAAACAAACAAAAACAAGAAAAATCAAACAAAACCAAAAAAAAATAAATAAATAAAAATGACCGCGCGAATTAGTCAACGCATTTGAATGATGCCTCGGAACATATAATGTTTTTTTTAGCCAAAATGAGAAAAAGGCAACTGGCAATCGATTTTACCGCATCACAACGTCCACCTTCTTATTGTAATTGCAGCATAACGAACGTTTATAAAGCATGCTCTTCTTTCTTTCTACAGAAGCACAAAAAAAAAAAAACAATATTACGTTCAATGCTAATGACCCTTCTCTAAAGTATATACAACTTCGGATGATAGTCATATTTATTCTGTGAATATCAGAAAAGAAGTAAAAAACATGATAATAATGTATGAATCTGCCCAAATCAACCGCCAAAGATAGGATATAAAAGAAGGTCAATTTTTAAGCTGAATTCAATTGGTTTTAAATCAGTTTTCCTTTTCCTTGACTGGTTGCCGCTCTAAGGTTAAAGAGCCCAGTCCACCAAATAGTTTACTCATGGTTGGGAAATACCAGATTGGATTTCAAAAGCTCTAGCACGAAAATGAAAAATAAACATACGTATCTTGGAGTTGAACCCATGTCACAGAGTCAATTTCCAAAGACGATAAGCGTTAGGCCACGCCCCTCTACTTTATAATTTAACCCATGAGAAGTCCACAACAAAATTGACTAAATTTTAACCAACATGTAATAATAGAAAAAATCTATGCTACAGTCAGCTTAAACTTACCAATTTCTTCATTAACTAAGAAAAACCTTAGAAATTTATCACGATTCTAATTTCAAAAGTAAAAATATAACTTATTTACAATATACCACATGCTGCTTAAAAAGTGTATTTATAAAATCAGAATTATCATTTATTTTAGATTAAACAACTACAGACAGGGTATATTTGTCTCTGCCTACAACAAGACAGGACTTGACACGAAGTCAAATTACCCGAAGGTCACATTATAAATGCAGATTGGGGGTGGACAAGTTAGGACCCGAGCCAAGGCTCGAGCCCTGCTGGTCTATGCTGGTCATTGGCTTACTTTGTGGAATGTGAGACGGTGAGCCAAGCAGGACATTGACCCAAACATGAGTTCAGTGACGGATGCCAGATTATAGCTTAAACTGGACCACGGCATCCAGTGCTATACAAAGGTGTCTATAATGCAGCTCGCCGATCCAAAGGTAGCCCAGCCGAAGCCGGGGCCTTCCTTCCGGCCTCGAATCTGCCTTAGATGGACAATGCTCCGTCCGACTCGAATGCCAGACGGCCTGGCTAAAAAGCCGGCTTGGGGAAAAGCCAACTGCAAATTAATGCTGGCGGCCTAATCCCTGGAGCACGGCCAATAAGCAACTACAGATACGGTTTCAAATCTATTGATGAAAATAAAGTATTCTTTATAGAACAGCATTTTCAGCTTAAGCGACCACGACTTTAACGAAGAAACAAAATTCACCAGTATAGAAAGGGTGAAAATATACTTTGCACACTATCAAGACGATAAGACAAAAGCACGAAGATAAACAGAGATCTACAATTACTGACTCAAAATGTTTTTGACATCAAATTAAACCATCATCAAAACAGCATCTTGAAAGAAAATGGATTAAATAAACAAAAGTTTAAGTTGAAAATTTAACTAAAAGGCTAATTTGAAACAACCCTAAAGTCACAGAAAATGCATTTCAAGTGTATTCTTGAGCGTCTGGTGATCATGATTGACAGAGATCATAAAACGGTCAGCTCACGACCTTTGGATGCTGAAGATATTTGCCATTTGCCGAATAGATATACTTCGTTACTCGCTCATTTTTTTGTTGCTTCTTTTGTAACGTATAGAATCTTTGTAAATCTCTTTAAAAGCTTAAGCAAACCTTTCTTAAGAAAAACCCTTTTACCTGACGATGGCTTCGGTCGAAACCATTTGAAAGCAATAAGAAACTGAAATGTAAGTAATTGCATAGAAATATTCAAGTTTGGGTAATCAACTGATATATATATATATATATATATATATATATATTGTTTTTAAAAGTGTGTGCACAATTACTTTTTAACGAACCCATAGGACCACGTGACGAAAACATTATTACCCGCGCCAACTCTTTTGGCCTACGGTAATTATTTTTAATCAGTTTTCTCCCCATGTCCCATGTTTACTTCCTCCGATATAGACTTTATTGTCACTAACATAATTCTCGGAAGAAAAGTGATCGAAAGAAAAGGTCGCATTTTTCATGATATTAAAATATTTTTAATCGTTCTCAAAATATTCTATCATGCACACACTTTAAAATTTTGTACCTACGACAAGATCCTCATCTATCTATTTATATACATGTATATGTGTACATATGTATATGTATATATATGAATATGTATATATGCATGTGTGTGTGTGTGTGTGTGTGTGTGTGTGAAGAGTCTTATTGTCATTTTGTCTCTAAATAAAATTGCTGAGAGAATCTCGCAGGTAATACCACAAAACAAACATGAAAGTTTGATTATTTGGGTTTTTTGGCATATCAACCATTGTAGTTATTTAATGCCAAATCCATTTTCATACAAAAAACAGTTCTCTTTGAAAGAATTCAGTTTAGCATAAGTCATCATCATCATCATGTCGCGCTGGTAGCACGGATATCCCAGACCCTCTCTCGCCACTCCTCCCTATCGTTCATCACCCTAGGTAGGTCTTCAGGACAACATTCCGTATCCTCACATAGCTGCTGAATGTATGTTCGTGCTGGTCGTCCTGCTTTTGCACGGCCATGTGTGGGGGTCCATAAGAGTACATCTCTTATAAGTTCGTCCCTGCTTCTCCAGCAGAGTCCTGCTAGTCAGTTTAATTGTCAAAAATATTTCTATTACAAGCTATTCAGTTTAGTCAAACAATTCTAATTTAAACAAATCAGTATAGTTTTTGTTTACACACAGTCAAATGTCAAAATAGTTTAATTTCAAACAATTCAGTTTAGCATACAAAAACAGTCCCATTTCAAACAATTCAGTTTAGCATAAATACAGAGTTTGTATGTCAAAACAGTTCTACTTCAAACTATTCAGTTTGGTATAAGTACACTGTTTAGTTCAATTTGACCCATAGATAGGATCCTATCAGGTGGTAGCACTCTGGGTGGGGGGGGTAGACCTGAGAGCGATCGCAATGAAAAGGTACTATTTACCAACCCCTCCGCTCGGGCAGGATATGACACAAGGTCAATTTTTAAGCGGAGTTTAACAGGTTTGAATTCAGAGTTTTCCTTCTCCTAGACTAGTTGCCTAACCAAGGCTGAAGAACCTAGTCTGTCCTACTATTTACCCATAGCTGGAGGGACAATAATTGGGTTCATACCTTTCAAAGGGTATTAGTGCAATGAAAAATGCAATCGGTCTCGTCCAGGATTTGAACTCGTATCGCCGCGTTCATTTCCTACGGCGATAACGACTACACCGCAATGAAAAGGTACTCCACATTCGCCAACACTCCAGCATTACTGGATGCTTGCCATCAGATTGTAAAGTGAAAAATCCCGGACACTCGTCTGAGTGGTCTTACTCCTCAGCAGAAAAGCAATCAGTGTATTCTACAGCCCCAGCCGACTGGGCTAAAGGAATGAAAAAAAAAAGAAATAAAACATGAAAAGAGCGTCTCAATAAAATGATAAAACTTTTTGAAACAAATATCAGCAGCCAAACTCTCAGCAATGTATTGTGTTGTATCCCTTTTTACGTTCACAGGATCATTCATAAAAAGTGAGGAAATTTTTAAAATAATGGATCAAAGGACAAGAAAATTGAAAACCATTCGAAAAGCCGTACACCGAAGAGATGACATAGAGAGACTCTATGCGTCAAGAAAAGAAGGAGAATGAAAACTCGCCCGCAAGGAGTATTGCGTTGATGCAGTGATTCAAAATCTTGAGAAAAACACAAAGCAAATAAAGCAAGTAAATATTAATCTAGCAGTCAGTAACTGCGACGCAAGCATCATTAAAAAAAATCAGCAAAAACTAGAAAGCAGAAATATGAAGAACAACAACTGTACAAATAATTCAAGCGACAAGCTGTTAAGACTTCAAGTTAGATCGATTAGAACATATCTAAAAAAAAAAAAAAGAGAAAACTCAACAGAAGAACTGAATATTAAAGCTAAAGGATGTCATTAAGAACTAATTATATCAAGTCGAATATTGATATTACACAACAGAATAGCCAGTGTAGACGGAGATGAGACAGTTAATCACATTAGAGAATGCAGCAAATTAGCATAAAAGAAATATAATACGAGGTACGACGATGTGGGTAAAGTAATCTCTAAAGAATTGTGCAGGAGATTAAAATTTGACAATAGTACCAAATGGTATATGCACAAACCAGAATTCGTCCAAGAAAATTAGACTCATAAAAATTCTCTGGGACTTTGAGATACAAAGTGACCCTCTAATCTTGGTCAGAAGACCAGACATAATGATAATTAACAAAAAAAAGGGAACTTGCCATCTATTCAATTTTACCCTTCCGGTTGACTACCGAACGAAAATAATAGAAAACCAAAAGATAGACAATTACTAGGATATTGCTAGAGAACCAAGAAAGCTGTGGAAAATGAGAGTGATGTTGATATCAGTTGTAGTGGGTACATTTGGAATAGTCTCCAAAGGCAGTAAAAAAAAAAAGAAGGAATTAGAAATCAGAGGAAGAATCGAAACCATGACTGCAATCGGCAAATCAGCTGGAATACTAAGAAAATTACAGGAGACACGAAGCGACTCGTTGTCAGGTTAAAGACCCCTTGAAACACTTGTGAGAACAACTCTCAAGGAGAGTAATTATGGGATTAAAAATCATTTACGATAATTAACTCAGCATGTTCGTACATGGCTCCATAAATCAAGATGAAATAAAGTAAAAAGGAGAAAAATATTAATAAGAAATTTAACATTGACTTTAGTTTGGTTTGGTTTTGTGGCATATCGACCATTGTTGGTTATTTAATGCAAAAATCCTGTTTATATATATGTGTATGTGTGTGTGTGTGTGTATCAGACATATGATTTGTAAACATTTTGTAGATACATTCAGTTAAATGATCAAAAAGTTCTATTTCTAACAATTCAATACAGCATAAGTCAACAAAGTTAAATGGTTCCAAATATTGCTATGTATCACTAACAATTCTATTAAAAATCAGTTATTTATTTACACACACTAAAATGACCCAACAGTTCTATTTCTAACAATTCAATTTAGCATAAGTCAACAAAGTTAAATGGTTCCAAATATTGCTACCTATCACTAACAATTCTCTCATGAATCATTTGTTTAAACACACTTAAATGATCAGTTTTATATCAAACAATTCAATTTTGCAGAAATCATTTGTGTGCACTTATTTTATATGTCAAACAGGTCTACTTGACCCATAGATAGGACCCTGTCAAGTGCTCCCATTCTACCTTGGAGCGATGTAGGAGTACTACACATTCCCCAAATATCCAACATTACTGGAGCCTCACCATCGGATCGTTTAATGTGATATCAAGGAGACTCGTTGGGAGAGTCTTACCCCTCTGCAGAGATGCAGTCGGTGTATTCTACAGCCACAGACCACGAGGCTGAAAATGATTTTAATAAAATTGATGAACCTATACGTCCTAACTGTATTCAAGGGACCGTTATAGTCCTTATAAAAGAGGAAATAAAAGTGCAATATCAACAAACATGCAAGTTAACGATTATACCCAGTACTCTATATCCTAACCATCACGTAAGCAATTATATATATATATATATATATATATATATATATATATATATATATATCAAAGTAAATATTTCCTGGTAAGCCGACACGCGTGGAAGTCCATGCGATGAAGTCCATAGGAGGACGGACCTCGTGGGTATCCCCAGCTTTTTTAGCAGTTCCCAGTATATCTTTATTTCATTTAATTGACTGGTTTGTGAGATGGTAAGTACATGGCTATACGGCTGTGGGTTTTTGCGGTGCGGCTTTCTGGATTTTTGTCAAAACAGCACGTTCCATTCTTGTGTAGTTCCCATCAAACATTTTCTCTAATAGTTTCATAAGAGTCCTGGTGGTGATTGCATAGTACAGTTGTACTGACATTGTTTCACCTGGGAAGAATTTCACACTCAAAAAAGGTTATATGCATATAAACACAAAAAATTGATAGATATATCGATATATCGATAGATAGTGCTGGCAAGTTCTTTCAGCATCCAAGAAGCCAAGAACCCTGATATGGAAATGGTACTCCTTATATTTATCCCGCCATTTAACAAATTTGGCACATTATTCCTAATATATTTTAAAGCATCGCAAAATTTACGTGAAAAAAAAAAAAAAAAGAAATTCCGTTCTTAATCGGGCCTCGAACATTTAACTCTGTTAAGAACATAGATAAAATAATATCGTTGTTTTCAGAATTGTCATACTTATTCCATCAACTTTGATTTTAGTCGAAGTACTGCTAATACACTTCTTTTGATGTGGAATGAAGCTGCTCTGTCGTATTCTTTTTAATGTCCTCGAACTTCTTAATCTTTATCTTAAGATTAATTTTCTGTTTTGGTAATAAGAAAAAGTTTCACAGTGAGTCCAGAAAGTGCCATACTTGCGCAGTCTTGTTTTTTTGCTAAAATCTAATGATTTGTTTCCTTTTCATATTATCCTTTGTAAGTTATTCAATACCAAAGCTATCATTCTAGAAGAACAGTAGTGGTACCACTTAACCTATAGATCGGAGGATAAGGCGGATTCATACCTTTTCCAAGGATATTTGACAGAAGATTAACCTAATCGCGCGAGTAGAGTTCGAACTCGCTTACTACTATTCCACATTCCATTGCTTTAACCATTACACTACGAAGAGACGCCAAAAAGCTTCTGATTAGTGTATATTAAGACTCGATCAAAGTTTCGAAAATTGACACTGGGTCCACAAGACGAAATCTAGACGTGCCATGATTATCTCTTTTATTATATCAGTAGCTCTGCCACATTATTGTTTCTTTAAATCAAAGATTTGCCTTGAATGTTTTTTTTAACATTTTTACATATGCCAGATACTTTGATTAAATTCATGGTTTGCTGTCCCTGCAGTGAAGTAGCTGACTTGCTGGACTTCCACAACGTAGTAAGTATTTTAGAACTCAAGTCACACAATTGCTTTCACTTTTGGACTAATACTCTTGGGAAAGGCATGAACCTCCATATACCTCCTACTAGTTATGTTTTAAATTGTGCCACCACTAATCTTCAACAAGGATTGCTTTCGTATTAATTAACTCACGGAGTTTAATGTGCGATCAAAGAAACCAAATCAAACTAAATGAATGGCAGGACTTTCGAAATTATTTCCGGAGTGGGTAGAACATGTCTTTAAACGATTTTAACTATAGGAATCAATGTCAACTGAAAATGAATTAGTCTCGTAGGAAAGAAAATCAATTATAACACTGACCTTAGAAAGTTGCCGTTAAAACTCTTGGTGTATTTTGTGATGTGAGTTACTATGGTTAGCCGAGAGGACCAATAAACACGAAAATGAGGCACCAAGTCAGGATCTAATTCACAAGAGTACCAATGTTCTGTTAACCGTGGAAAAAATTATGGAATTCACACATAAAGAGGATTTTTTTTATTCTTATTTAGATGTAACAAAACTAATAATGTTTGAGGTACTTATGGCGTAACACTAATTGTCGTAGGATGTGAACTTGGCTATTCAAGTTCTAATCCTAAGCGAGGTTCTTTGCCTTTCAAATGCTGTTTTTCTTTTGGAAAAGGCATAGATTCTACAATCCTATCTCAAGCTATAGTGGAGCAGACTGATTTTTTAAACATTGTTATGGCAACCGGTTTAGGAGAAGGATAACTCTGAATTCGAACCAATTATAGATCCGGTGAAGGATGTGTTCAGCCAGAAAATTCCTGCACAAAACAGGCTACATGAACAGAACCCTAACGAAAAACAATTTTTTGAGAGACCAGTGAGAAACTAATTATTTATTAGATGTCACACAAGGTCAATTTTTAAACGGAGTTTAACAGGTTTGAAATCAGATTTGTCCTTCTCCTAGACTAGTTGCTGCACCAAGGCTAAAGAACCTAGTCTGCCCAACTATTTTACCCATAGCTGGTGTGAAATTAATTGGATTCCTTTCTTTTCCAAGGGTATTAGTGCTATGTGAAATGCAAATGGCCTGGTCCAGGATTTGAACTCGTATCGCCGTGTCCCTTTCCTACAATGATAACCATTACACCACGGGCAACTCCCGCATTTTTTGTTATTATCTGGACATTTTGGCTTAATTACATATGCCTTTAACAAACTAGATTAGATTATTTTCAAGGGGAATTGATAACTGAGTATTACGTCTAATTATTTGTCAATGAATTTCTTAATGTTTCCTTAATATTGGTTTATTCTGTTATCTATTCCTCTGCGTGGGTTGTTCAAAGAAAAAAAAATAAATTAATTACCATCAATGCAAATGATTTGATTGTATCCTCTAATAAAAGATGAACAAAGAAATTGTTTCCTTCAACAAACTTTGGCTATCTGAGTCGGAAATTATTTTATAATTCAACGTGACCAATACCGAAGTAGACAAAAACTATGTCTATCTGAGTCGGAAATTATTTTATAATTCATCGTGACCAATACCGAAGTATACAACAATTTTTGGCTTTACTACATATCCTAAAGCTTTTGATCGGTCTAAGAAAAATATTATTTTATTTAAAGAAAATATGTTGAATGTTTCTCAACTTGGGATTTAATTTGGCGGAAGTGACGTCACTATTCACGAATGATATTAGCTCAGCTTAATTTAGTATAATGCAAGGCAAATAATGGTGGATATGAATATCTCATAAAACGTCTTATATATACATAGCATTTTTTAAAATGGTCCTAAGTGTTAGGCTACTAAGTAAAACGATCAAGTGAATGTGGAATCTATGCACTACTCCAGGAGAAAATTATGGTATTAGTACACATAGAGAACGTTCACGTTAATTTTTTTTTATTTAATGATAAAAAATATAATAATGAAACAAACACAAAAGATTTTTGCTTAATTGCAGAAGATGTTGGCTTTATAAAATACATATTAAACCAAAGATAATTTTTTTTTATTATTGGTATAATTTTTTACAAGCTATGGAATAAGTCAAAATTCGGAGTAAAATTATGGAATTCTCGTGTAATTAAAAAGATACCAGTTGAAATAAACATATGAAATTCTTCTAAAGTAAGGAAAACTGAGTAAATGACAGCCTCAGAAGGCTATAATTTGTGGCTTTTAAATTAATCAATCTGAGAATCTCACATGTTGCCGAGTATCGACTCTCACCTTTTGGCCTTATAGATATGATTTCCTTCAGTATAGTCACAGACAGCCGTTCCAACAGGTATTCCACGCCATTATTGTCTTCAAGGGGTAAAGGTTGGGTTTATTACAGAACGCTTGAGGCGACCCCATGAGGAGGAATGGCGAAAGAAGTAAACATTTGTATGTACCTCTCAGGAGGCTTGCTTGTAGTGAGTTGACATCCGATGAGAACAATGGGATATAAGTAGGTATTCACCCTCACTATTACCACCACGAACAGAGTATGACACAAGGTCATTTTTTAGCAGTTGAATTCTGAGTTTTCATTCTCTTCAACTAATTGGCCAGAAAAAATTAATGATACAGTCTACCCTACTATATCTGTGGAGTAAACATTAGGATTCGTGTGTTTCCTAATGCCGTAAGCGAAGCACGTCCAGGATTTGAAATCGTGTCAGCGATTCTATTTACATCGATTATAATCTTTACGCTAAGTGCGTCTCTGATATATAGGCAAACAGTTCGTGAGTTAACTTTGTAGATTTTGGGAAGGAAGTTATGTTCTCACAGTGTGGCACATACTTCCGGCGTTTGACCAAATTGAGCAAAACGTAAAAAAATACCGAAAATCAATTTTAGCCATTCCTGTAATAATTTCAATTCATGAATTGGTAGAAGCCAATGCTTTTCGCAAGCTGAAAATTACGAAACAGTATCAAAATGAACGCACGATAAACTGAGCAACAGTTTTAACTTACAATAGTATTGATTAATAGTTTCTTTTATTTTTAATGAAGCAAAATTTAAAATGAGATTATATCGTCTTCCGAGAAGGTAATTTGCAGTTATTAATTGGTAATCGAACAATAGAATAATTATTCATTTTAGATATTTATTAAGTTTCGTTTTGTCCGGTCCATTGCCAAAAAACTAAGGCCATTTTCTGAATGTTTAGAGCTTTCGTTCACGGAAAATCACTATCCAATCTCCTTTGATCCAGTTGGCTGGGGCTGTAGAGTATACCGACTGCATCTCTGCAGAGAGGTCATACTCCCCCAATGAGTGTCCGGTTTATGACACTAAACAATCTGATGGTGAAACTTCGGTAATTCTGAAGCTTTGGGGAATACAGTGTACACCTTTATTGCTATCGCTTCCTGGTACACTCTGACCCGGAGTGGTAGCAACTAACAGGGTCATATTTATGGGTAAATTAGAACTGCTTGACATTTAAACTGTATTTGTGCTTAACTGAATTGTTTGAAATGGGACTATTTTTACATTAAAATATTGTATTATGTTTAACTGAAGCAGAAGTTTCCTGAGCCAATATTCTCGGCAAAGTGCACAAACACAAGGAGGCGCCATAGAATTGTTGTATGGTATCCAAGAGACAGGAAACAACCACTGGAAAGACTTTTTTGATGATGGGAAGGTAAAATTGTCAAGCGACTCGAGCCAAAATGGAGAAAGGTTAGATGAAGAACGGAATGGAAGTGCATTGTGGCCAGCTATTTGGAAAATAATAGACAACCTGTTTGATTAGAAAAAAAAAGAAAATTAGAACGGCAAACATCATAAAATTCGGTGACTGTATCGTATATTGTTATAGCATCTCATTCTGTTATATAACTTTCTCCATTTGTATAACCCGCTTCTATTTTTTTGCTACTTAATTTTTAAAGACTGACTTCGGCAGCTCTTATGCTAAATTCGGAGGCACACCTTTTGTAAATTTTATAAAGATGATTGACTCAAAATTTAGCTAAATAGCTGTCGAGTGCGGCCTTTAACTTCTAACTAGAAAGAATTATTTGATGATAGATTTTTTTGTAAAAATTTGAGAAATTTAAGAAATTGTGCCGAGGATTTTCAACTGGGAAATATGCTAAATAGAAAATAGGATTCATGGCCCATGATACTTCTTTTCACTCTCTCTCTCACTCTCTCTCTCTCTCTCTCTCTCTCTCTCTCTCTCTCTCTCTCTCTTTGAGCCCTAGACATTTCACCACCCTTCGTATATTATAACGAATTGCAAACAAACAAATGAATGAATTAGGGGAGTCATTCTATTCATAGTATCTAATACTTCACTCCCTTGTGAAATTATACTGATCCAATTGTACGCGGATGCAAATCACAGACAGAAATATACAAATTGTATTGATAAAGTTAACTAAAAAGATAACTAAAAGTATTTTAACTGTGTAGCACGAACAAAAATCTCACTACAATTAACAATTTTTGCCATGTCGTTATTGTATGGATTAACATCATAATTTATTTTAAATTTTTTTAAATGCAGCATGTTTATTATGTTCCTTGGTAGGAGATGCCCGTGGTGTTTAAGGAGGTGCCCGTGGCGTAATGGTTATCGTCGTAGGAAATGGAAACGGTGATACGAGTTCAAATCCTCGATGAGACTGATTGAATTTCACATAGCACTAATATCTTTGGGGAAAGGTATGAATCCAATTATTCTCCCTCCAGCTATGAGTAAAAAGTAGGGCAGACTGATTTCTTCAGTTATGAGGAGGCAACTAGTCTAGGAGAACGAAAACTCTGAATTCAAACCTTTAATTGATTTTGTGTCATATCCTCCCCGAGCGGAGAGGTTGGATAAATAGGATTATGTCCCTTGTTTGAAAAATGCAAATTATTAAGAAAATGTTTCAATTTTGAGTATCGATTAATTTTGCCACTTAAAAAACCAGCAAAAATACACTTCAAATGTTCCGAACACTTTACATTTTAAGACAAAATAAAAATAGCATTAAAGGAAAATATAGCAAAAAGTAACGATATGGCTTGAAATTACTCTTTTAACAAAATTAGTTCGATTTGGCTTCTTTGCAAACTGAAAACTGATTATAAACGTCGATAATAAACCAACCAAACTTCATGTATTTACTTTGCGTTGACACTGACATGTGTGACCATTAAGATAAATATTATAAGGAATTTTACTAAGAAGCTTAGAAAATTTTAACTGACAATGAGCAATTTATAAAGAATATTGGAAGAGATTTGTCATGCAACATTAGAATAATTTTCTTGATTGCCATCTTGTCAGAAGTATTTCATTTGAAATTAACTGATATATACAAAAATGAATACGACATAAGACTTGTAAATTGACTCTGATATATGGTTTCGTTATAACAAATATGAGAAATATTAGCATATATCACAAAACATGTTTTGGTTGACATTATCATTGGTTGGATTGGTTTCATTTTATGGCATATCAATCATTGTAGGTTATTTAATGCCAAATCCTCTTACTACATATATAGTACATATATATGATTTGGTTTGGATAGGTTTTATCGCATATCAATCATTGTAGGTTATTTAATGCTAAATCCTCTTTATACATATTAGATATATATGATTTGAAAAAAATTGGTGATAAAATTTTGAAACGAGCCTTAGAACACTCTTTGGCACACAATTAAATGGTTCCAAGCTATGGGTAAATAGTAGGGCAGACTAGGTTCTACAGCCTTGGTGAGGCAACTAGTCTAGGAGAAGGAAAACTCAGAATTCAAACCTGTTAAACTCCGCTTAAAAATTGACCTTGTTTCATATCCTGCCCGAGCGGAGGGGTTGGTAAATATATAGAGGTGCCCGTGGTGTAATGGTTATCGTCGTAGGAAATGGACACGGCGACATGAGTTCAAATCCTCAACGAGACTGATTGCATTTCACATTGCACTAATACCCTTGGGGAAGGTATGAATTCAATTATTCTCCCTACAGCTATGGGTAAATAGTAGGACAGACTGGGTTCTTCAGCCTTGGTGAGGTATTTAGTCTAGGAGATGGAAAACTCTGAATTCAAACCTCTTAAACTCTGCTTAAAAATTGGCTTTGTGTCATATCCTGCCCGAGCGAAGGCGTTGGTAAATAGGATTAAATAGATCCAAGTATCGGTATGTATCAATCACAATTCAATTAAACTTCAGTCATTTGTTTACACATCAGTTTAATCAATGAGTTTAATCATCAAAAAGTTCTATTTCAAACTGTTGCTTAGCATAAAAAACAGTTCTATTTCAGAAAATTTAACCAGAATGATTGCAATTGCGTTGAATAACAAGCAAACGAGATGTTCACTTAACCAGTGTTGCTTATCATAAGCGAGGAAAGTCTACAAACTGGGAAATTTATAGTACCCCTTTTTTACCTTTACATTCAAGTCCACTGTGACCAAATTTGCTTAGAGACTATGAAAGGGCATTTCACGATAAGGCTCCAGTTCTGGATATCTCTGGAGTGTAATGTTAAGTATCATTGCTATCATTCCCAGGTTCACTTTGACCCTGTTTCATTGCTATCATTCCCAGGTTCACTTTGACCCTGTTCAGGACTAATCTATGGGTCTTATAAATCCGATTACAAATTATTTGAATTCAATGAGAATACCTGATACCATATAACAATAAATTATTTGATCAAGAATAGGTACTTGAAACTTTAATCGTTTACTAAGCATTATTATCAGTTACCTGAAACCATATAACTGTTTGCAAGGAAATTATCAAATATAAATAATTTCTTGAAATCATATGACTATTACAACTGGAGAGTAATACTTGAAATGATGCCACTGTGTGCAAAATAAAAACAATTCCCTAGCTTCTAAGCATAAAATAATCCGAGACGGGTTGATATGCCTGAGAAAATCTGTCAATCAACCAATTAATCTGAAAAGAAAGGAAACCTGTTTTCAGTAAAAAAAAAAAAAAAAAAAATGTGACGGACTAAAGGAAAATTACTTAAAATCAGTACCAAATGAGTACCAAATTACTTAAAATTCAGTACCAGAAAAATGAATAAAAGTAATCACAAAACACTTTTTCTGTATATATTCATGTGGATAGTACCAAAACTATCCAAAAAACTACAATTTAGGGAAAAATGCAAAGTTCTTGAAAAAGTGTGGGTAATGACGAAAAACAATTTTTTTCGTATTTCATCTGCCAAAATTCAAAATTCATCTGGATTAAAAAAAAAGAGTTTTTTTTTTCAAAATACACTTGGATTAGACGGAGTTGTTTACTAGATTTATTCAATCTAATTATTGTTTCTTTTATTACAAATCTTGCAGTCTATATAGCCCTTAGAACAGGTAGCATAATGATACAAGCAGTTGTTGTAATCACATTAACCATTTTTCTACGGAATTCTTATTGTACGTGGCCCAGTCCGCTTAAGCTGGAGAATACACCAACTGCATCCTTGGAGAGGGGTAAGACTTCCCCAACGAGTATCCTGTTTATGACCCTAAAAAATCAAATGACATGGTTCCAGTAATGCTGGAGCTACCCCTTTACTTCCATTGCTCCCTGGTCCACTTCAGCCCGGAATGGTAACACCTGATAGGGTACTATCCATGGGTTAAATAGAATTAAACAGGGTATTTACACTAAGCTGAATTGTTTTAAATAGAGCTGTTTTTACGTTTAACTGGGAGTAAACAAAAACTGTACTTATGATTAACTGAATTTTTAAAAATAGAACTGTTTTAGACATTTTAACTGTTACTAATGCTAAACTGAATTGTTTGAAATAGAATTGTTTGTATTTGGCATTGAATCACCTGCAATGGTTGATTTACCATAAAACAAAACCAATCCAAAAATCATGTTCTACGTGGCCAAATTGACTGGGGCTGCAGAATGCACGGACTGCATCACTGCAGATGTGTAAGACTTCCCCAAAGATGGTCCTGGATATGATTCTGAACAATCTGATGGTGAGGCTCCTGTAATGCTGGTACTTTGGGGAATGCGGATTAGCCCTTCATTGCCATCGCTGCCAAGTCCACTCTGGCCCGTAGTGGTTCCACCTGAGAGAGTCCTATCTATGGGTAAACTAGAGATCTGTGATACTTAAACTGTCTACTTTGACATTTAAATTGAGAGCAATGATTGAGCTAAACTGGAATGCTTGAAATAGAACTTTTTAATCATTTAACTGTGTAAACAAACGACAGAGGTTTAATTGAATTGTTAGTAATACAAAGCTATCCTTGGTACCATTTAAATTTGTTGCCTCATGCTAAATTGAATTGCTTGAAATAGGACTGTTTGATCATTACACTGTGTGTAAACAAATGACTGGTGTTTAATTGAACGAAGGAAATTACTTCTTTTTTTAAGACTGATTTTACAATTTGTTAAACAAACTTGAGAAACGATGTGCTAAGTGAGCTGAACAGTGAGGTGAATATAAAGAAGTACTAGATTTAATATGAGTCAGGTGTGTTTCGAACAATGGAGACTCAGTGGAATGAGTATGTTCACGGCCAAAGGGAACAGTTCGAAAGAAAATCAATACTTTGTTCATTGTTCATTTCTGCTTTGAGTGTCATTAACATACCTCATATATATATATATATATATATATATGTGTGTGTGTGTGTGTGTGTGTGTGTGTGTGTGTGTGCTTGTTCAAAATGTTGAAAGTAAAATATAAATTACTTGCCTTTTCTATATATTTAGTACTCAATATGATTGATAGAGTCACTCGTTAGACGATTTTGAGGAGGTTGTTGCTCAGAGAGGAATTGTATCTCTCTCTCTCTGTCTCTCTCTCTCTCTCTCTGTCTCTCTCTCTGTCTCTCTCTATCTGTCTCTCTCTCTCTCTCTCTCTCTCTATCTGTCTCTCCCACTTTCTCGAGGAACTGGCTGTGGTCATTACCCATCAACAGTAAAGCGAGGATGGTAATAGTCAGCGAACACAAAAGACAAAAGCAATTATAAATATAAATAAATATATACCGACAGGCCTAGACTCACTAATATACCCGCCCCTTTCCTTTATTGTTTTTCTTTTCTCTTTTCAGCCGTCTATTACAGACATAAAAGCAGACAATCGAAGGTATTAATTTTTATGTCTGCATTTGTTTGCTAATTCCGACTTCTTCTTCAGCAGGTAATCTTGCTGAAGGAACGTAACAACGTTAAGCCTTTCCCGCCAAACAACAGGCTGCAAGTTTCTGAGCTCGTGCCGCTCGCGTCTTTAAGTCGTTCTTAATCTGTACACCGACACACATACGTACGCACACACATACACACACACAGAAGTATACAAACATGCATGCGTACACTGACTGGCAAGCACACATACGTGCACAATCACATACACGCACGAACACTCGTACATACAACAAACTCACGCACACATATACATATAAATACAATCGTGCATCCGAAAATGTGCACTTATAAACAAGTACATGCATATATATATATATATATATGTATGCATGTATGTATGTGTGTATGTATAATTTTTTATAATTACGTAACTGGTCAATACATTTATAATTTTACCCAATCGGTGAAAATATATTATATCATAGAAGCAAGATATATCCCCGACAAAGTATTACGGACGCGGATCACAACGATGTCATAGTGCTTCTGGCAAATACACCCGCCCAAGCTGCTTCGTCTGGAACGAGCAGCAAGTGGCATAACCCTCCATATCAACGCATACAAAACAGAATACATGTGCTTTAATCAAAGAGGTGACATCTCCACACAGGGTGGTCCTCTGAAACTAGTGTATAGGTTCACCTACATGGAAGCAGCGTCTCATCAACACGCGGTTAGCAAAGGCGTGGACAGCTAACGATAGAATATCGGTCATATGGAAGTCAGACCTGACCGATAAAATTAAGCGTAGTTTTTTCAAGTAGTGGTCGTATCAATACTGCTATATGGATGAACTATCTGGACGCTAACTAAGCGAATTGAGAAAAAGCTTGACAGCAATTACACAAGAATGCTGTGAGCTCTATTGAACAAGTCCTGGAGGCAGCACCCCAGAAAACAGCTGCTGAACGGCCACCTACCACACATGAAAACTATCCAAGTTAGACGTACTAGACATGCAGGTCATTGCTAGAGAAGGACGAACTCATAAGCGATGTACTCCTTGGGACCCGTTCACTTGGACGAGCAAAAG
This sequence comes from Sepioteuthis lessoniana, assembly GCA_963585895.1. Taxonomy (NCBI): domain Eukaryota; kingdom Metazoa; phylum Mollusca; class Cephalopoda; order Myopsida; family Loliginidae; genus Sepioteuthis; species Sepioteuthis lessoniana. The sequence goes on along the minus strand of OY757914.1, from coordinate 90,066,969 downwards.
TTGGACGACCTGCTCGAACCTATAACAGCTCTGTGCTGATATAGGATGTAGCCTGGATGGCATACCGGAAGCGATGAACGATAGGGACGAGTGGCGAGAGAGAGTCACGGAAGTCCGTGCTAGCAGTGTGACATGATGATGATGATGAGGATATTATATTATGTTTTATATGAAAACAACTCCCAGGTAAATCCTCGTTGTGAAGTGGTTAACGAACTGAGCTACGACATCAGTTTGGAATACTGTCGCTATCTTTCATTTGATTTTGGACTAGTATTAATGGGATAGGTATGGACTTCTGTATCAACCAAGCGATGGGTTAAATAGTACCACAACTGTTCTTCTCCAAGAATGGCTTTGGCATTAGATAACCTAGAAAGATTGATATGCCTTTTAAAGAAAGAAAACAAACCAAAACAAAATGTCACTATACCATTTTGAACATTTGAAGAATACATTAGATGAAAACAGAAAATATTAAACCAAAAGTAGCATTACATATCTAATCATGGATGCTATAAGTTCGTTATTATATATAACTGAATAGTTTGAAATATAAAAATGTTTTTGAGAATTAAACTGTGTACTCATGCTAAACCAAATTGTTTTAAATAGAACTGATTATTTTCATACAAATGGATTTGGCGTTAAATAACCTACAAAGGTTGATATGCCATAAAACCAAACCAAACCAAACTATAAGTCCGTTACTATAATTTAATACTTCGCTCAACCTTTAAATGCGAGTCTGATAAAAGTGGCTAGACAAGACCATTATTTATTCTCTTCTATTCTTGACAGCCAAAGAAAATTATTTTTTGTCGTTTGAATGTCACGTGTACGAACACCTACTTACGTTATTTTCTTGTAGCACGAGGTAGAAACTTATTACACGACTACAACTCATAGTATTTTGACGCTAGATTGGCTATATTTACCTCTCGGCCGTCTGAAGATTGTGTAAAAGTCATGAAAAATTATGTAACGGATGATAATTCTAATATTTATATGTTTTTACACCTGCTCTGCTATAATTGCTTCTAGCACTCTTTTCATGGAAAAAATCATATCTTTACAGTTCCTACATATATATACTTGTACGTCTTATATATATGTGTGTGTAAGGCATACAGGTATCCGAGTACCACAAGAATTCTCTGAGTGAACAATAGCCAATCACAGAGAGATTTTTTTCTAAGATATGCTCCGAATTTTTATTACGTGCTTGTTATTTAATGGCATATCAACCTTCTCGTGTTATTCAATGCAAAACCCATCCTTCTAAGTAGGACAGTAGTGGTACTATTTAACCCATAGATGGGAGGATATGGGGGTTCATATATTTCCCAAGGGAATTTGTCCGAAAGTGAACGTAATAAAGTGAGCTGAGTTCGAACTAACGAATAACGATTCCGCTGGCCATCGCTTTAACCATTACACCACGAGCACACTCCCTTGTTGTATGCACTCTAGAAGTCTTTTTATTTATTTGATATTATTATTAACGTTTTGAACCAGTTTCACACACACACACACACACACACACACACACACACACACACACACACACACACACACACACACACACATATATATATATATATATATATAATTTTTTTTCATTCTTAATGAATACTCGTTTTTTCATCAGAGATTTTGTATAAAGATAAAGAAAAGTTGAATGTTTTTGATTGCAGGGTAGATGTTGTAACTCGTATATTTGAGAGAAAACAGAGGAAGAAAACACATCTAGTAGTTTGATAAGAAATTAGGTTTTTCTATACAAGACACAATGAAGGAACAATCAGTACTTGACAGGTGGCATTCACAAGCCTCTTTCACTGTTATTTTTTACGTGTTGGTCATTCATAGGAAACTGACGTTTCCATTATCTTGCCTTTAGGTATAAAATCATATTTTTCGAAAATGTGTAAAATTCAGTATCGAGAGAACACCTTTTGAAAAACCAACTGCAGCTGAAATATATTACTTTCTTAAAAAAATTGGCCTCGAAATTTTGATTTTCAAGTTATGTTCAGTGCTTTGACTAACATTCAAATTGTGTATTCACACATTTAACTTCTAGTCCTGTTACGGAAAGTTCATTAATCTTGACACCCGTGTTGCAACCTTTCCAGTGATGAAAATGTGACATAATCAGGCATTTATAAACCTAATGACAGAAAAGCGTGTCAGTGACACCCTATAAACACACATCGTAAACATAGATGCGTATATCTAGAAGGGACTTTGAATATTGAGTAATTTTAAAAATATAAATATGTGGGAACTTTACTGATTTCTAAAAAAGGGTTAATGTTGGAGTAAAAATAGTCTCCTTAAACAGTCATTTTTGAATTAGTATTTTTGTATATATATGACCAATCAGTACATTTACGCTAGTTATACAATTTCGAGATGCTTCACTGACGAAAATATTTGACTTGCCTCAAAATGTTTGAAGGATCAAAACCAAGTATAATTCTTCCCCTCCAAAAATATTAAAAATACAATATCTTAGCCAATTTTATTTATAGATAAATCATCAACCTTTTTTTAGATAATTTCGAACTGGCCTAAATAGAATAAATAACCAAAGAAACAAATATTTCTTCAGCGAGTATGGAATTGTCTATACTTACTCAACTAACAGTAAGTATGAAATCGTCTATGCTTATTTATCTAATTGTATGTTACGAATTATTACTATCTCAGATACCTTTCGACTTATTTCTTTTGAACGAAAACCTTTTTTTTTCTTTTCTTTCAAAAATGGATTTCATTTCAACTCATTTATTTTTCTTAAATTGAGTGAACTTTTGTTTACATTTATATTTGCGTTAGAAAGAGTCATCTGCTCTCCTACTGATTTAATATTCAACTGCAGTTCACGTAAATATATTTTGATGACATAAATGCATTTTCTCTCTGACATAGTAATCAAGTAATGCAAAGAGTTTTCACTCACAAAGCAGGACCCGTTATTTTAAGCTACGAATTACAGCTATAGTTCTTTGTTCCAAACTTTACTAGATCAATTAAAGATATCTACGCTTTGACTAATTTTATGGTTATTTACCAAAAAAGAGTTTTTGTTTTTATTTTTCAGCAAACTTTTCACTCAATTCAAAGAAATCAAAACTTTTAATTTGTTGATTCAATTTTTATTCACTCTTTTACACACTTATCCGCCACACACACACACACACACACACACATATATATATAAATATATATATATAAACATCCTTTGCCCATGTTTCATCGTGTTAACCCAAGTGCAGTGTCTATTGCGAGATATGCATATATATAGGCGTATACATTTATTTTAAATTGCAGTCTAACAGGGGAAATGTCATGGCAAGCACAGAGACAGTCAGAAAACTAAAGATTGGGTGTGGAGTCAGACTTCAGTTTTGGAAAAGAAGGCCACAGATATCACGTAGACTTAAACGCGAAGCAAAAACATCTAGTTAAAATATTTCTTTCCAGTGATTCGAAATTCAATTCAGCATTGCTGAATCTCGGCACAAGTTCCTGTATATACAAAGACGAGAGGAAGACATGACAACAAAAAGTAAAAACTCAGACATGTGATCCCAGAAAAATATTAGTCTCCTTCTTCACCAGTCTCAAATTAAGATGACACGATGTGGTATTTTTTGAGTCGATGAAGGAAAAGATCACACCTGTTCCACAAAGCACAGCCCAACCGTAGTGGGGGAAAGGGGAAGCTACGCACGAAATTTAAGCTTCTGACTTGTTCTCTGTCGTTGACTAACAAGTCCACTTTTTTCAAAACCGCAACTCTCCTATGACTGTTTATCGCACGAACCGCGAGAATTCTTCTAATCGATCCTTTCTTGTCAGTCAACAGGTTTATTGGGAATAAGGGAGCTGCCACAAGGTTCGCCGGGATTTAGGAGGGTTATAGCAAAGTTCACAGGGGTTGAGAGGGCGGCTATTTCATTATCAGCTTCTAATAAATAAATAAAAACTGCGTAAATAAATAAATAAATAATCAACAGTATCCGTTTCCGTTATCCAAGCTGAGAATCATCCTATTGATTGTTTGATTTTAAACAATCGCCGGACGGTTCCCCAATTTAATGCTATTCACTTAACTAAATAACTGTGCTCCTACGTAACAGATTTAGCGGCTAGTTTCGCAGACCGATTTGCTAGAGTGTCCAATTTGATATTCACAAGTGCTCTCGCACTGTTTTTAGTCCAATATAAAGTCACGCTTAGAAAACTACTATTCAACGTGTTTTTTTTTTAATTTATTGCCCTAATATTAATCCATATCTAAAAAAAAAAATAACTTCTAAAAATAATCTTGTCTTTTTCTTCTTTTTCATGACATATCACGTCTTACCCTATTACTAGAAAGAGATTATAAGGATTCTAAAGCTTTATTTAAAATATTTCTCTAGATTCCATTTAAAGAAAAGACACCCGTTTTTGTTGTCCAACGTCAGCTGGATCAGACACTTCGCCATTTTCAAGAGCATCAGATCGATAGAATGATGAGGAAGGACAAAGGAAAGTGCAAAAATAATAGTGAAAAACTGACCGAGATGCAAAAAAGTTTACTCGTGAATCCTTTGATTCTGCATACAAGTAATGTATGCATAATACAGAGAACAAGGCATTGCAGGTTTATCTCGAAGAACGTTATTAGTGCAAAAAGTAGAAATCCCAATCCACATTATAAACTCGTAATGCTGTGACTTTTTAAATCATAAAAGACTGATATTTTTTGCAATTACTCCGAAGAACTTGTACACAGTCAGCCTGAATTCTGTCCGTGAAATTATTTTTTCTGAAATGAAAAGTAAATTTCTTATGTCTTTGTTTTACTTTTAATGGTGTGCAAGGAATTAATAAAAGATTTTTGGAATTAAACCATGAAAAATACCTAGCATCCAGCGTTCACTTACCTAGTGTATGCCAAGGTTCACTTGGCGTTAGAGCGCTAGGGGTGCCATTGTAAACTGATTTCTTAGTTCCCGGGGATGTCTTCACCTCAGATGAATGATTATAAGTTGATCGCCTTGTAGAAGGGGGTTCCTCACCGGAGGACCTTTGTAAGTTGATCGTCACGGCTACCCACAAGTGAACCATTGTAATTTGATCGCCCTGTCCCAGGGAGTCTTACCCTACATAAACCATTATAAGTTGATAGTCTTTTTCCAGATGTTTTTCTCCCATGTGGACCATTGTATGTTGATCACCCGGTCCCATGGGGTCTTCCTCTTGGTGAACCGTTTTAAGTTACCATTCGACTTTTCTAAGGGAGACTTCCCACCAGGTGGACCATAGTAAGTTGATCGCCCAGTTTCAGGGGATCGTCCCACGAGTGGACCATTGTAAGTAGACAGTCTTCTCTCAGGGGGCCTTCTCCCCAAGAGGACCATTGTAATTTGATCGCCTGGTCCCAGAGGAATCTTCCCTCAGATGAAGCATTATAAGTTGATAGTATTGTCCCTGAGGGCCTTCCCCCAAGTAGACAATTGTTTGCTGATTACCCGGTCCCATGGAGTCTTCCACCAAATGAACCATTTTAAGTTGATCTTCCCCCGGGTTGTTCATTATAAATTGATAGTCATTTCCTTGGAGCCTTCCCCAAATTGGTGTACAATTTTGAGTTTCTTGCATAGTCCCAGATGTCTTCTCCCAGGTGAAAAATTTTAAATTGATAGTTTTTCCAGTGGTCTTTCCACTCTAGGTATTACCTGGTAAGTGTTGCTAAGTTTATTGTTAGGCACCAAAGGCGCGCAAAAAAAGAATGCCGATGGGATCAATGAATTTTCACGATGGTCACTTTTGTGTCTCAATTAGTGAGCGCCCCTACGTCACTATTATAAAATCACATGTTAAATCTGGCTTACTGGGAATTTCAGATAAATTCCCCTAACACCAACTGTTCATTGTCTCTTTTGAAGTATTCCCTTTGAGTCCTTTACAGGTTGTTAAATTATAGTAGTATCATCCGTGACTGTAGAAGTAAGTAGTATAGTGGAGAAGGAAAAAAGGAAATTCAAGACGTAAGAAACAGATTTAAAGGAGAAAATAAACTAATATATGACTTTGTTTAATGCTGGATGCATCGATATCATTATTATCTTGACTTTCTCATCTTTCTATTTTGAACACGCTTAGTATGATTTCGCTGTCCAGCAAGTTTAGACACTAAGCTACGAGGACTTCCTCTTAATAATTTCAGTATTATGTGTTCTGTCTTTGTATTAATGTAATCACTTTGAAGAAAACCTAATCACAATTCACATTTGGGCCTTTGGCTGCTGAGTTATGAAAATAAATAAATAATCTTGATATATACTTATCTTGTAACCTATCGATTCCTAGACTAATAGGCCAATTTTCTTGAGGTTTGGCATGGGAAATACTCTTGACTTCAAGAAGTGCTTTCGATGTAATTTGATGGCGGGGGACAGGTTTTCTAAACTTCTACCAGTGTCTGGATCATTTTATTTAAAGTGATCAGGAAAATCCTAATCCTAATCCAGAAAGCAATTAAAATTAATACCTCAAGGAGAGTTCCACTCTCTTGCAATCCAGTAAATATTGATAAGACAGACCTCCGTAGAGTAGAAATCAAATAAAATTGGTTCTTCATTAATCCAGGAAGCGAATACAAAAAAAAAATCTTATCCATTCAGGAAACCATATTTTGTTAATCAAAGGTGGGCCCACCAGCACCTGAGGACGCATGTAAATTTGGTTTTTATCTCATGAAATTAAGATAGATAGATAGATAGATAGATAGATAGATAGATAGATATAGACTTTGTGAGGTGCACGTGGTGTAATGGCTATCGTCGTTGGAAATGGACACGGCGACACGAGTTCAAACACTGGACGACACTGATTGAATTTCGCATAGCACTAATACCCTTGGGAAAGGTATGAATCCAATTATTCTCCCTACAGCTATGGGTAAATAGTAGGGCTGACTAGGTTCTTCAGCCTCGGTGAGGCAACCGGTCTGGGAGAAAGAAAACTGTGAATTCAAACCTGTTAAACTCTGCTTAAAAATTGACCTTGTGTCATATCCTGCCCGAGCGGAGGGGTTGGTAAATATGATAGGAATAGACTGCGATAGATAGATAGATAGATAGATAGATATTGAGGTGGATAGATAGAAAGATACGGAAAGAATGAAATATTTATCTAAAACAGTTCCGTTAGTATAAGTTTCCTCCTTTTTATAATTACTTCAAAAATAGATTAGATGTCTTAAAATTATATTTTGAATATCATTTCCAGTAATTGCACGTATATTTAAATGAGACATACAATTTAAAGTGTTAGTTCAATATAACTCCCGGAAAACTTGAATGATTGGGGAAAGATTTTCCAAACCTCTTTAGAATAGACTTGAGTTTAACAATTTTTTTTTAACATATCACTTTTATTCTGGTCAGCAATGGACACTTTTCAGAATCTTTACTAACACACCTTATATATATATATATATATATATATATATATATATATATAAGTGTGTGTGTGTGGGGTGGGTGGGGGTTGACATAGAATGGGGAACCTAATCGAATAAATATTTTAACCTGACAAGTGAAAATTAACTGAAAGCGATTTTAGAGGAATGACTTGATATATCACAAAGGAGAAGAATAGAATAAGTAAAAAAAAATACGTTTTTTTAGGTGAAGAAAAAAATGTAGAAAAATATATTAACATTTGGCTGAAAGCAGAAAAGAAAGAAGTAATACGTTTTGACAAAATCCACAGAAGTTGTCAGGCGAAATTTGTTTAGTGAAATATCATTTTGATTGTTCCCCAGCTAGCGAAACCGCTATCAAGAGCTCTACAACCTCCAAAACGACGGTTGAGAGAAAACACGTATAAACTGAGCGACTCAAAGTAGCGGTCGATCAGCTGTCCGGATAGAACACACAACGTGAGCAGATAGGCAGATCGAACGTGCTATCCAGTAACATAACCAGCAAAGCGGAAAAATCAGCGGATCGGAAGCAGAAACCCTTTAGTGACTGGGAAGGTGGGTGTAAGTTCATATATCTATATATATATATATATATATATATATATATGTGTGTATGTGTGTGTGTGTGTGTGTGCGTGTGTGTGTGTGTGTGTAAATAGCTAAAAACTATTTTAAATCTTTAAAATAAGGTGATCTATGTCCACAAATGCTGAGAAATATATCGATATTTAAAATATAATATAAAAAACAACAGGTAACAATTCAGATATGTGAGTTTTTACGTTTTATCTTATAATAAGTGCAGTCGAGAAGGCTTACCAGGAGCGATGAATGTTTGGGACGGATAGAGAGAAAGTTTCTGAGAACACCGTCCTGTCATCGCGAAATGATAATTCATTAAGATGATATCTATATTGAGGTCACTCGAATAATGTAACTGTTACTATATTGTATTGGTTGGCTACAAATATACAACAGACCACCAATAGTTTAAAACCTACCCAGTTGACCTTTATAGAAAATTAACTTATTTCTTAACTGAAAAAAAAGTTAGTTTTCGTACAAAACATTGGCTTGAGAAGCTGCCGTTTATGTATCTTTCTTTCTGCATTTATTGGCCAATGGACGCATTCGCGCTAGTTTTTAAATTTCGCGGTAAATCGCAGACACCAGTATTTGACTGGCTGCCAAAATTTTGAAGGATACAAGCCCAAAATTTAATGAAATCTTTTTCGACTATTTAAAATACACTTTTTAAAACCATTAAAATTCATCCAAGATAAATCCAAGACTTTTTGAAATCTAATTTTGAGCCTACCTCAATAGATACACCCTTCGGGAGGTTTAGATATATATTCTGTAATTTACTCAAAACGTTTGACTTTATTTCTTTTGGGTGAGAATCTAACATTCTACTGCTTCAAGTTTGCTTTTGATGTTATCGCTTAATCATCTTTAGTTGGATGAAAATATTTTTGTGAACACAAATATTTATATTGCAATTGAATATTTCATATCCTGATGAAATACTAGCTACATCGATTATTTTGTAAATGTACCATCTCTTCCACATAGTGACATATTCAGAAATCTTTTACACGTACAAAATGTATCAAATTATGTTAGATAATCGCAAAGTGAAATATTTTAGGATGAACCATACTTCCTCCTGATATAATTGTTGAAACTAATTATCATATTTACCCAACCCCTCAACTCGTGAAGGATATGACACAAGGTCAATTTTTTAAGCAGAGTTTAACAGGTTTGAATTCAGAGTTTTCTTTCTCCTAGACTAGTTGCCTCACCAAAGCGGAAGAACCTAGTCTACCCTATTATTTACCCATAGCTGGAGGGAGAATAATTGGATTCATACCTTTCCCAAGGGTATTAGTGCTATGTGAAATGCAATCAGCCTCGTCCAGGATTTGAACTCGTGTCACCGTGTCCATTTCCTATGACGATAACCATTACACCACGGGCACCTCCAAATTTGAACTACTTACTCTCTAATATTATCTTTTCCAAGAAAGGACTTTGTAACTGCTGTTTTTCAATAAACTTTTCCCTCAATTTAAATTTTAATCATTTACATATTTATATTCTATACTTAAATTATAATAAACTGTAGCCAAAGCAAATGATAAGTTTGAGTGTTTAACTTTATGTGTATAAATAAATACTTTATAAATTACTGTCCAGTATCTTATAATCATTATTTTAATTGTCAATACAAAAGCCATCATTAATCTTTATATAAAATGTTGTTCCGAATAAGTACAGTTATAATGCCAATGTGGGTATATTCAATTAACCGCCATTATGTCTCATTATGCTGTCATAAATTCTGAATTCAATGGAGTATGAATTTTTCTCTGAAATCAACATCCTGTCAGCTATATATGAAATATGCAAATCTTACACTTTCGACCTCATATTCATATGAAATCGTAATTGATTATGTCATCGTGAAACTGAAAAGTTAAATAATATATCGTTGTTGTCTACTTGGCCGTCTCGGTGCAGAATATTTGTCAATTTCACCCACCAGAGAAGGCTTGACACAAGGTCAAAAGCCCGAACGCCGATTAAAGTGGGGATAAGGGGAGGGGAAATCGAGAACAAGCCGAGGCTCGAACCCTGCTGGTCTATGTAGCTCATCTGTTCACCTAGTGCAATGTGAGCCTGATGAGCCTAAGCTTGTCAAAAGGAGTCAATACTGCAGCTCCAGTTAGTGTTCCAAGTCGGTGCAGGAAACGGTGTGTGATATAGCGTTAAAATAAAAGATAATTTGAATGATAATTTTATAATTTCCTATTGATCTCGGTGTAAATATGTTAAATATATTCACTAAACACGAGTTTAAGTTGGCCCAGTCAGCTGGGGCTAAAGAATACACCGATTGCATCTCTGCAGAAAGGTAAGACTACTCCAATGAGTGTCCTGGATATGACACTAAACAATCTAATGGTGAGGCTCCCGTAACACTGGAGCTAGGGAGAATATAGAGTACCCTTTTATTGCCATCGATTCCAGATCACTGTGGCTCGGAATGACAGCACCTGATAGGGTCTAGTCTATGTGTCAAAGAGAACTGTTTGACATTTAAACTGCATACAAACAAGTGACTTATGCAAAAGTGAATTGATTGGAATATAAATTTGATCATTTAACTGTGTTTTAACAAAAGATTGATATTTAATTGAATTGTTAGTAATACATAGCAATATTTGAAACCATTTTACTTCGCTTACTTATGCTGAACTGAATTGATTGAAATATATCTTTTTTTATTATTTAACAGTATGTAAACAAATGACTGATGTTTAATTGAACTGTGTTAAATAGTAATACTTGAATACATTTAACTATGTGAAAACAAATGATTAATAGTTAATAGAATTATTCATATTAGATAGAAATAAGTGAAACCATTTAATTGTGTGCAAAAATATGAGCTCAAGCTCGTTTAAAAATGTTATCTCCAAAATGTGTTTTGAAATTATATATTAAATATATAAATGCATAAATATGGATTTGGCGTAAAATAACCTACAATGCTTGATATACCATGAATCCAAGCTAAACCAAACGAGTTGGAAATGTTTGTGGCAGTGTGGTGAAGTTACAGTAAGTGGTGTATATAGAAATTAGGAATACTGTTCAAGGAGATGTCCTCGTGGTGTAATGGTTAAAGCGGTGGACTGCGAAATCGTAGTAAGCGACTTCGTACTCCAGTCGCACTATTACGTTCACTTTCGGACAAATACCATTGGGAAAGGTATGAACCCCTTATCCTCCCAGCTATGGGTTAAATAATAACAGTACTGTTCTTCTAGGAGAATAGCTTTGGCATTAAATAACCTACAAAGGTTGATACGCCATTAAACAAAGAAACCAAACCAATAGTGTTCAATTCGTTGACCATTCTGTGGTAAAGTTTTGGATTTTAACCCTGCTATATAAGTCGATCCATAGTTTTGTAGAGGCTTTTTTAGGCTTAAAAGTTGTCCTGTCCGCCGCAATTTAGGGTACATCTGTTTGTCTTCCTAACTCTGTTTCTATCTGTTTATCTTTCAGTGCAGTATCCCTTCAAAGTAAGGTTGTTTGGTTTAAAGTCATATCAAACCTTGCTGGGTTATTTACTGATCATTCTTCTCTTGTTTCTTTTATTTTTCAAGAAGTTATGTTCTTACAAGTAAACAAGTAAAAAATTCCTGTGTGAAAAATCCTGACTGCCTTAGTAAAAGAGGATTACTCCCAAGAAATTTGAAGACTATTTCTTGAGTCAGAAGAAACAAGAAAAAATAAATGAGGAAAAACGACGAAGAGGTTTTGGATTAAAAATTAGAAGCATGGGTTATCAACGTCGATTTGTCTTTTTTTTTCGGCTACTGCCCATTTTGATAACTATTCGCCCCTCAATTTGCTAACAATGGAGCATGAGTGTAAGATTTGGGGCCAGGAAATGTTAATTGATATTTTCCAAATGAACGTTCTCTCTGCAAATCCATCTCCATCTTTTCTTCATCATAAAGGGGAAAATGCAATTGTTTGAATATGTACTGCGGTTTTCAGGAACAGTTTGAAATTACTCACAATTCTTTCAAATTTGACAGTGAGGTTCTGTAAATATCATAGGTTATATTGGGACAACATTTCACATTTCTGTTGCTAAATATACATAAACGTATTAGATGATTTTAAAAGTTCCTTACTGGTAAATGTAACACAAACATTCACTTTGTTTGAAGAATGTATTGCTACTAAGAAGAAAATAGCATATAAAAAGAATTCACATAAATATTTATAATCTCTAAGTATCAGACGACTTGAACTTGTGGACCCTTTACGTAGTTGTGAACATCAACTATAATCCATTTTGATTTGGAAAAAGTAAACAGAACCATTGTTGACATAAGATAAACACATTGGATGCGGTTTCTTTAGAGTTAAATGGATGACCATTCAAGAACAGCAAGTATGGTAAGCAATCTGAAACCTGTGTGCCAGACTAAGAAAAGATTAGTAAATTCTTTGATAAACACATTAAACCCTACCTATATGTCTACTTATCCGACACTGTTAATGTCTAAGGAACAATCTTTATTTTATCTATTTCTTTTTACCTCACTATTTAACTATATACATGCAAGAATGTATTTATGTATGTAAAAGAAAGTTATATATATATATATATATATATATATTATGAAAATGTTAAATATATATATATATATATATATATATATATATATATATATATATATAAGCTATAATTGAACTTTTGCTAGTATATATATATATATATATATATAGAATACTTAGTCCAGTTAAACCGGAGTTAGGAGTAATTCCATCAGGACAAGAAAATATTCGTGAATATTTAGATCTTCCTGGTAAAGAGCTCAATGTATCAATTATACAGAGCAATAATTTCATTAAGAAAAAAACAACGAAACCAATCACAAAGGATTATAAATTTATTTCAATCCTGTTACGCATTTTTGAAATTTTCAAAAACACGAAAAAAAATTAACAGGACTTCATCAGATCAATTAGATCTGATGAAGTCCTGTTAATTTTTTTCGTGTTTTTGAAAATTTCAAAAATGCGTAACAGGATTGAAATAAATTTATAATCCTTTGTGATTGGTTTCGTTGTTTTTTTCTTAATGAAATATATATATATATATATATATATATATATATATATATATATATGCATATATATAAGATAATTTATTGAATATGCAATGAAAACCCTAGTAACTTTTAACAGTATTGATTTTAACATTATTTAACTCTATACTGTACCATTCCGGTTTTAAAGATACTTTAGACCCCGTCGTGGCCCCACAGTGGTAAAAGTGACGAACGCAAGATATCTGTTAAACTACACAATGGTTTACACACAACTAGGTAGTAAATAGTCGCCGGGAGAAAGAAAGAGTGTATAGAAATACAAGACGACCGTGTCAGCTACATACAGATAGGCAATATATATTGTTTAGAAAGAGAGAGCAGACACAGACCTTGAATATTTTTCTGGCTCTAACATGCTTGGTTGAGTATACACTAAGGCTCCCCTTTAGAGCGCCCCCAAAATTGGGGCTCGTAAACTTTCGTCTCTTTACATCTTTGCGGCTGATGTTCAACTCCGTCGTTATTTTGTTACGTGTCGCCGTCAAGTACCGAAAGGATACGAGTCGTCCCCTCACTTCCGTCTGTCGTGACGGGAGCAGAAACACCTGCTTCCTCTCGTTCAACACATGCGCACATGATTCTCGGCCTCGAGTTCTCCCTGGTCATTTTTAATTTCCACAACTGTTTCTGCCTTACCAATCGGGATCTACTGTCGGCTTTATTTAATTGTTTATTCATTGAATTTCAGTTATCTATAAGCCGTTCAAATACATTACATTTTCTAGTTTTTCACACCCTTTTTAACTGGTGGTTTTACCAATAAGACGGAGTCACAGCAAATCATCTCAGGTCTCGATGACTCTTCTAAAATGCAATGCTGTATTCTGGATGGTCCCGACTTTTCTCTGATCTCCACTCACCCTAGTCTCCTTCCGAAGCAGGTGGAGACAATTTCAGGTATACCAACTACAAATGGTATCACCACTACTAACATTTTCACAGCTTTTTTTGCTCTCTAGCAAGATCTTTTCACTTTCTTTAATTTCTATTCTGTGTTCCGTTGAAACAGCTCAATTCACTACATTTCAAGTCCGTTTCCTCATAATTATTAACACCAGATTTGGTTTTCTGTGCTGGATAGGTTGATCCGTTTGTATCTGTTGCGTTCTGATTAGTTAACGCTTGTAATATTAAATAAAGGACAAACCACGATATGAGAGGAAATAGAGATATATTCTCAGGAAAAAGTATATACAATAGAAAGACTATTAGTTGACAAGAACATAGGATTAGTGAATACAGAATAAAGATATAGTCCAACGATAGTATTGACTTTAGTTATTACGGTAGCAAGTAAGGTGATCTAGTGCGATCCCCAGTTTCCAACGCTCTAATACTATTCCTATAAGAAGCTGCTCTTCACCTTCTAGTCTCCCTTGGTATTAGTAGCTACAGCTATATATGGCAGATGGACTAGTTTATTGTGTGGAGAAAGGTGGGTAATACCCAACAGTATCTCAAAATTCTAGAAAGAATTCTGAGATTTATTTTCTAGGAGAGTTTCTTGGTTGTGTATATACAATTTAGTAATAATGGTAAATTTCAATCTTATCCATAATTCCACCTTTACCCACCCAGTACAAGATTGCCATCCAGTCGTGCCTTGACTTGTATTACTTTTGTGTCAGCTACATTCGCTTATTATGTGATTAAGCCTGTGTAGACAGTTCCAAACGCACCAACTACTCTTGTTATCACCCTCACCCTCAGGTTTAAAATCAAGGTCTTAAATGTTGTCAATATTTTCGCTTTTTTTAATTGTCTCTCAGTTGTTCTTTCGGACGGTAAAATCCACTCAATGACAAATTATTTTTGTCTTGTTAATCAACAATAAGTCTAGTCTACTGGTTGGGATTAAGAGGTTCGTTTGTGTCTCAAAATTACAGAGATTTTTATGCGTCTCATTCTTTAGGACGGACTCTGGTTTGTGAATATACCATTTTGTTGTAAAGTTAAATTTTAACCTCTTCCAATATTGAACAAGTCCTGGACACAACACCCCACAAAACAACAGCAATACAGCCACCTACCACCAATCACGAAAACTATCCAAGTTAGACGAACCAGACATGCAGGACACTGCTGGAGAAGAAAGGACGAACTGATAAGCGATGTACCCCTGGGGACCCCTTCACATGTACGATCAAAGGCAGGACGACGAGCTAGAACCTATATACAACGGCTCTGTACCGATACAGGATGAAGCCTGAAGACCTCCCGGGAGCAATGGACGATTGAGACGGATGACGAGAGAGGGTCAGGGAGATCCGTCCGGGCAGCACAAAGTGATGATGATGATGATGATGATGATTCTAAAGAAGATAAAACATGACTACGGAAAAAAATATTTATATGTGTGTGTGTGTGTATGTTTTATATGTAACACTTCCCCCGGATTGTGAAATTTTACACATCATCCCAGGATTTACAAAATACATCACCGAATTCTTTCTAAGCAATGTGGGGATCTCAGATGAAAATTCGACTTCGTCCTGTAATCCTTTGAAGTATTTATAGTGTTTCGGTCGATGTAAATGAACCTAACATTGTTTATTCAATTATGTAAGATTTTACTAAACTGACTTAATGACATGTCGAGACACTGGAAGATGAACTAGATGTGAATTTCATATCTAAAGTAAGAGCACAAAAGTAATTAAACGCTAATTTAGAAATATAAAAAGAGAACCCCGGGGCATAATGGCTAATGTACTGGACTGCCACGTCGTAGTAAACAATTTCAAACTCTAGTCGCCCTATTATAGTTACTTTCAGGCTAATACTCTGGGGAAGATTTATTCTTCTAGCAATGGGATACAGTACCACTATAATACTTCTACATTTGGAGGTGCCCGTGGTGTAATGGTTATCGTTGTAGGAAATGGACGCGGCGACACGAGTTCAAATCTTGGACGAGACTGATTGCATTCAAATAGTACTAATACCCTTGGGAAAGGTATGAACCCAATTACTCTCCTTCCAGCTATGGGTAAATAGTAGGACAGACTAGGTTCTTCAGCCTCGGTACGGCGACTAGTCTAGGAGAAGGAAAACTCTGAGTTCAAACCTGTTAAACTCCGCTTAAAAAATTGACCTTGTGTCATATCCTGCCCGATCGGAGGGGTTAGGTAAATATGATAATACTTCTACAAAGAGGCATGCTGCATTAAGTAACGAGGGTTGTTATGCCAATGAAAAAGAAGTAATAGAATTAGAAGGAATATTAGATTTTAAGTGAGGGGATGACAACAGCAATAAAGTTTGAATTTTGAGTGAAAGTGTTTATTTTTCTCTCCCAGTCAGCTGGGGCTACAAAATACACCGACTGCATCTCTGAATCCATATCTGTGAGACAAGGGATTTATACCTTTCGCAAGTGTATTTATCCGATTGCTCACTCGTCTAGGACTGTAGCCTGAAGACCTCCCGGGAGCAATGGACGATAGAGACGGATGGCGAGAGAGGGTTAGGGAGATCCGTCCTGGTAGCACGATAATGACATGATAATGACTCTAATAAAGATAAAAGATGACGACGAAAAATAATTATATGGGTGCTTCTCTGCTGAAGGGTAAGACCCTCTCCAAACGTATGTTCTGGATATGACTCTAAACAATCTGATGGTTAGGTTCGCTTAATGCAGAGGCTTTGTGGAAATAGGAAGTACCCCTTCATTGCCATCGCTTCCAGATATACTCCAGGTCCAATCTATGGGTCAAATAGAACTAAATAATCTACTCATGCTAAACTGAATTATTTGAAATGGAACTGTTTTTGGCATTGAACCGTTGTACTTATCGTAAATTAAATTGTTTGAAATAGAACTGCTTTTGTATGCAAAATTGAATCTTTTTAAATAAAACGTTATATGTCTAAAAATAATTTTGGCATTAATAACCTACAATGGTTGATGTGCCATAAAACCAAACGAAACCAAACGAAACCAAACTATTCTTTTCTATTAAAGTCCATTTCGACCAATCTATGTATTTCAGTCCCTATTCATGTCTCTCTTTATACATATTCATAACGTACCCGATTGATATCAATCTTTGGTTATTCGTATATACTTATCTATCCTAACGATGCATCTTCTACTCGTTCTATCCTCCGGCTGATCTGACTAACCATCCTCTTTCCTCTAATTAGAGTCCATATCCCATAATATATACCTCAACTAGTTCATTAACCTCACTTTCGTCCTCGTCGATTCCCGCCAATTGTCAGAGCTCAACCGTGCGCTAATTAGGGTCGACAGGCTTGCCAGAAGAACGTCAAAGTAATGCTGATCTCCGTTCAGACTGCACCATAATGAACGGTAGGGTTACCAGGGATTGCCCAGCTTAGACTCGCCTTAAGGTTGAAGATTTCAAATTTTTAATGTAATTATGTGATTTCATGTATTTCTTTTATTTTTAAGATTATCTTCGATATTAAAATTACAATAATCACGGATTATCTTCCACGTAATATAATCGTTAGCGAACTAGACTAACAGTAAAGTGATTACAATTCTGACTGGGTGCCCCACGCTTCTGACCTTAACCCAAATATAAGGTAAACTTAATGAAAGGCTGATCTAGTAAGTGCTAGGGTACCTCGCGCCGTGGTTACTGTGCACCCGTAATATATTACTGCAAGGGATTTTTTCTTCTAGAGTAACCCATGCGTCTAGTCTCGCGTCATACTAAATTAATCTTAGTGAATTATAATACAAGTAAAGTATTAGGTGCCCCGTATCGTTCAGTAACTAAACTCAATAACAATTGTCAGTTATTCTAGTTTGCTAACCACTAAACTTTAAGGATTAGTAGACTAGAATAAATGACCATTGTTTGTGAGTTCGTTTCTCAGTGGATGCTCAATAATTATGGCTTTGAGACAAATTAGGTTAAACTTAGTAAATGGTCGCTTTAGTACGTTTATCTCACAATTCCATTATTGATGAGATTCATTCGCTCTCTGGGTTGTCGGTATTGTATTCTCTGCTGTTCCAGGTACACTAAAGCCTCAAGGAAAGGTATGAATTCCCTGATATTCCCCTCTATGGTTTTGCAAGAACCTCAACTATCCTTCTGTATGGATGGCTTTGGCATTAAATAAACTACGAAGGTTGATATACCATTAAACAAAGCAACCAAAAAAAAAACAATTTTCAAGGAAGCCAGGCTGGGCTGAGTTTATCATCCCTCAGACGTAAGTTTGGGGTTCACTTTAATAAAATAAAGTGGGTTCTTTCAATTCAGCCCTTGAAAGGCTGGGAGCAGAAGCGAGAGACAAAGTAGTGGGAATTGAAATAGGATAAAAATCCAAAGTTTTGGGATGTTTTAGTACCTAACAGAATAAAGAATGAATCAGCCTTGTCAGCTGGGGACGTAGATTACACTGACTGAATCTCTGCAGTGGGGAAGACTACACACAACAACGAGTGTCCCGGATATAACATTAAACCATTTGATTTCAAGGCTCCAGTCTGGATGATTGGGAAACGAGAAATACATCTTCATTGTCATTTCTTACAGGTTCACTCCTTCCCGAAGTTGTAGAACCTGATAGGATCCTATATATCGGGCAAATAGAACTGTTTGACATTTGGTTTGTTTTTTGTTTTGTTTTTGTATAATGGCAAATGAACTTTCTCATATTATTTAATGCCAAAGCCATCCTCCCAGAAGAACATTAGTGGTACTATTTAACCAAAAGTGTTAATAATAAGGGATCCATACCTTTCACAAGGGTATTTGTCCGAAAGGGAACGTAATTGCGCGACCGGTGTTCGATCTCATTTATGTTTGACATTTAAAAAAAAGTGCAAACAAATGACTTACATTAAATAGAATTGATCATTGATCATTACATTTAAAACAAGTGCAAACAAAGGATTTACATTAAATAGAATTGATCATTGATCATTACATTTAAAACAAGTGCAAACAAAGGATTTACATTAAACAGAATTGATAATTGATCATTACATTTAAAACAAGTGCAAACAAAGGATTTACATTAAATAGAATTGATCATTGATCATTACATTTAAAACAAGTGCAAACAAAGGATTTACATTAAATAGAATTGATAATTGATCATTACATTTAAAACAAGTGCAAACAAAGGATTTACATTAAATAGAATTGATCATTGATCATTAAATTTTAAAAAAAGTGCAAACAAAGGATTTACATTAAATAGAATTAATCACTGACCATGACATTTAAAACAAGTGCAAACAAAGGATTTACATTAAATAGAATTGATCATTGATCATGACATTTAAGACAAGTGCAAACAAAGGATTTACATTAAATAGAATTGATCATTGATCATTACATTTAAGACAAGTGCAAACAAAGGATTTACATTAAATAGAATTGATCTGTGATCATTTAACTGTGTATAAACAAATAACTGATGTTTGATTGAATTGTTAGTGATGCATTAAAATACTTGGAAGCATTTTACTGTGTACAAACAAATGAATAATGTTGAATAGAATTATCAGTGTTAAATTGTAGTACTCGAAAGTGTTTAACTGTGTACCTAAATTGAATTATTGGTATTACATAGCAATAAAAGTAAAGTTGGTGACCGTAGTCAAGGGCGACCCGAGGCTTTCCTTTTCAATAGCTACTACACCGAAGTGTAGGGAAATATGCTACTCCTTTCCTTGGATTGCCCTTATTAACCCTTGATATGCACCTTATAATTCTGAGTGAGATATCAAATACTATTTTTTGAGCATTTGGTATGACTCGGCCTGGGATTGAACCCTGGTCTCCGGGGCCATTGGCGAACATTCAACTCAATTGGCCAATGGGCCGGTCGCAATACATTTACCAGTGAAAAATGAAGGAATAGTTTTAAATAGAATAATTACTGTTAAATAGCACTACCTGTAACCAGTCCCCTGTGTGCAAGGAAGTGATATTGAATAGAATAATTAGTATTATATAGACATAATCGAAACTATTTAATTGTGTTGAAACAAGAGCAATAGTAGTGTACTCGCGAATTTGTTCCCATTTAAAAATGAATTTACCTCCGAACTATTCTCTTACAAATAATATGTATTTCTTTTCACATGTGTGCAAAAAAATAATGACGGATGTGAAATTATTCCTGTTACATAAAAACACTTGAAACCATATAACTGTGTGCAAAAACATGATTGATAGTCAATAGAATTAATCGTATTAGATAGAAATACTTGAAAACATTTAATTGTACGCCAAAAAATAGCTCAGTCTTATTCAAAAATGTTATCAACAAAATCTGTTTAGAAACCATTCATTGAATATATATGTATAAAGAGGATTTGACGTTAAATTACCTACAATTGTTGATTTTCCATAAAAACCACCACAATCAAATCATATATAATCAAAATATGTGGATAAAAAGTATATGACATTAAACAATGTACAATGGTTGATATGCCGTAAAACCTAGCCAAACCAAATCCTATATATTCAATATATATGTATAAAGATGATTTGGCATTAAATAACCAACAATTGTTGATTTTTCATAAAATCCAACACAATCAAATCATATGTAATCAAAATATATGTATAAAGAGGATATGGCATTAAATAACCTACAATGATTGATATGCCATAAAACCAACCAAACCAAATCCGATTTATTCAATATATAGGTATAAAGAGTATTTAACATTAAATAGCGTTGATACTATTTACCAAACCCTCCGCTCGGGCAGGATATGACACAAGGTCAATTTTTAAGCGGAGTTAAACAGGTTTGAATTTAGAGTTTTCCTTCTCCTAGACTAGTTGCCTCACCAAGGCTGAAGAACCTAGTCTGTCCTACTATTTACCCATAGCTGGAGGGAGAATAATTGGATTCATACCTTTCCCAAGGGTATTAGTGCTATGTGAAATGCAATCAGTATCGTCCAGGATTAAATAGCGTTGATATGCCATAAAACCAACCAAACCAAACAAAAAGAGATCCGCTGTTCTTCACCAAACATAAGCTTCATCATCTCTCTCCACGTATTTCCTTGACATCAATTACAAACATTTGAGTTCAGTTTTATTTTTGTGCTTATACTGCGCAAATTTTTACCATAATCGACAGAGCAGTTGTTGGTGACAACGGCACAATAAAAAAGTGAAATAATTACTTGACATATTTTATCATATACTGTATTTGGACTATTGTTTTCATCTTTATTTTTACATTCATAATGTTTCGGCCTTCTTCAGATGTTTTATGTCGAACTTGGGAACCTACACGGAACTTCGAACGAGACCCTTTATTTAATTATGTTAACCATGACGAGGTACAAGTGCTAAGCTACATTTGTTATTCCTTGTTATTTGCTGGACACATGAGGTAATGGTTAAAGAGTTTCTTCGGGAAATCGTTTCGAGTTTGCGGGTTCAGTCCTGACTACAAGTAGAAATAACAGCTGGTTAACAAGTATTTCACACAAGATGACCCCATCAGATTCCAGATTAAACGAGAAAGAAAGTTAAAAGCCAAAAATTCTCATCTGATTTCATATCTCATAAAATGTTATATTGTCAAGTGTCTTGCTGAGTATCCCCCCACCTTTATTGCATCTCTCAGGGAAATAGACTTGTTACATTAATCACCTCTCTAAGAAACATGAGACTGTCTGAACTGGGTTTTATGGTATAAGTGGCAAGGTATGATCCCTGATTTGATTTAAGCATTTGTTTTCAATTAAGCAGTTGCCTTATCAAGAATGGTTGCCTTACTGAGGCTTAATAACCCAGTCTGCCCTACTCCTAACTTATAGCTCGACCTGAAGAAGAGGTAAGTTCATGCTTTTCCAAAAGGAATAAGGGTGAAGTGAAACACAAACATCATCATTTGAATTAGGCACGCCGAATCCAGATCCCCTCAAGAAAACTGCCATGTCACAAACACTGCATTTCAGTGATTATGGGGCCGAAAGAATTTTAGGAATAATAAAGAAGCAGTTATGATATATTCTCATGTTCGAAAATATTTTTAACAATTTGGAAAGAAATCGAAAGAAGTAAACATAGAAAAGATGCAGAGAATATCATTTCTGAACTGGAGACTCTTGATCTATTAAAGAAAATTCCTGAAAGCCGTTTTATTTAACTTTGGTAAAAAAAAAAAAAAAAAAAAAAAAACAATACATAAAATTAAAGGAATGAGAAGCACAAACTTGTCTGAGACTACGAGATAAAAACAGATCATCTAATCTCGCTCAGACGAACAGATATGGAGAAAGTAAACAAAACGAAACAAACAAACCCTGCTGAACAGAGTATTTTGCTGTCCCAACGAACCCCAGAATGTAATTAAAAGAAAGCGAGGAGTGATAGACCTTGATAGAGAACTAAAAATTACAATGGAACATAAATGTTGTGGTGAAACTAATCGTAATTTGTACGTTTGAAACAATCCTCAAAAATTGGTGAATATATATATATATATATATATATATATATATATATATATATTCTGTCTCTTGGGATTTTATTTTTTCAATCTCATTGATAGTAATGTCCTAATCTTGCACGTGGAATTATTATTAATTCACTCCTTTGAGAGTTTTTCACACCAGCGGTAGGTGATAAGTTTCACTCGAGTTTGAGTGACTACAAGTCTCCTCAAACCTCTGAGACCTTTTTCACTTTTCTAACTGGGTTTAATGGTCTCTACTTATCCTCTGATTTCCGAGTCTTCCTGTCTATTTACCAATTGTTTGCTGACGACACTTCCTTCGTGTAATAATAATAATGATAATAATAGGAAATTACAAGATAAGATTGACCACCTTAAACACTTGGATGATATAGAGCTATTTGCAAAAAAAAAAAAAAAAGAAGAAAGAACTGGAGACCATGTTACATACAAAACAAAGTTGAGCTAAGATATATGAATGGAATTTGGCATTGAAAAATATGCCATGGTAATAATGAAGAGTAGGAAAAGACAAACAGTGGAAGGAATTAAACTGCCACATCAGGAATGCATCAGAAAGATAAGCAAAAAAGAAAATTACAAGAACTTTGTCATATTGGAACTAAGCAGAGATGAAAGAAAAAAGAAAAAAAAAACACCTTAGAAGAATAAAAAATATCTCGAAACTAAACTCTGCAGCAGAAATCTCATATGAATAAACATCTGGGCAGTTTCCTTGGTGAGATACTCGGGACCACTTTTAAAAAGGACGGAGGGAGGGCTCAGACAAATGAACATCAACATTGATGACCAGGCACAAAGTCTTAAACACGAGGGATGACATCAACAGAATTTGTATAACGAGAAAAGCAGGAGAGGGACTCGACACTATTGAGGGTTGTGTAGATCCATGAATACATGCACTCGAGGAATACATTAACGAAGAGCAACGAAAGAAAAATTATAGCGAGAAATTACAGAATTGGCAAATAAATATAGAGAGAAAAACATAAAACTAAGAAATAGAAATCGGAAGAAAAACAACACTACGGATAATTAAGCGACAAACTAAGAACATGACACATCAGATACTCTAAAAATGGTTTCGAAAGAAAAAACTTAAAAAGAAAAACTGAATCTCTGATAATAGCAGCCCAGAATAATTCTATAAGAACTAATTATATCAAAGCGAAATCTTATGGCATACATGAGAATAATAAGTCTTAGCTATGTAGTGATTGAGTTAATCATACAATAAGCGAATGGAAAAAAGCAGTATAAAAGAAATTTGTGAACAAACATGAGAGGGTGGGAAAGGTAATCTATTGAGAAATGTGCAAGGAATGAAAATTGGATTATACAAACAAATGATATATGTACAAATCAGAAGTCATTCTAGAAAAAGAAACGCAAAAAATTTTCAAGACTTTGAAGTATAAACGGATCCCTAATCCAAACTAGATGACTAGACGTAGTTTTAATTAAGAACTAGTCATTTAATGGGTTTTACCATTCCAGAAAACCACAGAGTGAAAATGACGGAGGCTAAAAGCTGGAAAAGTACCTGGATCTTGCTGGGGAACTGAAAGAATTGTGGAATATGAGGGTGGCAGGGATAATAATCGTAGCGAGAACTCTTGAAACAACCCTAAAAATCTGGAAAAGAAACTGGAGGAACTGGAGAATTATAGTAAGAATTGAAGCCATTCAGCGCTTTCAAAATTGGTCGGAATACGAAGAAGAATCCAGGAGAACTGAGGAGACATACTGTCATCCAGCATCCAGCGTAAAAACCTCAGTAGAGCAGTTTTGAAAGATAAGCAAGGTGTATAATAATGATAGTAATGATAAACGTAAAAATAATAGGGAATTGAAAAAAAAATGTGGAAAATTGAAAGTGATTAAGATACCAATTGTAACTGGTGTTCTTGGTACAGTCCCCAAAGGATTGATACAGGGACTGAAGGATTTGGAAATAAGAGGATGAATGGAGACCATCCAGACTAAAGCATTATCAAGGTCAGCCAGAATATTGAGAAGCGTCCTGGAGACTTGACGAGACTTGCTGTTACTCAAACTCCAATGAAAAACCATCGACTAAAGCTGATGTGAAAAACTCTTAAAGGAGAAAAATAATAATACTCAGTACAGCAACCAAAAGATTGGTATGGGAAATGGAGGACTTGAAAATAAGAGGATGAGTGAGACCATATAAACTATTGTATTGTTGAGATCGGGCAGAATAATAATAAGAGTCGAGGTGATATGAGGTGACTTGCTGTCACTCACACTCCAGTAGAAACCATCAGTTAATTCTGGTGTGAAGAACGGTGAAATCAGTAAAATAATTATAATAGACAAGGTTCAAAAGAATAGCAAATTCGAACTATATATATATATATATTGAGAGAGACAACGACAGAGACAGAGAGACAAAGAGATAGAGAGTTTGTGTGCATGTGTGTGAACCACCAAATAAGTGAATGCATCAGACTGTCATAGAATGGATACAAGTGCATGCCTGACTGGATGATGGAGATAATACACTAAGAATATCAAAAGTGACTAAAATTTGGCTCTGAACACAAATAGAATATGTTACATCAAGAATCTTCATTGGAAATTTTCTGGGATTTTGAGATTAAAAAAAAATGGATCAGCCAATCCAGGCAAGAAGATACTAGTTATTATTATTCAGAGGAAAAGATTGTTCAAACTAGGAGACATTGGAGTCCCGGCAGATCTTTGAAAAATATTTTTATCCTACCAGAATTAAAGAATGAATAGTCTTGGTGCAAGAAGGAGACAATCAAAGCAGTCATCGTTTGAAAACACAGAACAATCTCAACCCAGAAAAAGAAAATGGGGGAACTGAGGATAAGAAAAATAATTGAAGTGTTCAAAGTCACTACTTAGAGTGGCTAAAATACTTAGAAGCGTTCGTTTGAGCTCACGAGACTTATTGTCTCTCTGACTCCAGTGAATAACTATCAGTTATAACTATCAGTTATAAGTAAAGATGGCGACTTTAGTAGAGGGTGACCAGAAGGTGCCCTTTTCAATAGCTTCTACACCGAGGTGCAGGGGGAGACGCTACTCATACCTTGGATTGCTCCACTTTCGCTTTGATCCTTACTTTATAATGCAGAAAAGATGGGTGCAAACAAATTATCCTCTCATTTACACTTAAAACTGTCGTGAAAGACTCCAAAAGCGTAAAATAATAATAGCTGGATTTGCAAAACAGATGGCCAATTTATCTTGAATGCAATAAAAAGAAAATGGTGAGATAGAAATAATTGTCAAAAGGAGAATCACGATCAGACATTTACAATTTTTAATGGAAACTTTCATTTACGTACAGCAATGATATATATCACTTGATTGCACTTTTTCTGTTTGATGTTTATTCATTAATCTACGCGAAATGTTCAACCATTTGATTTACAGAGAACTCTTGATATCAGTTTCCAAAAATAAATCTGCACTTTAAATAATCGTCTTAAACACCAAAGAATGCATTGAAAATTCCCTTTTTCAGTACCACCAAAAGATGTCTTATAGAACGGATTACCGCTTCCTTCATGATATCTTTCGCATTTTCGGGGGAGTCACAGTGGCGCCGTGACTAACGGGCTGGACGGAAAAATTGTGGGAAGCAAGTTCAGCAGTTGCACTATTACCCTATTTACACTGACTTTAGAATTAATTCTGTTTGTTCGGGTTTTGTTGCACATCAACCTTTGTAGGTTATTTAATGCCAAATTCATTTTTATAGAAATAAACAGTTATATTTAAAACAATTTAGTTTGACATGAACACAGTTTAATTGTCAAAAACATTTCTATTTCAAACTATTCAGGTTAGTCAAAGCAGTTCTATTTCAGTCAATTTAGTTTAATATTAGTACGTTATTTAGTTCTATTTCGCTCACAGATAGGACCCTACCAGGTGCTACCACTCCGGGCCAGAGTGAACCTGGGAGCGATGGCAATGAAGGGGTACTCTGCATTCCCCCAAACTCCTGCATTATTGTAACCTCAATATCAGATTGTTTAGTGTCATATCCAGGACACTTGTGGAAGGAGTCTTATCCATCTGCAGAGATGCAGTCAGTGTATTCTACATCCCCAGTTGAGTGGTCTATCGGGTTAATAAACTTGCAAAAGGTATCAATCCCATATCTCGCAGCTATGAATTAAATAGTACCACTGTAGTTCTTCTACCAGAATAATCTGACTGTGAGGTTCCAATAATGCCGAAGCTCTAAGGAATGCAAAGGACCGCTTCATTGCTATCGCTCTCAGGTCCACTCTAACTCGGAGTGGTGACACCTAATAGGGTCCTATTTATGGTTCAAATACAACTGTTCGACATTTAAACTATGAACTCATGCTAAACGGAACTGTTTGAAATAGAACTGTTGATCATTAAACTGTGTGTAAACAAGAAACTGAACTTATGTTGAATTAAATTGTTTGAAATATAACTCTTCCATAATTTAACAATGTGTTAACAAATGACTGATGTTTAATTGAATTGTTAGTGATACATAGCCTTACTTGGAACTATTTGACTTAGTAAACATACTAAACTGAATTGTTTCAAATTCGCATCTAACTTTTTACATATTAGTGTATATTTGTATTTGATAGAAATAAGTTGAACAATTTCACTGAGAGAAAAAAAATTAGATCTCTCTCGTTTAAAAATATTAATCATATATTTAGTATATATGTATAAAAAAAAAGTTTGGCATTAAATAACCAACAAAGTTTGATATACCATTAAACCAAAGCAAATCAAACCAAACCAAAATCGACACCAAATAACCCACAAAAGTATATTTGCCATTATAAAAACACTCTGACATTTTCGCTTGTTAAAATTTGAAAAAAAGAATTTGAAGGAATATTTTTAATACGAGGGATTTAGATTTGCATAAGACTCCAAGAAAACAAATTTCAGACTTTATAATCGAATGAGGAATATGAACCAAAAATTTGTTTTTTCAAGGATTCTCGGCAAACGACGTTTTTCGATCGTTATAGTCTATCTCTCCCATCAACTGTTGATAAATTATTAGAAAAGACTTCGTTCTCTCTCCTTATAAGGCAACCAGTATAGGAGAAGGAGAACTAGGAGCTGTAGTCCTTAAAGCAGCCTGACATAGTCTTCAACAACGTTTTGGTAACACTTGCGGTGATATTGTGGTCAAGCCGAGCACGGCTAGTACTTCCTTTGTATGACTTCCTTTTTCTGCTAATACAATAACTTTTACCTATCACCCGTTGTTTGAGTTGTTCTTCCACCGGTCTTATCTGAAGACCACAGCACTAATAAGGTTGATATGTCATTAAACAAAGAAAACAAACCAATTAACCAGCACCATTATATGAGTTCCAGAGAGAAATTCACAATGACAAATTCTGCACAGTTTAGACTTAAAAATAAATATTTTAGAATAAAGTTTTGTTTAGCGTCATTATTTTAACAGCATATCAACATTCGTAGGTTATTTAATCCCAATTGCCCAGTCGGCTGGGGCAGTAGAATACACAGACTGCCCCTCTGCAGAGGGGTGAGACACCCCCAACGAGTGTCCTGGATATGACACTAAACAACCTGATGGTGAGGTTCCAGCAATGCTGGAGCTTTGGGGAATGTGGAGTACCCCTTCATTGCTATCGCTCCCAGGTCCACTCTGGACCGTCGTGGTAGTACCTGATAGGGCCCTATCTATGGGTTAAATAGAACTAACAGCATACTTATGCTAAACTGAATTGTTTGAGCAAACTGAATAGTTTGAAATAGAAATGCTTTTGACAATTAAACCGTACTTACATTTAAACTGCGTGCTAATGCCCAACTGAATTATTTGAAATAAAACTGCTTTTCGACATTAAAACTGTATTTACACTTAACTGAATTGCTACATATAATTGCTTGAATAGTTTGCAATATAAATTTTTTTGACCATTAAACTGTGTACTTATGCTAAACTGAATTGTTTTAAATAGAACAGATTATTTACATAAATATGGATTTGGCGTTAAATAACATACAAAGGTTGATATACCATAAAACCCAACAAACCAAACAAAACCAAACCTTTAACCCCAAAGCCATCCATCAAAGAGAACAATAGTAATACTATTTAACCCATAGTTGGAGGTTTACACCTTTTTCCAATTTAGTAATCGGAAAATGAATGTAATAGTATGGCTGGGGTTTGAATACGCTGATTTCAGGTCCGTCGTTCAGCACTTTAGCCACCACACCACGGAAACTCCTTAAGATGCTTTTTGAACTTCGAGGAGGTTTATTAAACTAGTGTTTTTGCATATGTATACATAGCAGTGATGTGATTACGGTTATCCTGACAAAACCGTTTCTCATTAGAGCTCCAAATGCTCGATGACCCCGCGCCGTATTTAGGAAAGGTTATAAAGTAGAACCAGTTGGTACTATAAAGAATCTGAGGTTCGAATGTCACATTAAGAGACGTAACGGTTATTGTTATCGGAAATGGAGAGAAGGAGCCGTGGTCAAATCATTGACAAGGCAATTATTTACTCCACGCTTCTGCATTTAGGAAAGGCAAGAACCATGTTTTTCTAACCCCAGTTAAATGTCAATAGAAGAGCAAACCTGATTCATTTGTTTGGTTTGATTGACTTTTATGGCATATCAACCATTGTAGGCTATTTAATGCCAAACCTTCTTTATACATAAATATTAAAGACATATGATTTGGTTCGGTTGGGTTTTATGGTATATCAACCCTTGTAGGTTATTTAATGCCAAATCCCTTTTATACTTATATATTGAATATGCTCTAAAAGCCAACTAAACCAAATCATATGTATTTATTACTAATAATCCTTTTCAATATTACTTATTCGTTTGCTGACTGTTACAGATTTACAAGTATTAGTATTTAACATTAACAATTCAATTAAGTATTAGTTATTTGTTTACACAGATGTCAAAAAGTTCTATTTGACCCATTGATAGCACCATATCATATGTTATCACGCTGGATAAGAGTAGACTTGGGAGCAATGGCTATGAAGGGGTACTCTATATTCCCCAAAGCTCTGGGGCTGGAGCCTCGTCATCAGATTGTTTGATTCTTTTTTATCCAGAACACGCTTTGGGGGTAGGTCGTACCCGTTCTGCAGAGATATAGTCGGTATATTCAATTACCCAAGTCAAATGGGCTGTGGACTCTTCGGCTTAGGCAACACAACCAGATTAGAAAGAGAAAAACCAGATATATGTCATGTCAGGGATTGTTCTTTGCAACTGATACTATGTCAGTATTTCCCTAGCTCTTCTGCAGTGAGCAGAATATTTCAACTGATTTGAATTCAGAATTTTCTTGATCCTAGACCGGTTGTCATAAACAGGTTAAGAAGCCTAGTCTACCAAATTATTTACCCTTTACTTGGGGCGGAAATAGTTGGATTCATATCTTTCCGAAAGGGGATGACCTCAAAGCGAGCAACTTAGTCCAGGATTTGAACACAGCTGGATGAGTCCATTTCTCATTACCTTAACAGTTACATCTCGCTTTGCTTATTATGGGATAAGGATTTCGTGTTGCTGAGAGTGCCCACCGTTTCTAAGTAATCACCCATCTAAGTACAATAGAGGGAGGGAATATTTAGATTCATACATTTTTCTTGGTTATTAACCCGATGTGATATGCACATGATCTTCTCCAGGATTTGAACACTGATCACCGTGTCCATTTTCTAACACAGTAACTATTACACTAAAAGGGAGTTTACTTCTGGTATTATGTACTTCATTTCACGTACCATATTACGTGGAAAGAAGATGGGTGTCGCCAAGTTACTCGTCATTTATATGAAAGAGACTCATTCATAGCGAAGCACTTACCGTCTTCAGAAATGGACACAGTGACCCCAGTTCAAATTCTGGACGAAAGTGATTGTATTAAGCTTCGCGCTCATCCCTTTGGAAAAGTTAGAGATAAATTTGATCTCCCCCAAGCTATGAGTAAATAGTAGGACAGACTGCTTCTTTAGCCTACCTCCGGTAACCATTCTAGAGAAAGAAAAACGCTAAATTCAAGCCAACTATTCACTATTTCAAATTTAACCTTGTGTAATATTCCTGCACTTGGAGGAGTTTTGTAAATCTATTATCTAAAATTATCATGAGATATGAGAAGGAAGCAGAGTAGATTGCAAAGTTAGTAAGAACAATTCCTGAAAGTGTACTTTTAGGTGCTTTCAAAAACCCGTCATTTAATGTGGCACTATCAGACGCAAAAAGGGTGAACAGGCAAATTTCAAATTTGGTCACCTCAGGAATTTTGGCTGGTTTTTATTGAACTGTATCATAAATAATTTCCGTCTGAGTAAAATATAATCTAATTATGAATAAGCTATGGATGAATTAATTTGAATC
The DNA here is from genome assembly GCA_963585895.1 of Sepioteuthis lessoniana. NCBI lineage: Eukaryota > Metazoa > Mollusca > Cephalopoda > Myopsida > Loliginidae > Sepioteuthis > Sepioteuthis lessoniana. The sequence goes on along the minus strand of OY757914.1, from coordinate 90,035,901 downwards.
AATAGTATCTATGCCATTTGAATCAATTGTATCTGCGCCATTATTTTGAATCTCCTTTGCCATTTATCAGATAGCTTGTTGATTACTCTCGAATTAAACCCAGCTGATTTCGAGCATAAAAAGTTTTCCACAAACGTTTTAACCTGATCTTCTCGAGAAAAAACCTTCGTAATTAAGAGGATTTTGTAGAGAGGGGAAAAGATGGAAATCACTTAGAGCAAAGTCTAGTGAATATGGTGGAGAGAGTAGAACAGACCAGCGTAAATCCAATATTTTTCCTGCGTGATTTTTTCCAGAACGTGTCCTTGAATTATCATAGAAAAGCATATCGTTCCGCTAAATGTTGATTGCGGGTGTTTTATACGAAGATTTTATACCCGTATTGCAGATGTTGAGAGTATGCCTTCATTGAGTGTCAAATTGCTCTTTAAAAACTCGAAAGGAATAATAATGAGGTGATCTCACTATACATACGATATAGATTTTCTTTCATGAAATTTCGTACTTGCTGAGGAGATTCATCCTTGAAAATTTTGGTCCAGTCGACGGGGGCCGTAGAATACATCGACTGCAACTCTATAGAGGAATAAGACCTCACTAAATAGTGTCATGGATATGACACTAAACAACCTGATGGTGAGGTTCCAGTAGTGCTGGAGCTTTGGGAAATACGGAGTACCTCTTTATTGCCATTTGGGTGTCCTCGTGGTGTAATGGTTAAAGCGATGCACTGCGGAATCGTAGTACGCGAGTTCGTACTCCAGTCGCGCTATTACGTTCACTTTCGGGCAAATACCCTTGGGAAAGGTATGAACCCCCTTATTCTCCCTCCAGCTATGGGTAAATAGTAGGACGGACTAGGTTCTTCAGCCTTGTTGAGGCAACTAGTCTAGGAGAAGGAAAACTCTGAATTCAAACCTGTTAAACTCCGCTTAAAAATTGACCTTGTGTCATATCCTGCCCGAGCGGAGGGGTTGGTAAATAGTACCTCTTTATTGCCATTGCTCATTGGTCCGCTCGGGCCCAGAGTGGTAGCACCGGATAGGGTCCTATTTATGGGTTAAATAGAACTAAATTGTGCTTATGTTAAACTGAACTCTTTGGAATAGAACGCTTTTAATATTTAACTGTGTGTAAACAAATGACTAATATTTAATTGAATTGTTAGAGATACATGACAATATTTGAAACCATTTAACGTTGTCGACTAATTGAATAGTTTGAAATAGAACTGTTTTTAATATTGAAACTGTTAACTTATGTGAAACTGAATTTTTGAAATAGAACTGTTTATATGTATAAAAATGGACTTGGCATAAAATAACCTTCAATGGTTGATATCCCATAAAACCAAACCAAACCAAACTTCGACAATCTACTATTTTTTGTGTTGTGCATTGTCATAAAAACGCTTTTAATCATCTTCAATGATATTCTTGGGAAATGAGTCACTTTTTAGCCTTGAAAGGATACTTGTTGCTACGGATATCCGATCTTCCTTATTCTTCTTACTAAGACCATAGCGAACTCATTCCCCTTCGTCTCGATGTTCCATCTGTAGAAATTTGACTAAAGTCGTAAACACCTTTTTTTGTTTGTGCCGTTTGTCCTTCTAATTTTGGTTTCTCTAGATAAACAAATGAAATATCGTTTTCCCTCTCTTTTCACCCTCATCTTGCCTCCTTCCCACATATGCCCGATCTTATAGAGCTATGTTTCTATAAATCTTCCCCTTTAGAATGATATAGTATTTTTTTATAACCTTCCCCTGAATCTAAACTGCAGATATTTTAAGTATCATCATCATCATCATCACGTCAGGCCGCCAGCACGGATATCCCTGACCCTCTCTCGCCACTTCTCCCTATCATTCATCGCCTCCGGTATGTCTTCAGGGTTACATCCTGTGTCTTCACATAGCTGCTCTGTGTAGGTTCGAGCTGGTCGTCCTGCTTTTGCTTGGCCATATGTGGGGGTCCATCGGAATGCATCACTTACGAGCTCGTCCTTGCTTCTCCAGCAGTGTCCTGCGTGTCTGGTTCGTCTAACTTGTATAGTTTTCGTGATGGGAGGCAAGTGGCCGTATAGTTGGTGTCTCGTGGGGTGTTGTCGCCAGGACTTGTTCAATATTGCTCTCAGCATTCTTGTGTATTTGCCGTCTGACTCAATGGGCATATCATCTTTTTACTATCTTCTTATATCAAGCTTCATCATCATCATCATGACGTGCGGCTAGCACGGATATCCCTGACCCTCTCTCTAATTCCACGTCTCCCTATCATTCATCGCCTTCGGCAGGTCTTCGGGGTTACATCCCGTATCATCACATAGCTGCTGTATGAATGTTCGAGCTGGTCGTCCTGCTTTTGATTGGCCATATGCGGTCCACAGGAGCACATCACTTACGATCTCCTCTTTGCTTCTCCAGCAGTGTCCGGCAAGAATGAATCTTTGCACAGAATGTATACCCTATTAATACACTATCTCTATACAGATTAAATTTCGTTTAGAAAAGTATCCAATTTTTCGAAGAAATGCCCCCTTAAATAACTTTTCTAACCACTGTTTCTGAAATAATATAATTTAATCTCATTTTTTCACACTAATCCTCATTTTTATCCGATTAGCAATTTATTCCAAACATCATCATCATCATCATCATGTCGTGCTGGTAGCACGGATTTCCCTGACCCTCTCTCGCCACTTCTCCCTATCGTTCATCGCCTCTGGCAGGTCTTCTGGACTACATCCCGTATCCTCACATAGTTGCTGAATGTATGTTCGTGCTGGCCGTCCTGTTTTTGCTCGGCCATGTGTTGGGGGTCCATAAGAGTACATCACTTATGAGTTCGTCCCTGCTTCTCCAGCAGTGTCCTGCATGTCTGGTTTGTCTAACTTGAATAGTTTTCGTGATAGGAGGCAGGTGGCCGTACAGTTGGTGTCTTCTGGGGTGTTGCCGCCAGGACTTGTTCAAGACTGCTTGCAGCATTCTTGTGTAAGACGTAGTTTTCTAGAAAAAAAACTGTCGAGACTGTGAACTTCCAGTTTGAAGAACAATATAAAAAATATCTACTTCGATTAGAAATGTCATTAATCATTTTGAAAGTTTCTATTTGATAACCTCTGATTTTTCTTCGTAGTAAAATAAGTTGTCTGACCGTTGTCGAAGGCGACCCGAATAATCTTTTTTAAATAGTTACTACACCGAGGTGTTGAGGAGGGGCGCTACTCCTTTCTCTGGATAACTACACTTACCCTTGATCCTTTCCTTATAATGCTGTGTTAAGCTATGAGACATCAAGTACCGTTTTTGAGTATTTGGTATGACTCAATATGGATTGAACTCCGGTCTCAAGGTCTATTGGCAAGCACTTTCGCTATTTTGCCAAAGACCTGAAAGCAGTTAATTCTAATTTCTCTCAACACTTCTTGTAACCGAATTCTTTTACTGTTTTTATTAGCTTTCTAACACTTCTTTGTTTGCCCTTCAATATAACGCTCCAATTTTTATGTCTTGAGACTGAAGCTCAGGCCTGAGAATAATATTCTACATGAGGTCATAAGGTTTTATATATTTTTAAAACATTCGCATCCCTTGTGTTCTATAAGGGTCATTTTTGCTTAGCTCTTTATCGCTCGACGTTTTATTGGCCTTTGTTTATGATTGTCAAGTTATATGAATATGGGCCTTACTTTATGATCGGTCAGCTCCTATTTCCTCACCTCATTTCAATTCGTTCCTCACTTCACATAATTTCTTTTATTTTTTCTTTGGTCGTCTCATCTTATTGTCTCATTGTTTCAGCTGTCACTTTCGTGTTGCCGTCTTTAATGTAGAACAACTACATGACTGCTATTTCATGTGCACCTTTTACATTTTATTTCTTGGCTTTTAATCATTACTGTCAGCTCGACCTAAATGAGGAAATAGAGAAAAAGATGGAGCGTTCGACTGCTCAGATCTGATGCTTCTTGCCTACTGGTCATGGAAACCAAATAATTATGGTACTAATTATGAATAGAGGTGTAACACTGCGGAATTAATTGTGAATAGGGTGTAACACTGTGGAATTTATTATGAATACAGATGTAACACTGTGGCATTAATTACAAACAGACGTGTAATACTGTGGCACTGATTATAAATAGAGGTGTAACACTGAGGCAAAATTATGAATACAGGTGTAACACTGTGGCACTAACTATGACTACAGGTGTAATACAGTTGCACTATTAATGAATACAGGAGTAAAACTGTGGAATCAATTATGAATACAGGTGTAACACTGTGACACTAATCATGAATACAGGTGTAACACTGTGGCACTAATCATGAACACAGTCAATTCACTTACACTTCATTTCTTCTTCATCCCGACCAAGCTTCTCCCCAAAAGGGCCACTGGTCCTCCAACTGCCCAACTTTGACAAGTACTTGTATTGGAACTGACTGACCATTTAACCGACTGCTCCTTGACTGCCTGCCCAACTCCAACTAACTCTGCTTATATATTTTATTCAAGTTATTCTTTTTGTTAATCCGTTAATAAAATGTATGATTAAAACCTTAGAGCCACATCATTGTAATATCAGCTGATATCGCATCTAAAATGTTTATTTCAATACCTTGCTCACAGGCGATTTAAGAATAAAACGTTAATATGACAGGAGCTGATATCGAAGACAACTTAAGTCCACCCGCCTGACCTTTCAAATACGAACTTACTCTTTAACTTAAAGTTTTTACCTGGCTCACAATTTATCAGTAAATTAAATAATAAACTAAAATAATTACAATCCTTAATTGTATTAATCTTATTCTAACTCAAGAATCATTTTGATCATCGAACTGACACCATTCAATCAGAATTAGAGGCTACATTGATCTCAATTTCAGCGGCTGCGCCACTCTTGTATGTGTCCATGTTTAACGGCACAAAAAATTATTCAAATTCTACTCTAAATAGCAAAAATAGATACCAATGGTCAAATCTGTAACATTATCATGAGAAAGATATAATCATAAAAAAGATATGCTATCAAACGGAACTTAATATTTGTCAATGGATATCACTCAAGTTTTGTCACAGACTTTTCGTCTGTGACAAAATTTGAGTGATATCCATTGCCAAATAAGAGAAAAGTAGTTTGCAAATTATATATGAGTGATTGATTTTAACGGCATTCAAACCAATCCAGTGTTAGTTTATGCCAACAGCTTTGGGATATGTTCAGTGTACGTTCATATTTATATGTTTATTTTGATTTTTTTGTACACTGTCCCATCAAATACAATTAAGTTTTGAAGAGATCAATTACACCTATCAATGTGGCCCTCACAGGTACCTCCACTCTGGAACTGAATTAGTCTGGGAATAACAGCCATGATATTGTACTCCTACAAGATCTCCAGAACAGGAGATTAACCATCAAATGCAGACTAATGTCATACCAGAACGGCACATTTATTAGGTGGAAGGCGTCTTACTCTCCTACAGGGGTTACAGTCAATGTATTTGAAACCCTTTCTGACAGAGGTGAACTTACGTAGTCCAATCTCAGAACAGCTGTTAGATAGTTTAATAACCGTCACAGAAAAAACTTTGTCCATTAATACCATTGTTTATGAAGAAAAGTAGAAAAAGCTAAATAATTCAGATTGGATGAATTTATTATAAAAGTCGACGTTGAACACTTCGGTTATAATACACTTCTTCAGGACTTTAAATTCATGAAAAATGTTGTTAAAAAAGCGACGGATGTTTGATGACATAGCATGAGAAAAGAAAGGTTCATAACAGTATATTCAGTGTCCTTATGTTTGAAAGTATTAATACGTAGCTGGCACGTGGAATGATGTTTGGAATTTGTTGGGTTTCTAAGGGATATAACGGATGATAAAAAAAAGGCTAGAATATTTTTGAAAAAAAAACAAAAACAAAAAAAAAAACAAGTAAAAATGAAATGTAGCAAAGAAAAAGAAAATAGAGATGAAAGTATATTTATTTATTTTTTACTTTTCTTCATACGATCGGATTTAATTTCCTTAATTATTTCCGCCAATGTTTATGTAAATGAGTGATCTTAAGATTATAGGTTTAGACATTTTTGTACAAGTACAGAATATATGTAACACGTATTTCCTCGTAGTTAAGTTCAAATATTTAGAACCAAAGGAATGTATATATATATATATATATATATATACCAAATGAACTCCCTGGATCAACCAGTGCATGAAAAAAATCCATTTATTTAGGTTAAAAAAGAGAGGCAACGGCATTTGAGGGGCTGATTAAATGGAAATAATAAGAAGCCTGATCACCTGCAGGTTGAAAACAACCAACCCCCGTAATTTGCATAAAAGGCTGCTGTTCGAAATTACCAGTTTGATAACGATTTCTGAAGACATCTGAAGAAGAGCGGAGAGTTTAACGGAAGAAATGCTGTGACTATAATGACAACGAAGATTTGGATACTACGTAGAATTCACTCGTTAGTTGTAATTTTAAGTTTTACATTATTTCAGTCTTAATTCTTTTTTTCACTAGTCACTCTAATAATAGACTGACTGAATATTTTCTTGTACATGTGGGATACAATTCGACAAACAGTTTAACGGCTGGATAGGTTCTACGAGTCAAATCAGTTTAATTGACAGATAATGGCCTTTAACGGCAGTAGAAACTGTATTTAGAGGATTGTAATGTCAAGTCACTAAAACCCTAAAAGTTATATGTTAGATTTTAACTTTAAATTAGTTTAGCCAGAGCCGTTGAAAAGTTTAATCTAATTTCTGTCAATGTCTGTGTAGCCGATTTTAGGCTTTTTGTCCGAGTCGACTATGTAATTGAGAAAACGTCTGAATGAATAAAGTTATGTGTTCACACAAGAAAAGAAGGGTTCTTATTTGTTATTCATATCCACGAAAAGATTAGAGCGGCCCGTAAAAACATTGAAAACCGCTGTTCCATCTTCTTTACTGATAAAGAGAAGGACCGACTCAGGCTGACGAATTACAAGATGGTTGTATAAATACTCTTGGTAGTATTCTACAAAAGCGTGGGTTGAAAATATTGAAGATTTAACTTACTTTGAGTTTTGAACCAATGTTAACTTTACACTGAAGTGGTCATGGTGCAAGATTATTGTCGTAAAAAACGTACTTGTCGATTCAAGTTCAAATTCTAGACGTATCTATGTTTTTTATCAGAGCGTTGATACCCTTCGGAAATGTATTGTTTCATAATAGATCCATGAGATATATTTTAGACATGTATGGTAGTGTTTTGATTGGACCCTTTGCCGTTGAACCATAGAAATATATACTCGTCAACGAGTTTTAGTGACAGCAGTTAATCTTGGGGCCAATCTGAAACCACGGCCCTGACTGGGTGCTTTCAATTAGGTGACAAAAACAGTTCAAGAGTAGAAATAAGTCAGTTAGTTTTGTTTTGTTTGGTTTGGTTTTATAACACATCAGCCATTTTAGGTTATTAACGCTAAATCCATTTTTATACATAAAAACAGTTCTATTTCAAACAATTCAGTTTAGTATAAGTATAGATTTTGTTTACTCACAATTAAATATCGAAACAGTTCTATTTCAATTAATTCAGTTTCGTATAAGTATAGATTTTGTTAACATACAATTAAATGTCAAAACAGTTCTATTTCAAACAACTTAGTTTAGAATACAAAAGCAGTTTTATTTACAGCAATTCACTTTGGTGTTGGTACGCAGTTCAAATGTAAAAAAAAAATAGTTCCATTTTGAACAATTCAGTTTACCACAAGTACACAGTTTCCAAAACAGTTATATTTCAAAGAATTCAGTTTAACATAAGTATCAAGTTTTATTCTATTTGACCCATAGATAGGACCCAATCAGGTGCTACCACTCCGGGCCAGAGTGGATCTGGGAGCGATGGCAATGAAAGGGTACTCCACATTCCCCAAAGCTCTATTATTAAAAGTCGGCATTAAATGTGTACTGGAAGTAGTGTTGGAAGTGTCTTTCCTTATCATCAAGAACTACGATTCCAGCCATAAGGAAATATCCAGCCCAGTCGACTGGAGCTATAGAATACACTAACAGCATCTCTGCAGAGGGGTAAGATCCCCTTCCAACGGCTGTCCTCGATATAACACTTAACGATCTGCTGGTGAGACTCGAGCTCAGAGTAATATGGAGTATCACTTCATTGCTATTACTCCTAAGTACACTCTGACCCGGAGTGGTAGTACATGATAGGGTTCCATCTATGGGTTAAATAGAACTGTGTGCAAACAAATGATTGACGTTGTTATGAATTCTTAGTATTATATAGCAATATTTGAAACCATTTAACCGGGTACAAACAGATAAGTAAAGTTCTTCAGAATTATCAGAATTGAATAGTAATTTGTGAAATCGTTTAACTGTGCGCAAAAATTATTATGTGAATACATTTAACTGTGTGCAAACGAATCCATTTAACTGTGTGCAAACGAATGAGTAATGTTTAATAGAATTATCAATTTTGAATAGCAATTCAAAACAGTTTAACAGTGAGCAACAATTAAATCATTCGTTTCGCATAGCAATACTTGAATTTACTTAACTGTGTGCAAACAGTAGCAATACTTGTGTGGAAATTTGTTTAGCATTTTATCATCTTTTCAGAAATCGGGTATTAAGTCATTATAAATAGAATATCTAAATAACCCTATATCGATTTTAGAAGACTAAAAAGGGTTACGATCGGAGTCATTAGCTTGCAAGATTTTCCATATTAATCATTGTACATGGCAATATGAGACGGTGCCAAAAGCAGCCTGTAAATATTCATTTGCAGTTGGTAGCGGTGTATTTATCGGCTCAATTATACAGCGAAACTCAGCTTCCATATCAAAGGTGATCAGTAATATGTGGAAGACAAATGGCGTCATAATACAATTTGCTTTTTAGGATATTACATTAACAGATATTCATCTAAGTACCATATTGTACTGTCAACAACATTGTTCAACAAATAAAATAAAAATCTCCCCATAACGTCCACGCTGTCATTTTTAGTTATTTCACGCACACACACACACACTCTTTCCCCCTCTCTCTCCCTCTTTCCCACTATATATATATATATATATATATATATATATATATATATATATATATAAATGACCCCCAACATCGTTCACACACTCACTTTTAACGCTCTCAATGCCTTTATCTCCCAATATATATATATATATATATATATATATATCTGTTGACTGATCGTCGTCGTGGGTGACTGGAAGGCTCCCGTTCAAAAAGTTACAACTCCCTGGTATATATTAGGGTGCTACTCCTTTCCATGAATTGCTCCAATTACCCAAGATCTGTACCTTATACAACTGAGTGTTAAGCAAGGAAGCATCAAGTACCATTTTTGAGTCTTTAGTATGACCATCGAGCCACTGGTGAATACACGACGGGCATTCAATAAAAAAGGTTACCATGATAGGCGCTTTTGCTGAAAAATTTTTATAACTGGCAAAGCACGGGTTTCCCACTACCAGCCTGGATCAAAAAGACAGGTCATAAGATAGAAACACAGTGACTCTACAGAAAAAAAAAGTTCCAGGCAGTAAAGAAGATCATGCTGACAGTTTTCTTGGAAATATATATATACATTTTTCTTCTTGTTGGTTTGTAGCTTTCAGTTTAGCTTTGGTAGTGCTCTTCCTTCTGCTCACTTCTTTTATCGTTTGCCACGCTATTCTAGATTGCCTGTCTTCCACTGAGTCTCTAATCTTATCTATCTGATTTTGTATGTATTCTCTCTGTTCTTTTTAGGTATATGCATGCTAATTCATTTTGTGCCTTTTTTAGTTTCGGGGCATTTGTGTTCGTTGGATTCTTCCTGTTGCATTTGGAGGCAAACAACATTTCGAGAATCTACTAGGAAACCGACCAAAAGTTACACATGAACCAATTACGATAATTATTAGTAAGCAATTAGACATCAAACTAGGACCGTTTACTCTGGAAGAACTCGACTCAGGACTTATAAAAATTAAAAATAGAAAAGCCGCAGGGCTTGATGAAATTTCCCCAGAAGTTTAGAAGACCAAACAATTCGACTACATACTTAGGATGAACCAAAATGGCTTCCGAAGATATAGTTCCACGACCGCACAAATGTTGACTATCCGTAGAATCCTTGAAGGCGTACGGGCAAAAAACCAACAGGCGCCCATACTATTTGTCGACTTTACCAAGGCCTTTGATTCCATTCATAGAGGGAAGATGGAACAAATTCTACTAGCATACAGCCAACCAAAAGAGACCGTCGTAGCCATAATGATTCTCAATAGAAAAGTGAAAGTACGTTCTTCGGATGGAGACACAGACTACTTCGAAATAGTTGCAGGAGTACTAAAAGGAGACACGCTAGCCTCTTAATCATCTGTCTAGACTACGTACTTAGAACCTCGATTGATAAAATCAAAGAAAACAGTTTCGAACTGACAAAGAAAAGAAACAGAAGGTACCCTGCAAAAACAATTACCGACGCCGACTACGCCGATGATATAGCTCTTCTGGCAAATGCACCCGCCCAAGCCGAAACCCTGCTGCATAGTCTGGAACAAGCCACCGCAGACATAGGCCTCCATGTCAATGCACACAAAACGGAATACTTGTGCTTTAATTATACTGGCGACATTTCCACACTAGGCGGTAGCTCTCTGAAACTAGTTAACAAGTTCACCTACCAAGGAAGCAGTATCTCATCAACCGAAAAAGACATCGACACGTGACTCACAAAGGCATGGACAGATACCTATAGGCTATCGATCATGTGGAAGTCAGACCTGACCGATAAAATGAAACACAGTTTCTTCCAAGCTGCGATCGTATCGATACGGCTATATGGATGCACTATATGACGGCAACTACACTAGAATATTGGAGGCAACATCCCACAAATCAGCAGCTGTACGGCCAGCTAACTCCTATCACGAAAACTATCAAAGTTAGACGAACCAGACAAGCAGAGACGAGCTCAAAAGTGATGTTCTCCTATAGTCCCCTGCACTTGGTCGAGCTAAAGCAGGGCGACTAGCTCGAACCTATATACAGCAGCTCTGTGAGGATACGAGATATAGCCCTGAGGATCCGCAGGAAGCGATGAACGATTGGGAGGATATCCGTGCTGGTGGCACGACAAAATGATGATGATGATATATATACATATAATATTATGCAAATAAAACCTACACATACACACAAACATGCCCATAAAACGGTGTACACAATTCTGACGTTCTTTTGATTATTCTTCGATTTTTTTCGATTTCTCCTATATATTTCGTTCTCAGCCTGATGATTGTCATTCATAAGACGTCACGAAACGTGTGGTTGCAGACAAACTTTTATTCTATTAAATATATACATAAACTGATATGTATTTACTTAATATATATATATATATATATATATATATATATATATATATATATATGTATAAGTAAGAATTTAACACTGGGCTAATAATCTTATTTTAAACAGTATTTATAACTTTACACTGTGTTTTATATATATATATATATATATATATATATATATATATAGTATCAACTGCCCTGAAAAGTGTGTAACTACGAAATTGGGAGTTACAGAAATGTAACACAGGGTCCATATTATAACATAAGTTTTAAATCAACTTCGCCTTTCTCGACTGAGTGTAAGTCTTTTCATACCAATGTGTTCTTGTCAAATTATTGTTATGGCGATAGGCTGGTTTACAGATTTCTTTTTTTTTATCATCCTGTATCATTTCCTATTACATTATATGTCTATCCGTGTGTGTACTTGTCACTGTGTGTGTGTGTGTGTGTGTGTGTACGCATGCGTATTTGTAGATATAGTCGCAAGTAAATGAAAGAAAAGAAGTCTATAATAAACTATTTCAATTGAAAAATGCAAACGAGCACGCTGTTTTCGGATGTTAATTTAAAAAAACTGCTACCAACATTTCTTCGCTTGAATTGTGCCCTTGTTTTGTATCCGCGGAAGGGGGACTGGGCACAGGTAATTGAAACAAAACAGGATATTATACTATGCTGTTGTCTGGATAGTCTCGATTTTTTCTCAATTTTTCATTTAGCCTTTCAGGGACGTTTCAAGGGCAACACCTACAATTGGTATTTTGTGGGGTGTCCTCGTGGTGTAATGGTTAAAGCGATGCACTGCGGAATCGTAGTACGCGAGTTCGTACTCCAGTTCCGCTATTACTTTCACTTTCGGGCAAATACCCTTGGGAAAGGTATGAACCCCCTTATTCTCCCTCCAGCTATGGGTAAATAGTAGGACGGACTAGGTTCTTCAGCCTTGGTGAGGCAACTAGACTAGGAGAAGGAAAACTCTGAATTCAAACCTGTTAAACTCCGCTTAAAAATTGACCTTGTGTCATATCCTGCCCGAGCGGAGGGGTTGGTAAATAGTACCTACAATTGGTATCACAGTCACTCTCATGTTACACAGTTCATATACTTATATAATATTTTAAAATGTTCCAAATTTATTTCTTAATTTTTACCAGAAATGTATTTGAGATGAAAGTAAAATAGGGAGTTACATTTCAATCATTATGTATATATATATATATATATACACACACACACATATATATATATATATATATATATATATATATATATATATATATATATACGAGCAGTCTAAAGCATCCATACGTTTCTGTGGCATTTTTTCCAAGTTTAAAACTGAGTTTTATTGCATATCATTCATCTAAATTGTTCTCACGTCCAGATTGCATTTTTGAAATTCACCAGCTGTGACAATCAGGATTTAGTAGGGTGTATTCCAATTCCTGCTGTAGCTGTTCATTTGAACCTGAAATCATAAAAAATGGGTCCGCCATCTCATAAGATGGATAGCAATAACATAGTGAATTCTCAAGAGTCAACGACAATTCTAAATGCCTTTACAAAAACGTCTGGAAACTTATTGAATGCACCTCGTAAGTCAACAAAGTAAAATAGTATTGCTATGTATCACTATCAATTCAATTAAACATCAGTCATTTGTTTATACACAGTTAAATGATCTTTGGACCAAACTCATGAAAACTTATAGAAAAAGACGAGGAGATCCTTTTCCTCACACAATCAAAATTCTATCAGCTTAGTACTGATATATAATTCAACGCAAAAAACTTTGATTAAACAGGTAAGGACAAATTCAGCAATATTTAAACATACCGCCTCCATTAATACTCTATCATACTGATAAAAGTCTTTGAAGAAAGGAAGTATCATACTAGCGTATTGCGATGGAAACCATGGGATGCAGCATGGTGGATATGAAGATAGGCTGATGAATCTGAAGACGGGTTATTGCCTGATGCTGGGTGGAAGAACCTCATAGATTAATAGCCATTATCACATAGTTCAGTCAGGGAACTACAGCTACTCATCAATAAAGATGACGTCTGCTGATTGGAAAAATAACCACCGAAAGATTACTATTACTCACGATCATTATTATATGACAAGATAGATTTGTTTTAAACTACCTCGTTCAAATGTAGATGCGTCAAAATCTTCGTTTATATGTAAATCGTAAAGGAAATAGTTTTACTGCATAAACTGAGAATTTCATATATATTACTCTAATATATATAAAAAAAACCTTTTAGGTCAATTATAGTAATATATATATATATATATATATATATATATATATATATATATATTGATGGTCAGTATGAATAAAAAATATTTAATTCTTCTTAAATTGATGTAAACATGTTTTTAAACTGACCGAGAAATAGATAGATAAAGACAGAGATAAACAAAGAGATAGATTTGGAAAGACTGACGTAGATAGATAGATAGATAGATAGATAGATAGATAGATATGGAAAGAAAGAAAGAAAGAAAGAAAGAAAGAAAGAAATCCTAAATGACGACAGGTGCAATATTATATGGCATTGGCTGTAGTCGCTCTTTTCTTCATCCAGGCAACCGTCTGCTTCCTCGCAAAAAAAAAACATCCGATCGATACTTTAATCAATGTAGAGCTTGATCGATATTATTCCAAGATGTCTGATCACTGTGAGCAGCACTTTTAAGGGTTAATCAGCGAAATATCTGGACCAATCGAATATCTATAAATTGTTTCCCCTCGCCTTTCTATTTAACGCATGTCATTTGTTTTTATTAGATTTATCCCTCTCTTTATTCAAAATATAATATTTTCCTCTTGTTAATGTTATTGTATGTCTCGAACTCACAACGACACATTTCTTGAGTTTTTTGCTGAAAGACTACTTTTTTAAAAAATATTTTTCATCTCTATCTTTCAAATTTTTCTTCCTATTTCTACATTTTCTACCTGGTTATTCTCTCACCAAATGTCCGATCTTCTTTTTCAATAATACCGACCCTGATTTTGCTTTTCACATCCCACTGAAAAATAAGTAATTATTTTATTTTTTTCTTCTCACACTCAATATATTTTTCTGAAAAATTCTCTTCTACTATTCAACATTAAAAAACATTTTTTCACCATTTTCTCTTAAGCACATCATATTATGCAGAGAGAATTCACACACACACACACACACACACATATATATATATAATGTACTAATCATAATGTATTTCTCGATTTACTCCATTTTAAGGAGCCATCCCCTCATTAAGGGACAAGCCTGAGATACTGCAGCAGCAATATCTCTTCGACTGAAAGCGGTGTCAGTAATCACCTAGAGAAGGCATGGACTGATATTGCCGGGTTTTTGATCGGATGGAAATCGTTTCTTTGTTTAATGGCATATCAACCTTCACAGGTTATTTAACGCCAAAACCATCCTTATAAAAGAACAGCAGTGATGCTATTTAACCCACAGCTGGGAGGATTAGAGTGTTATACCTTTCCCAAGGGCATTTTTCCGAAAGTGAACGTAATAGCGCGACTGGAGCTCGAACTCGCTCACTACGATTTCCCAGTGCGGCGCTTTAACCATTACACCACGGGGACTCCCTCGACTGGAAACCTAATCACCCAGATAAATAAAACAGGAATTCTAACGAAGCGAATGGAGATAAAACTAGTCGAGAACCACGCAAGAATGCTACAACAAAAGCTGTACGGCACTTACCCCTCCATCTCACAAAACATTCAAGTAAGAAGTAGAATTCTTACTGAGCAATGTTGCTGAAATAGGGACGACCGCATCGGTTACGTTCTCTAATGGACAGCTACACAAGGACTCACCATTATTGGCCGACCAGCAATAACGTATATACATCAGCTCGGTGTGGATCCATCCGTGGTGTAATGACTATCGTTGTAGAAAGTGGACACGACGACCCGAGTTCAAATCTGGAACGAGGCTGTTTAAATTTCAAATTCTGCTAATACACTTGGGAAATGAATGCAACGAATCTCCGTCTAAGTATGGATAAATAGGTGGGTGGAATTAACTTTGGTGTGGTAACTGGTTTAGGAGAAGGAAAACTCTAAGTATTGCTATGTATCACTAACAAGTCAAAATTAACACCCCTTATTTATTTTCACACAGTTAAATGATCAAACAGTTCTATGGCAATGAAGGGGTAATTATATATATATATATATAATTATTGGTACACAAAGTCTTATTTAAACTTATATTTTCTTCAATCTACACACAGTCGTCGAAAGCACATGAACCTTAAATAATGGACATACTATGTTCCGAATTTTAATATTTTTAGGTTTATACAGGCTCTGCTATTATAGCGTCGAGCTAACTGTTTATGAATCTTTTCTTATTTACTATTCTTCTATCTTTGTATAAACACACACACACACACACACACACACACACACACACACACACATATATATATATATATATATATATATATATATATATATATATATATGTGTGTGTGTATAAAAATACATGTATTGAGAGAGAGAAATAGAGAGAGAGAGAGAAAAAGAGAGAGATTAACAAAGGGTTTTAAAAAGTTCAGGACCCAACCAAAAACACAGTTTTAAAGTTTATATTAAATTATTCATTTAAAGTTTAACTAAACTTCAGGAAACAAACGTCAAGTGGCTTGAATTAGTTTTTAGACTAAGTACTTTCTCGTTTTATTCGTTTCACGGAATATCCTATTTACCCAACCCCTCCGCTCGGGCAGGATATGACACAAGTCAATTTTTTAAGCGGAGTTTAAGAGGTTTGAATTCAGAGTTTTCCTTCTCCTAGACTAGTTGCCTCGCCAAGGCTGAAGAACGTAGTCTGCCCTACTATTTATCCATAGCTGGAGGGAGAATAATTGGATTCATACCTTTCCCAAGGGTATTAGTGCTATGTGAAATGCAATCAGTCTTGTCCAGGAATTGAACTCGTATCACGGAATATCAAGCGTTGTTAGGTTATTTTACGCCAAAGTCAGTCTTTAATTTTGTAATGTATAAAAAAAAAGTAAACACTTTATATTTAATTGCAATGCCTTACGAACCACTATATTAATGTAGTTTGAAATCATATTCATTCTTATTTCAAACAGATCTATTTGACATATACATGCGATCCTCACGAGCAGTATCACTCCCGATGAACTGAGTGTAATCGTTAGGAAAATTTGATCAAACACTCTCGCCAGAACTATAACCTCAATATGCGCCATAACTAGGATACTGTATTGAATTATAAGAGGGATATGTCAAAGAGCACGTACGTTTTATGGATCTAAGTCATAACCTTCGTGAATGTGCCAAAAATCTATCAGCACATTCTCCTATAGATAATTAAGAGAGATTCAGAGAAACAGGACGAAATAAACAAGCAGGGCTGACTCATAAGAAAGCGCAAAGGAAATTGTAAAATGAAAAAAAAAATGAGAAAGAATAAAAAGAAAACTTGAGTGATAAAATGAAGAATTCCTTGAAATAAATAAAGAATTCATTAAAAGATGAAAGAAAGAAAGAAACAAACAAACAAACAAACAAACAAACAAACAAAGATGCAAATAATTAATTTGAAGGAATATACAAATACATAATTCTCTGAATAAAAGAATTAGAGAATGAAAGAGGGGTTAAAAAGAGATGATTAATTTATTGAAAGAAAGAAATAAAGCAGGAAAGAAAGAAAGATAGAAAGAATGAAAGAAAGAAGGAAAGAATTCATCAAAGAAAGAAAGAAAGATAAAAGATAGAAAAAAGAAGCAATTCTCCAAAAGAAAGAAAGAAAGAAAGAAAGAAAGCAATTCACCAAAGAAAGAAAGAAAAAAAAAGGAATTCTTCAAAGAAAGAAAGAAAGAAAGAAAAAAAGAAAATACCAAATAAACGAATGAACGAATCGAAACGCCCGCAAACGCATGATTAAAAAACAGAAATAATTTATTGTAAGTAAAAGCACATTGTAAGTAACAACGGAAGAAAGAAAGAATGAATAAAAAAGGAAATATTTCTTGAAAGGAGAAACTAACAATTCATTAAAAGAAAGAAAGAAAAATGTTTTTATAGAAAGAAAGAGAGAATCATTAAAATTGGGTAAAAAAATATAATGAAACAAAAGTATATAAAACAAAAAAAAAAATGAATGAACGATAAGAATCTCTAAAGGTAAAGTTACTGGACTATCTAAAAGATTAATCATCATCCTGCGAGCGCACCCATATATATATATGTATATATATATATTCACACACACACACACACACACACACATATATATATATATATATATATATATATATTTATTTATATGGGGGTTGAGCGCTCTGGCATAGGAATTTACGGCCGCCGCTCGCATAACGCAAAGCTCTTCGAACGAATTGAGTACTCTGGTATCCGGTAAGGTATAAAATGTAAACAAACGAACACTACTACTTATAATTCCCAAACTGACGTGGTACCCTAGTTGGCTAAGCAGTATGATACTAAGTTTAACGTAAATTTGGGCGGGTTTCGATCCCAGCTTCAAGCGTCCTTCGGGTCTAACCGCATTGAAGAGTTGTGATACAACGAAACAGCCTGTCTGTAGATGACAGTATGTATATATCATTTAAAGATATACCTTGAAAAATTACTCATATTTTTTTGTAATAATTTTCATTTGAGCAGACCCTATATTCTTAAAATGTTCGATTTGTATCTTCAGACAAAGAAATAATGAAAAATTTCAAATGAAGATTTATATATATATATATATATATATACACATTTATATATATATATATATATATATATATATATATATTTACAAACACACACGCACACACACACACACACACACACATATATATATATATATATGTATATATTACACGAGTAAGTTTAGTGCCAAAAGCGTTTTTAATCCGCATCTGTAAAAACTTGTAAATGGGAGATTATCATTTGGGGATCTATATGTTGAACCTCATATTTTTATAATCTAAATTTTCGATTGTATGCGCATGGCTATAAAATGGTAATAAGAAGTCTTTAATTTTCTCTCAATAGAATTCTCACCGTCATCAAAAACCGTTGGTACAACTTGAACTTGTTGCTTTCAAGGGGAGTTTAATAAGAAAATAAGAGACGTTGTTTTTAATCGTTTTCCGTCGTAAATACGTTTGTTGATGTCTATTATGTGAGGGACTGCGAAGGGCGTCGGAAGCAATGGGCATTGTGCTTGGTTTTACAAAAAACGCTTATCCATTTATATCCATCGTTGTCTCTGCTATGTAAATTGCTTGAAGGCTGCATTTTTTTTTATATTTGAAATTGCTGGCAGAAAACCTACGGAGAGAGAGCGGAGGTTCTGTTAACCAATTCATCTTGCTATAATAGGAGAAGATATCATACCGTCCATTCATTAAAAACTTTTTTCCTTCCTTCTTTCCTCGGTATCTCTCTTCTCTCTCCTTTCCCATCTCTTTAACTACATCTCTCTCTCTCTCTCTCTCTCCCTCTCTCTCTCTCTCTGCAGCTTTCCACACACACACACACACACATATATATATATAGTAAACCTCTCATTCATCAGGTAAGCCCAAAGAAATGATTTACAACAACAACGTACTATCCACTATATTTTGCCAACCCTTCAATATCAAGAATAAACTCTGCTACGAAAACCTCTAATCAACTCACTCATTCACTTGTTTCAAAATTAAAAGATTCTTAAAATATCATCAAGTCATGCTGACAGCACCTAGTTCCCTGACTGACTCTCTCTCTCTCTCTCTCTCTCTCTCTCTCTCTCTCTCTCTCTCTTCATCCATCCCAATCGTTTATCGCTCTATGCAGGTCTTTTAGACGGCATCAAGTGTTCGAATAGAACTGATAAAAGTAAGTGCACGCAGGTCGGCAA
Organism: Sepioteuthis lessoniana; assembly: GCA_963585895.1. Taxonomy (NCBI): domain Eukaryota; kingdom Metazoa; phylum Mollusca; class Cephalopoda; order Myopsida; family Loliginidae; genus Sepioteuthis; species Sepioteuthis lessoniana. The sequence goes on along the minus strand of OY757914.1, from coordinate 90,016,546 downwards.
ACACTGGTGGTCCCATGATTAGGAGTCCAAAGGAGAACCATCGTTACTTCACCAGGAGTGCTCAACCTGTCGAGTCCATCTAACTATATATATAAGGTCGAGCCAAGGCTAAGATTCACCAATGGTACTTGATTACTTCTTGCTTAAAACTCAGCATTGTAATGTACGGATCAATGGTAAGTAGACCAATCCAGAAAAAACATACCACCCTCCCGTACACCACGGTCTAATTAAAAATCAAAAGGTGCTTTCGGGTTACCCTTCGACTACAATCAGCTAACTTACTTATATATATATATATATATATATATATATATATATATATATCCAACCCCATCTACAAGAGCAGGATGTGATGTAAAGTCTATTTTTTAGCGGCGTTTTTTAACAGGTTCAAATGAAGAGTTTTCTTTCTGGTAGACTGGTTGCCATTCCAGGGTTAAGGACCTTAATCCTCTCCGCTGAAAAGAGAATAGTTGCATGCATACTTTTCCTAAAAGTATTAGAGGTTTTTTGTAATACTAACAACTTCCTGCAGAATTTTAACTCGGATCACCATACCTATATCCACCGAGGGTAACCATTACATGACAACACTCTGGTATCCGCTAAAGAATAAAATGTAAACAAACGAATGCTGCTGCTTAATACCTTATATTTCCCTAGGTGACGTGGTACGCTTGTTGGCCGAGAGGTCCAACACTAAGTTTAACGTAAAGTTGGGCGGGTTTTGATCCCTGTTTCAAACCTCCTACCTGTCTAGCCACACTGAAGAGTTGTGATACTACGAAACAGTCTGTCTGTGGATGACTATATATATATATATATATATTGTCATCCACATACAGACAGTCTGTCTGTGGATGACTATATATATATATATATATATATATTTATATATTGTCATCCACAGACAGACTGTTTCGTTGTATCACAACTCATATGAATCGAGCTCTCGGTAGCCGTTAAGCGGATATCTGTAAACAATAACAATTGTGATTCATAACCGTTTAAATTTACTTTGCTGACGCTGGCCTCCTCGTGGCTGAGTGATAGAATCTTGGATTGGCGTTTGAGTCAACCGGGGTTTCGATCCTAGGTTCGGGAATCTAGCCTGTCGAGCCACACTGATGAGTTCTAATAGAACGAAACTGATCTGTCTGTGGATGACAATATATATATTGTGGTACTGCAACAATTGTAACTCGTTTACCGTCCGAACATGTTATGAGACTTCGAGTAATGGAAGGATTGGCCCTAAATCATAGTTTTATGCTTAAAGTTTTTAAGCTGAATTACAACAAAAGCATCGAGCGTTTTCTTGCTATATCTTACACAACTTGTTAAATCACGATACTAACTTTTGTAGAGTTGTTACTATTACTACGTGAAATGCACGTAAGATAAACATTTATCCGATTTATTTTCCTGCAGATCAGAAGAGTATTTCCAGAACGCTCACCAACTTTGCTTTGGTTAAGTTTTTAAATTATACAATGATAAGCTTTTTTTTTTTTTTTAAAATATTTTACAATCAACATTAGATACGAGGTATGTCTGAAAAGTAACGGGACTTGTGTCACAAGCAATTTATCCTTATTCCAGACAATTAAAGAGATGGTTTCCTTTCAAAATAATTTCCCTCGAGTCTAATGCATTTTTCCAACTTTCTCTGTTACGCTTATATACGTTGTTGGAAGGAATTCGCTGGGATAACCCTCAGTTTTATCATTACGGGTCTCTTAATGGACTCCACGCCTTTGAAATAGGTCTGCTTGATGATCATGAATTTGAAGAAAAGTAAAAAGTCACTCGGAGCAAGATCAGGTGTAAATGATATTAAAAAAAGAGCAAAAATAAAAAAAAGACAAGGATTAAACAGCACAAAATGAATTAAACAAGTCATATAGCGAGAAAGGGTGATAACAAATAATAAAAAACTACCTGAACGATTTCCAAAAAATAGAGAACAAATATGGAAAAGACCTGCCCGAATATGAAAAAAGAGGTGATGGAATTACCGAAATCACACTTTTCATTAAGAAACTGGGAAGCTCTTTGTTCATCACTGGTTCAATTATGTAGATAATGATGATTTTCTTAGATTGATTTGATATATTTATTTTACAGAAAGCCAAACTATGTTGGGTTATTTAATGCCAAATCAGTTTTTTAAGGAATTATATGATTTCAAGCGTCTGTTAAACAATAGATTGACCGAATATTTTGTTTAGCACGTTGTGCATGTTGTTTTAATCAGAAGCGAGTTTGCAATAGATCACTGAGGCCAAGTTAGTTTGATTGACGTGTCATCATCATCATCATATCGTGCTGGCAGCACGGATATCCCTGACCCTCTCTCGCCACTCCTCCCTATCGTTCATCGCCCTAGGCAGGTCTTCAGGACAACATCCTGTATCCTCACACAGCTGCTGAATGTACGTTCGTGCTGGTCGTCCTGCTTTTACGCGGCCGTGTGTGGGGATCCATAAGAGTACATCTCTTATGAGTTCATCTCTGCTTCTCCAGCAATGTCCAGCATGTCTGGTTCGCCTAACTTGAATAGATTTCGTGATAGGGGGCAGGTGGCCGTACAGTTGGTGTCTCGTGGGGTGCCGCTGCCAGGACTTGTTGAGGATTGCACGCAGCATTCTTGTGTAATTGCCATCTAGTTTCTTCTCGAGCCGTTTTGTTAGCGTCCATGTAGTGCATCCATATAGCAGTATCGATGTGACCGCTGCCTGGAAGAAACTGCGTTTCATTTTATCGGTTAGGTCTGATTTCCATATAGTCGAAAGCCTATTGATAGCTGTCCATGCTTTCGTTAGCCTCGTTTCGATGTCCTTTTCGGTTGATTCGACGCTGCTTCCTAGGTACGTGAATTTGTCTACTAGTTTAAGAGGGGTTCCTTCTAGAGTGGAGATGTCCCCCGTTTGGTTATAGCACATATATTCCGTTTTGTGTGCATTAACATGGAGGCCTATGCTTGCTGCTGCTCGTTCCAGGCTATGCAGAAGTGTTTCGGCTTGGTCAGGTGTATTTGCCAGTATCGCTATGTCATCGGCGTAGTCTGCGTCGGTAATTGTTGTTGCGGGATATCTTCTGCTTCTTTTCTTCGTCAGTTCGAAGCCATTCTCTTTGATTTTGTCAATCGATGTTCTAAGTACGTAGTCTAGACAAATGATAAAGAGATACGGAGCCAGCGTGTCCCCTTGTAGTACTCCTGCTACAATGTCGAAGTATTCTGTGTCTCCATCTGGTGATCGTACTTTTACTTTAGTGTTTCTATAGAGAATCGTTATTGCCGCTACGGTTTCTTTAGGTATGCCGTACGCTAGTAGGATTTGTTCCATCTTTCCTCTGTGAATGGAGTCGAAAGCCTTGGTAAAGTCGACAAATATTAATGTCGCTTGTAGGTTCTTTGCCCGTACACCTTCAAGGATTCTGCGGATGGTTAGTATTTGTGAGGTCGTAGATCTATTTCTTCGGAAGCCATTTTGGTTTTTTCTAAGTATGTTGTCGATTTTGGGTTCTATGCGGTTTCGTAGTAGGGCATTGTAGATTTTGGCAGCTATGGATGTAAGTGTTATGCCTCGGTAGTTTTTGGCTAATCCGAGGTCCCCCTTTTTAGGGAAGGGGAGTATGCATCCCTTCGTCCATCTATCTATCGGATTTTGATTGTATACTGCGTTGCAGTGTCGGAGCAGTATGTCGTCGAATTGTCTGGTCTTCCATACTTCCGGGGGAATTTCGTCCAGTCCTGCAGCTTTCCTATTTTTAATTTTTCTGAGAACCGAGTCGAGTTCTCCTTGTGTGAACGGTCCAAGTTTAATGTCTAATTGTTTGCTAATTATTCTGGTGATTGGTTCATGTGTTATTTTTGGTGGGTTTCCAAGTAAGTTTTCGAAGTGCTGTTTCCACAGTTTTATTCTTTCTTGTTGGTTTGCTGCTTTAAGTTTAGCTTTGGCTGTGCTTTTTCTTCTGCTCACTTCGTTTATTGTTTGCCAGGCAATTCTAGATTGTCTATCTTCTACCGAGTCTCTGATCTTATCTATCTGATTTTGAATGTATTCTGTCTGTTCCTTTATATATATGCCTGCTAATTGATTTTGTGCCGTTTTTAGTTTTAAGGCATTTGTGTTTGTTGGGTTTTTTCGATAGTTTTTGGAGGCTGTTTTCACTAGTGCACGTTTTTCTCTCACCGCTAAGGTTTCCCATGGGACTCTATATTTAGTTTTAATTTTTGTTGGAATGTATTTTGCTGCTGCCTCAAGGTGTGCATTGACGAAATTTTCGTATTCGTCGTTTGGTGTACTTTTTTCCGTCTTTTCTTGTAGTGTTTCGAATCTGTTTCTCAATTCTAATACGTATTTATCTCTGACATCTTTGTTGTTTAATAGGGCCCAGTCATAGTGTTTGGTGGTCACTGTTCGTTTGGCGTTTTTTCGTAGGCTTAACCGTATTTTCGCCGTGACTATTCGGTGATCGGTGGACACACCCTCAAAAGAGGAGTATGCCTCGCAATTCAATGCACTATTCTTCCATTTCTTGTTTATAAGGACGTAGTCTATCTGAGCTTTAGTATTGTTTGCGTACGTGTATGTCCATAGTTTGCCCTCTCTTTTTTGGTAGTTTGTATTGAGGCATGCTAATCTATTTTCTATCATGAAATCTGTTAGATGTTGCCCATTTCTATTTGACGTTTTGTGGAGGCTGTATTTGTTGTTTCCGTTTTTCCCGATTTGTGCATTCATGTCTCCGCCAATGACTAACATGTTGTGTTTCGGGATGCTACGCACTAATGAGGATAACTCATCGTAGAAGGTGACTATTTCATTTTCTTCACTAACATTGGTGGGGCTGTAGCATGAGACGATTGTTGCTCTGGGGTTTCCGTTAAATGTAGCTACCATCATCCTAGGTCGTATTTTCTCTATGCTATTAAGCGTTTTTAGTGCTCTAGGTCCTATAAGCAATCCTACCCCTCCTACTGCGGCGTTGACAGAGTTTTTCCATGCGGATACAGTGGCGAGCGACCATCCATTGCCAGTTTCGTGATATTTGATATCTTCTGTGTGCGTGTATCTGTGTTCTTGTATGCAACTGACCCCTAAATAAACTGAGATCTGGGATTTTATTAAAGGATTTAAAGTCATGCTACTCCAAATTCAATAAGTTAGGAATTAGATTTTAAGGTTGAATTAGTGAGCTCAGAAGTGTCAAAAGCGCCAAACAAACAGAAATTGTGCGGTGATAATTTACATCAATGTTTCGAGTACTTGCTTCTAGTTTTACGGAGCCGGTTATGTAAAAGAGATTCCTGGTGATGAATAAAAGAAAGGAACGAGTGAAAGATTTCTTTATAGTTATTATTCATTACGAAGAGGGCAGCTTAAAAGACCATCCAAGGAAAAGACGACAACGTAGCATTTTACAGAAATAATGCTAATACTACTAATAATAATACTAAAGTTGGCGACCGGAGTCGAGGGGGATCCGATTGCTCCCTTTTCCATAGCTACTACACCGAGGCGCTACTCTTTTCCCAGGATTGCTCCACTTTACCCTTGATCCATACCTTATAATGCTGATTGTTAAGCAAAGAGGCATCAAGTACCATTTTTTGAGTTTTTGGTATGACTCGATCTGGGATCGAACCCAGGTCTCCCGGGCCTTTGGCGAACAATCTAACCGCCAGGCCAATGGACTGGTATTAGTTTGTGAACAATTATACCTTCAAATAACAATTCTTATTACTTATGATTTATTCACAATATCATGAGATTCAGTAATTATTCCTATTTGATAAAGTTCGCTCTCTTTCGGATTAATATTATTGAAAAAGGAACAAAACCCCTTCCCTTGCCAATTATAGGTAAAATGGTATCCCTGCTGTTCTTCGACAAGGATGATTTTAGCTTTTAATAATCCACAAAGTTTGATGTGCCGTTAAATAAAGAAATCAAGACAAAAACAACTATTATTAACAGTTATTTCGTTTCACGTATTCCTAACTAATACTGATAATTTTTATATAGATCTATGTGATCCATAGTTGTGACCGTAAAATCTACTACCTTTCTGGATCAGAGTGGGCCTTAGAGTAAAGGCAACAAAGGGATATCATACACTGCAAGACTCTTCCCTTTTTGGAGTAATCTTATCCGTCTTCATGTGATGCAGTCGGTGTATTCGAACCCTCGCCGGTGTTGATGACGTGGAGCAGAGAAAGAGAGAGAGAGAGAGAGAGAGTACGAGACAGACTGAAAGGACCAGTGAGACAACCACTTTTTCTATCTCACTTGAGAGTAATTATATTATAAGAGTATTAGATTACGAAGAGATATGTCTTTGGGTTAGTTTCTTTGTTTAATGGCATATCAACCTTCGTTGGTTATTTAATCCCAAAGTCATCTTTGAAGAAAGACCGTAGTGGTATTCAGCCCAGTTGGCTGGGACTGTGGGATCCAATGACTGCATCTCTGCAGAGAGGTAAGACCATGACCAAGGAGCGTCCTGTATATGACACCAAACTATCTGATAGTGAGGCTCCAGTCCTGAAACTAAAGGGAATATAGAGTACCCCATCATTGTCATTGCTTCCAGACCCGCTTTGACAAGTGTGGTAGCACCTGATAGGGTCCTATCAATGGGTCAAATAGAACTGTTAGATATTTAAAGTGCGCGCAAACAAATGACTGTTTAATTAAATTGTTAGTGATACATAATAATAATTGAAACTCTTTAAATATAAGTCTAAATTGAATTGCAGTGTTACATAACGATGCTTGAAATTATTGACTGTATGCAAATAAAACTATGAACATTAGCAAGATTTGAAACCATTTAAGTGGGTACAAACAAATGATTAAGACTAAATAGAATTATTTGTGTTTGAATATTTGGAACCATTTAACTGTGTGCAAACGATAGAAATACTCGTGTGTAAACAAAGTAACTTTCTCATTTAAGAATAAGATTACCTAAAAAGTATTTACATACAAATCATATCTATAACCATTTAAATCTATGAAACCAAATGAGTTCTAGCCCTGTTAAAATGTCTACAAAATGTGGTTACAAATCATATATATTTAGTATATATGTATAAACTAAATTTGGCATTGAATAACTTACAAGGGTTGAGTTGCCATAAAAGCCAATTAACCAACTACCAAGCCATGTACTGGTACTATTTAACCGATATCGAGGAATATATTTATCAAGCATATTTATATAAAAGTGATAGCGCGACTGAAGATCGAACTTACTTTCTACGATGTACCTGTACAGCACTTTTGCTAATGTGTCACGTGGGACTCCCTAAGAGCCACAGTGCAGAAAACGCCACTAAGGATTCTGTCCAATTCCTTGAAATCCTCACACTTCATATTCTTTTTCTTTTTATATTTGTTGTTCTTTATATAACTCTACATTTCTGGTGGAAGATGTGAAGATATTGTTCCAATATCTCTTAGTGTAGCAGCAATTAAGAGAAATGATTTTTTTAAAAGAGTTATTCTGCTCTAATGAATGTTAAGTCGAGGTGCAGACCAATTTTACTGTCTGCAACGGAATTAAGAAAAAAAAAAAGACTCAAGAGTTCTCGTATTGCTGCAAATATTATTGAGATAAATTTAAAAGTGAAGGGAATAATTATTTTGAAAGAGTCGATTTAAATTACGAGCTCGCAATTATTGCATCATAGCTTCAGAATCAAAACTTTGAAAATAACAAACTTTGCTAATTTAGGTTGGCTAAATTATCTATCAATCTGTCAAGAGTTTCATAAATGCATTTGTTATTAGTTTATTTACTGCTAAATTAAAAAAAATCGAAAATAAATGAACGACTAAGTAAGCTAATTCTATAATTATTAACGTTATTTTTTAAACTTGCCCACGCATAATCACCCGTAGAGTTTTAAAAGCTTCTAAAGTGACTTGGAAAGACAATCGTCGAAAAACCGTGTGCCATGTATTTATTACATAAAAATTGATTTCGCTCATTTTCTAAAAAATGTCTTGTATATAATGATATATAATTTTAGAATACCCACTTGAGAATACGTAGTTTAATTACATATAGTTTATTATATATTAAACAATGCGAAAATACCAGAATACACCGACCTAATACCGTGTAGCGCCCCCTTCGCAATAAGAGTAAGTAAAGTTGGCGACCGTAGTCGTGGGTGACCAGAAGGCTCCCTTTTCAATAGCTACAATATCGAGGTGTAGGGGAGGACGCTACTCCCTTCGCAATAATAGTAAGTAAAATTAGCGACCGTCGTCGAGGCTGACCAGGAGGCTCCCTTTTCAATAGCTACTATATCGAGGTGTAGGGAAGGGCGCTACTCCTTTCCCTGGATTGTTCCACTTTACCCTTGGTACCTACCTTATATTGCTGTGTGTTAAGCAAGGAGGTATCAAGTATCATTTTAAAAGTTTTTGGTATGACGCAATCAGGGATTGAATTCCGGTCTCCCAGACCAGTGACGAGCACTCTACCCACTTGACCAAATTTTCACTTCCGAAATTCTTGCGCAGTCAAAGCTATGCAAAGACTTATCATATAATTGTGAGCAGCAGCAACATAGAATCAGGTTGGAAGTTGATGCAATATTCTTCTTTGAAAAGAGGTTGCTATTCTTGTTACTGAAAGAACTTAGAGAAGTTCCTATCGCGAATATATAGGTGATTGATCGATAGATTTTAACATCATGTCAACCCGTCTGCCGAGACGTTAGTACATTATATATTGTACGCTCATGTATGCATTTTTTGTTTGTAGTTGTTTTAAAGAGTTTTTCCACTATCATATGATATCAATTATTCCTATCTAATACAAATAATTTTAAACTGTTATATTTGAACCATATATAGGAACCTAAGAGATACTAATCCCCAAGTTCAGAATGAATGTGAGAGTAATTGTAACTTAGGGAAATTCTACACTCCACAGAAACCTACCAGATTCAGTTTAGTGTCAGACAAAGACATTCTCTTCAGTATACAGTCAGTATATTCTGTTACAAATAGGACAGTTTGTCGATTTGAAAAACAGAATGTGTCGTTGTATCTTCTGGTAAACAAGGGACTGCAGAAATACCACGTGAATTGCGTTGGTGGGACGCCGAAAGGTGTATATGTTGGCGTCCGAAAAATATGTAATGACGAAAGTTTTCAACCCCAGCAGTCAACCGCGGAGATCAGTTAGTCGGCAGTCAGCAGAATAGACATGTCATGTTATTTTGGGCGCTAGCCGTGCTAGCTGCCCTCGGGTTGAGAGCCAGTCCTGTATCTGTCTTTCGTGGGAGAAGCACGCGGAAGCAAGGCTGTCTGTAGAGGTATCTCAACCCGGTGTAAATCTGAAGATCTGTCACAACCTAGTGTTCCCTAGCAGTCCTCTCTCACTATCTCTCTCTTTCTTTCTCTCTTCCTTCCTTTCTTTCTTTCTTTCTTTCTCTTTCTTTCTTTCTTTTTCTCTTTCTCTCTCTTCTCTCTCTCACGCACACGCAACCATTTTGCTAGGACGTTCGTAAATAAAAGGAGAGTTTTTTTATAGACAGGTGTTGTCACTTTCTCCCCGGATATTCAACAATTCTATGTTCCCCCGACAGGGAATATGTTAATTTCAGCTATAGAAATTAGTTTTAAAATCCCTCATGTAACAGGATGAAGGATTTCGTGCTTATCCGTCTGAAAAAAAGTTCTCACGTAACCATCAATTCAGTCACAGTTATGAACCATTATGAATGTTTAAACAGGTGATTTGATTAAACGTGTTTCAGTATCGTGATGTACTAAGCTAATGGGTAGAGTATTCGCCAATGGTCCTGGAGACCTAGGTTCAATACCAGGTCGCGTCATACCAAAGACTTTAAAAATGGTACTTGGTGCTTCCTTGCTTAACACTCAGCAATATAAGGTACGTATCAAGGGTAAAGTGGAGCAATTAAGGGAAAGGAGTAGTGCCTTCCCCTATACCTCGGTATAGTACCTATTGAAAAGGGAGCCTTCTGGTCGCTCTCGACTAAGGTCGCCAACTTTACTTTAGATAATAAATAAATATAGTAGCAGATTCTCGTTACAAGACAACTCCGATTTTGAATTCAGAGTGTTTGCTTCACAAAGATTGCTTGTCTTACCAAGGATGAACGAACCCAAAAGGATTAATGTGTATATATATATATATATATATATATATATATATATATTGAAAAAGACAGAAAGACAGACAGACAGTGGAAAATGTGTATGAACTTATAAAACTCAGTTCTGCAAATCTAATAAATTTTGTAATTTGAGAGATTAGTTTGCTTAAAAAACAAAAGTTACAAACGTATTTTTATCATTACAAAAGGTAATATTTGTTAATACATAAATATGACTCAATATTTGCATTAAATCTTATGTAGTTCATGCATTTGAATCGCAAATTGTTTTGTCTAAAACTAGACAATATATTTTGTATCTGCAAAAGATCTTTCGATCTGTATATCACTATGTAGAGGCAAAGGTTTTTTTTATGACGCTAACATAACCAACAGGCGAGAAAATATCTCTGGAGCAGATTGTCATCAAAGAGTGTTGTAAGATATTCCTTGTCTGATTAAGCAATTTTGAATCTAAATCAGTTCCCAGGAATTGAATGATGGGACTAAATGAAGTTCGCTCAAAAACTCAAAGACGAAAGTGAGTAATCAATAAATACATCAGTAAGCGACAGTTAAAAACTCCGGAAAAATCAGCGCTAAAGAAATGTCTCAACTTCGCCACTATCATCAAGCGAATTCTTTACTTAGATCTAATTGTGCCAATAGACGATGAAGCTTTAAAAATACCCAATGCAAGAGCTGATGAACTAAGATGGAAAGCGAGACAAGCACTTGAGAAATCAAAGCCCCCAAAACCAAACATCTCAAAAACGGAGACAGGCTCTCAAATCGCTACAGTATTATAATACTCCTAGCTGACAAAGGCAATGCTACCGTAGTAATGGATAGGGTGTTCACTCCAACAAAATGGTGGACTTTATTTGCAATGGTGTCTATTGGAAAGTAAAGAAGGAGCCGACCCTGAAGGCGGAAAGGAAGGTGTCACATATCCTTGGTAAGAATAAAGATCTCATACCACAAACAAAATACAGACAGATAATTCAAAATGGCAGTGAGCTACCACACATATATGGCCTTCCAAAAATTCATAAGGATGATATTCCTTTGAGACCCATTGTCAACAACTGAGGTCACCCATTGAGCCGCTTCCTTGTGGAAGTCCTCATCATATGCAAACTTTGTGGAGAGAATCAGTGATGCTCTCATTCATTCTAACCAGATGGTGAGTTTGGATGTAGTGAGTCTGTTTACAAAGGTACCTACTGAAGAGACACTTGCTGTAGTACGGGATAAACTGGCTGCAGACCCTTTGCTGGAAGAACGCACTTGTATCCCGATATATAATCTAATGGAAATGATGACTTTCTGTGTGGAGAAAACCTACTTCGGAATGGGATCTGATATAAAGCAACAAGAAGAAGGACTGGCTATGGGTTTGTCATCAGTGTTGGAAAATATACATGGAATACTTTGAAGAAATGGCATTAGGATCTACATCACGAAAGTAATCTATGTGGCTTAGATACGTAGATGACACGTTCATTCTCTGGTCTCATCGGGAAGGTGTTCAGATATTACTTCATCACATAAATTAAATCCGACCATCTATACAGTGCACTATGGAGAAAGAGTAAAACAACAAATTACCCTTCCTCGATGAATTAGTAACACGCTCAGAGCAAGGATTCAGGACATCTGTGTACCGTAAGCCCACCTTCACCGGACAGTACCTCAATTTCAACTCCCATCATCCATATACGGTAAAGAAAGAAGTAGAGTAGCCGAAAGGATCCAAAAGATATGTAATCCATATGACATCAGGACAGTATTCACAAGTGGTTCAACTTCCGGGTCAAGCCACCAACGGAATTCAACATGACCAAGAACTGTGTTTACTCCATCCCTTGCAATTGTCGTAAAGTATACAAAGATGAGACAGTTCGCCCACTAAAATAGTAGTAATGCTAGTCAAGAAATAACACTAAGTTTATATATATATATATATATATATATATATATATATATATATATATATAAGTGTGTGTGTGTGTGTGTGGTGGGAGAGGGAGAAAGCAAGTCACTCTTCCTTTTGATAGATAGATATGTTACATTACTTGGACGCTAACTAAACAGCCGAAGAAGAAGCTAGACGGTAATTACACAAGAATGCTGCGAGCAATATTGAACAAGTCTTGGCGGCAACACCCCACAAGGCACCAACTATACGGCCACCTGCTTCCCATCACGAAAACTATACAAATTAGACGAACCAGACATGCGGGAAACTGCTGGAGAAGCAGGGACGAGCTCATAAGTGATGTACTCCTATGGACCCCCACATATGACCGAGCAAAGGCAGGACGACTAGCTCGGACATACATACAACAGCTATGTGAGGATACGGGATGTAGCCCTGAAGATCTGCCAGAGGCGATGAATGATAGAGAGAAGTGGCGAGAGAGGACCAGGGATATCCGTGCTGGCGGCACGACGTGATGGTGATGATGACGAGGTGAGATTGAAAAGTCGGGGTATGGCGGACCATATATGGAAGGAAAAGGGAAACCATCTGCCCTTATGGGATAAGGCTGAAATAATTGATGGGGCTGAACATTGGAGGATTAGACACTTTAAGGAATCAGCACATATGTTGGGCTACAATGACCTGCTGAGTAGACCAAGTATAGAGTTGAATACAATATGGGAACCGATAATTAAAAAAGGCTAGATGAAAAAAATAATCAGAATATGAGCACAGGTAAAAAAATCATGCATAATAGTAGTAATCCTTGTCAAGAAAGAACACTAAGTATATATATATATATATATATATATATATATATATATATATATATATATATATATATATCTTTAAGAAAAAACAAAGACCGGTTAATTCAGGATTATAAATTTATTTTTTCTTAAAGAAATATTGCTCTGTAATAAATTACATTGAGCTCTCTACCAGGAAAATTTAAATGTTCAGTTCTTGAATAATTTTCTTCTCCTGAGGGAATTACTCCAAACTCTGGTTTAACCTGACCGAATATTACCTATACATATATATATATATATATATATATATATATATATATATATACATATATATATATATATAAGTGTGTGTGTGTGGTGGGAGAGAGAGAAAGCAAGACACTCTTCCTTTTGATAGTTAGATATGTTAAATTACATTTGATATCAAATAATCAATAGTTGTATCGAATTGTTAAACTTTTAGGCATCTATTTCAGGGACAATTGTATATTTCCATTTAATTAAAACAGACTTCTTTATTGAACTTAACTAGTGTTGTATCGCATTTCCCATCAAAGACGTCTTTGTGTTTATAAATTCGTCACACCAGATGTTCTACCATTCCTTTCGGTAATTTTAGTGAGAGAAAACTAATGGGTCAAATACACGATGTATTCGAACAGTGAATGTTTGAATGGTTCCCAACAATCATTTTAAAACGCGCAGAAATCGATTTCTAAATTAAATATAAGCAACTAAGATATCACCGACAAATATATTAGATCTACCTCTCTTTTGGTCGAAATCTTATCGGTCTGTTTCATGTGAGCAGATATGTGTTCAAATAAATATATTCAAGAAATTTGTTTCCGTTAACATAAAATACGTAATATATATATATATATATATATATATATATATATATATATGTGTGTGTGTGTGTGTGTGTGTGTGTGTTTATGTGTACATATATATATATATATATATATTTTCTTTAAAGAAAAAATCAAAGACCGGTTACTTTAGGATTATAAATTTATTTCCATCCTGTTATGTGTTTCTGATGTAAACTAAAAACACGAAGAAAAATTTAACAGGACTTCTTCAGATCTTATGGATAAAATAAATCAGAATAGACACGGGGGTGGATGGAAGAGGGGTGAAGAGTTATCTCCGCGTTTTTTCTCACTTCCGTTTTTTATTTGTTCAATTATTTTGTTTATTTTTATTTATTTAATTTTACTGTCGGTTGGAATTATAGTAATTTAACTTTTTTATTATTCTGTTATTTATTATATTTATTTTCTTTTTTAGCTACGTTCGATAATTAACTTTTTTATGTTTTTTTATATAATAGCTTTTTCGTAAGGGAAATATTATTACTTATATTAATTTCGAGCCCTCTGTAATATTAATTACATTGAGCTCTCTACCAGGAAAATTTAAATGTTCAGTCTTTGAATGATTTTCTTGTCCTGAAGGAATTACTCCCAACTCTGGTTTAACTGGACCGAATAATACTATATATATATATATATATATATATATATATATATATATATATATATATATAAACTGCTTTTCCGTCCTCATGACGCCTCCAGCAATGGGTTATATAGCACAAATACTAGCCTTCTTCAAGGATGATTCGACGTTATAATTGGAATTATTAGTGTTACTAGTACATGGACCGATTTAACTGTGCGCAAACAATAGCAATAATTAATTGCGTACAAACAAATTAGCTCCTTGTATTGAAAAAATGCCTACAAACCATTCACTTACGAATCATGCGTATATTCATTTAAATGTGTGCAAACAAATGACTGAGGTTAAATTGAATTGTTTGTGTTTCATAGAAATACTTGAACCATTGAACTGTGCACAAACAAAGGATTAAAAGTCCATCGAATTATTCAGGTTTGATTGAAATACTTGAAACCATATGCAAACAAATGTTTAATATTGAATAGAATAATTAATGTCAGAAATGCGTGAAATAGTTTAACTTGGTCAAAGAAAGGAGCGATGGCTTGCTCAAAAATGTTATCTACAAACTATGCGTTTAAAAATTCGTACTAAATATATGTATTTACAGGATTTGGAATTAAATAACCTACAATATGCCATAAAAATCAACCGAATAATCATTATATTTCCATTATATGATCAGCAGCTAACATGGGGTGTTGGTTAGCAAGCTACAACATGGTCAGTGAATAAAATACTTACTGGGTACCCCATGTTTCTGGCCTTATGCTATAACTATTTCTGTCTGATGATTGTGTGCTTCACGTGAAACATCGAGTAACGGGCTTTATGAGTTTATGATTTGAATATTTTAGATATCAAACCTTTCGTCTACGTAGCATTGGGCACTTTTTATGCACATTTCATATCTGCATATATATACAGACAAGCAAAAGAAAAAATATATATGGAAAAATATAAGAACTAAAAAAGTATGCAGTGTGTTGTTTTAAACAAATTATCGAAGCAGCACACCAAAAAAAAAAAAACAGTAACTGTGCAGCCGCTTACCTCACATCTCACCAATAATCCATGTAAGATCAACAAAAATGCAGACACAAACTCATAAGCAACGTTCCCCAGTGGACTCCAACATGAACACACCAATGTTCACCGACCAATAAATATCTAAAATTCATCAATAACTGCCAAGGCGTATCTCGTAAATTCTTAGAAAGACTTTTATTGAATACGTACAAGGGAAAGTTTTGGGGACGAAGTATATGCATGAATTTTTCCAAAGATTGTTCACTCCAAGGTAAACTCACCACCAATTAGTCAGAATGTATTTACCCACCCTCTTCGCCCAGAGCAGGATGTGACAGAAGGTCAGTTTTTAAGCGGAGTTTGCTTGGTTTGAATTCAGAGTTTATTTCTCTTAGATGGGTTTCCTTATAACGTTTGGGAACCAGTCTACCCTACAAGCTGGTGGATGCTTATTTTTCTCAAGCGTTTGAGCACTATGCGAAACCTCCCCCAGGATACAAACCTGGGTTGCTGAGTCCATTTCCTGAGACGGCAACCCAGATAATCTTTAGACCCCGAGCGCATCCCATTTTTAAGTGCGTAGTGATACATTTGTAGCGTTTATCTGGTCATGAGTAAACTCCTGCATCCCCTTTGTCATATTGTGTTCCTGGCCTGTACCGAATTTTGTGTTGGTTGCAAATATTTTGAATGGAACTGTAGCGGAAGATTGGTTTGCTCAAGAAATGAAACAGCGGTAAAGAAAGATGAGATTAAAGTAAAATTGTACTTTTTTAATATTTTAAGATTTGTTTACAACAAATTGATCAATATTAATAACACGCAGCAAACATGTAATAACAACATAAGCAAAAATAATTCTTACATCGGTTCTCTGATTATCTATAAAAAAAAAAATAGCCTTAAGAAAAATATATATTGAAGTCAACTTGATTGATTATATGTTGATATAAGGAAATTTCATATTTGAATGGTTAATAATGAAAGCAAGTTTCCAAATATTAAGATATATCTGAATGCAAATGTTTTTAAAACATCTGCATACATTATTTTGGATTACTTATATCTGAGTTGATTCGCTTTGTTTTTTAATGGCGTATCAACCTTCATGAGATATTTAATCCCAAAGCCATCCTTGTAGAAGAACCGCAGTGGTACTATTTAACTCATAGCAGGAGGGATAAGCGAGTTCATAATTTCCTGAGTGTATTAGTCCGAAAGAGAGCTTAATTGGGAACCTGGAGGTCGAACTCACTTACTACAGTGTTGCAGTCCTGTACGTGAGCCACTGCGTCACGGGGACACCTCTCTTTTTGGTGAGTTCATGACTTTGAAAAAATGGAACACTACAAGCGGTTTTAAAAAAATTACTCCTTAACCTACAACAATATATTATTTCTAGTGGAACGTTTTACATTCAAAATGGATTTTATTAGGTATCATTTATTGCCACTTGATTCAGATTTTGGTTGGTTGTTTGGTTGGGTTTTATGGCATATCAACTTTTGTAGGTTATTTAACGCCAAATCCATTTTCATGTAAATAATCATTTCTATTTCAAACAATTCAGTTTAGCATGAGTACACAGTTTTTATACACATTTATATTTCAAAACAGTTTTATTTCAGATAATTCAGTTTAGCATAAGTGCAGTTTAGATATCAAAACAATTCTATTTCAAACAATTCCGTTTAGCATAAATACGCAGTTTCAATGCAAAGATCAGTTAAGCCAAGAAATCACTGTTTAGTTCTATTTAACCCATAGATAGGTCCCTTATTAGGTGCTTCCACTCCGGGTCCGCGTGTACATGGGAGCGATGGCAATGAATGGGTACTCCGCATTCCCCAAATCTCCAACATTACTGGAACCTCACCATCAGAATATTTAGTGTGACCTTCGAAAAACAGATTCTAATTGAGAGCCCCACATATCGGGGCCCTTGTAAAAAAAACTAAGCTACCCTTAGTAAAAGAACACTCTTTTAAGGAGGCGATCGTGGTTCTATGTTAATCGTAGCTGGCAAACTGACCATTGAGAAAGGTACGTATCCAACGATTCTCCGCCCTCACTAGTATAATAGACTGGGCTCTTTAACCTTGGTGGGTCAACGTGTCTAGGAGAAGGAAAACTATGAACTGAAACCCGTTAAACTGGCGTTGCGTTGCACCTTACTCGTGCGGTTATGTTGGGTTGTGTATATGCATGAGACCCGGTTGCTTATAACACCCTCCACGTACAGGCATATACGCATACATTGACAGTATTTTCCAAGGATAGGTACACCCAAACACTTTTATAAATAAATTATTTTCTTCTAAACTAAAAAAAAAGAAACAACACTATTTTATCATTAAGCCATGAGTCGAGTGTTCGCCATAGGTGCGGAAGATCGGAGTTCAATCCTAGGTCGAGTCTTACCAAAACCTTAAAAAATGGTATTTGATGCTGCCTTCTTTAGCACTCAGTACTCTAAGGTAAGGATCATGGATAAAGTGGAGCAATCTAGGAAACTGAGTTGCGCACTCCCCTCCATCTCGGTGTAGTAGCTATTGTAAAGGGAGCCTTCGAGTCACTCTCCATTAAGTTCACCAACTTTACGTACTTTTTTAAGTATTATTCATGGGCAATCTCTGCTGCCTTGAATGTCCAAAGAAAAACACATTCTCACTAAATGCCCCAAACACCTGGCCTTGTACAAAAATGATAATTTACGAAAAGTCATATGGTTTCCAGTATTTCAGGTAATTTTATGGTTTCAATTAACTAATAATGATAATAAACCTTTAGAAACATTCATAGCATCCAGGAATTATTCGTAATACTGAAGATTTAGGGAGAGTTTTATGGTTTTAAGTATTCATATATGTTACATAGCGTTGAAAGGGCTACGTAAAACGTACATAGAATGTTCATAACATATATACATAGAACATAGGAATCCCGTAACACGAAAAACACGTAACGACTTCTTAGTTCAGGTATGAAACCTTTTATTACCTTTGAGTTAAAGGTTTCGACATAAGGAAGAGAGATGCACAATCTTTCTATGATGACTTTTCCATCTGCCCCCCCCCCCCCCATCTCGTACGGCGCCTGTAGCCCGCAAATTCGTCTGGCCTCAGCGAGCCCCGAAAGTCGACCCTTCTCGTTCGGTGTCTAGTTCTCAACTCAACTGACTTTTTCAAATCTCCCAAAATCCTCCGCGCGCTCCTGGTGCATGACGTTATTCACAACCCCCTATCTGGATTTTTATTTTGACATCTCCGAATGATACGTCCGCCCTGCGCACGCGCGTGAACACTTGCAGTGATGTTGCACCTAGCTAACCCATGCACTGAGACAAAAGGTTCTCAGCCTAACTGAATCCAAAGGCATAAAACGAAATCCCTCAGCCATTATATTACAATATCAAATAATTTTAATTTTTAAAAAGAACTAGACCGAGGCTGGAAACTTAACATGTACCAGACTAAGCTCTGATTGACAAAAGACTAATCTAGCAATATCCTGTATCATATAACACCTGCATACATACATACATACATAGAATCAGTACACCCCTTCCAGTTTTTTGATAAAATAATACAGCAAAAAAAAGCACAAGTCAGTACCAGTGAAAGTCATTCGAAAGTACCTTAATGTTGGACTTTAACTAAGTTAAAACTTAAACCAAAATTACCCTCCCCCCCTTTTTTTTCGTACACATGGGAAGCAGCATGATGTACGTAAAGGTATTTGAATAAGCCCATGTACGACGAAACTCAATACCTAAACGGGTCCTGGGCGTGAGTTTGACGACTTTACGCTCAGGATCGCTAGCTCGATCGGGGAACTACTGCTGCTCTTCTATAAGAGTGGCTTCTATAGAAGAGAATAAAACAGCCATCGAAAGATAACCATGACCCACACTCAAACCACTTACACAAACCGCATCGCTCTTCGCGCGGGTAAAAAAGGGGCGCGTCCTGCTGAGGTTGGAGCCCTGGCCTCGGTGTTCGAAAAATCAGCTACAGAGCTCAAACAATCAAAACTACTAAAATGCAAGCAAACACTACAAATAGCCACATTTAACGTAAGAACCTTAAATAGAATAGGACAACTCCCAGAGCTAATCTCATCGGCCGAAGAACATAAGATAGACATAATATGCATACAAGAACACAGATACACGCACACAGAAGATATCAAATATCACGAAACTGGCAATGGCTGGTCGCTCGCCACTGTATCCGCATGGAAAAACTCTGTCAACGCCGCAGTAGGAGGGGTAGGATTACTTATAGGACCTAGAGCACTAAAAACGCTTCATAGCGTTGAGAAAATACAACCTAGAATGATGGCAGCTACATTTAACGGAAACCCCAGAGCAACAATCATCTCATGCTACAGCCCCACCAATGTTAGTGAAGAAAATGAACTAGTCACCTTCTACGATGAGTTATCCTCATTAGTGTGTAGCATCCCGAAACACAACATGTTAGTCATTGGCGGAGACATGAATGCCCAAATCGGGAAAAACGGAAACAACAAATACAGCCTCCACAACACGTCAAATAGGAATGGGCAACATCTAACAGATTTCATGATAGAAAATAGATTAGCATGCCTCAATACAAACTACCAAAAAAGAGAGGGCAAACTATGGACATACACGTACGCAAACAATACTAAAGCTCAGATAGACTACGTCCTTATAAACAAGAAATGGAAGAATAGTGCATTGAATTGCGAGGCATACTCCTCTTTTGAGGGTGTGTCCACCGATCACCGAATAGTCACGGCGAAAATACGGTTAAGCCTACGAAAAAACGCCAAACGAACAGCGACCACCAAACACTATGACTGGGCCCTATTAAACAACAAAGATATAAGAGATAAATACGTATTAGAATTAAGAAACAGATTCGAAACACTACAAGAAAAGACGGAAAAAAGTACACCAAACGACGAATACGAAAATTTCGTCAATGCACACCTCGAGGCAGCAGCAAAATACATTCCAATAAAAATTAAAACTAAATATAGAGTCCCATGGGAAACTTTAGCGGTGAGAGAAAAACGTGCACTAGTGAAAACAGCCTCCAAAAACTATCGAAAAAACCCAACAAACACAAATGCCTTAAAACTAAAAACGGCACAATATCAATTAGCAGGCATATATATAAAGGAACAGACAGAATACATTCAAAATCAGATAGATAAGATTAGAGACTCGGTGGAAGATAGACAATCTAGAATAGCCTGGCAAACAATAAACGAAGTGAGCAGAAGAAAGAACACAGCCAAAGCAAAACTTAAAGCAGCAAACCAACAAGAAAGAATAAAACTGTGGAAACAGCACTTCGAAAACTTACTTGGAAACCCACCAAAAATAACGCATGAACCAATCACCAGAATAATTAGCAAACAATTAGACATTAAACTTGGACCGTTCACACAAGAAGAACTCGACTCGGTTCTCAGAAAAATTAAAAATAGGAAAGCTGCAGGGCTGGACGAAATTCCCCCGGAAGTATGGAAGACCAGACAATTCGACGACATACTGCTCCGACACTGCAACGCAGTATACAATCAAAATCCGATAGATAGATGGATGAAGGGATGCATACTCCCCTTCCCTAAAAAGGGGGACCTCGGATTAGCCAAAAACTACCGAGGCATAACACTTACATCCATAGCTGCCAAAATCTACAATGCCCTACTACGAAACCGAATAGAACCCAAAATCGACAACATACTTAGAAAAAACCAAAATGGCTTCCGAAGAAATAGATCCACGACCTCACAAATATTAACCATCCGTAGAATCCTTGAAGGTGTACGGGCAAAGAACCTACAATCGACATTAATATTTGTCGACTTTACCAAGGCTTTCGACTCCATTCACAGAGGAAAGATGGAACAAATCCTACTAGCGTACGGCATACCTAAAGAAACCGTAGCGGCAATAACGATTCTCTATAGAAACACTAAAGTAAAAGTACGATCACCGGATGGAGACACAGAATACTTTGACATTGTAGCAGGAGTACTACAAGGGGACACGCTGGCCCCGTACCTCTTTATCATTTGTCTAGACTACGTACTTGGAACATCGATTGACAAAATCAAAGAGAATGTCTTCGAACTGACGAAGAAAAGAAGCAGAAGATACCCCGCAACCACAATTACCGACGCCGACTACGCCGATGACATAGCGATACTGGCAAATACACCTGACCAAGCCAAAACTCTTCTGCATAGTTTGGAACGAGCAGCAGGAAGCATAGGCCTCTATGTTAATGCACACAAAACGGAATATATGTGCTATAACCAAACGGGGGACATCTCCACTCTAGAAGGAACCCCACTTAAACTAGTAGACAAATTTACGTACCTAGGAAGCAGCGTCGAATCAACCGAAAAGGACATCGAAACGAGGCTAACGAAAGCATGGACAGCTATCAGTAGGCTATCGATTATATGGAAATCAGACCTAACCGATAAAATGAAACGCAGTTTCTTCCAGGCAGCGGTCACATCGATACTGCTATATGGATGCACTACATGGACACTAACAAAACGGCTGGAGAAGAAACTAGATGGCAATTACACAAGAATGCTGCGTGCAATCCTGAACAAGTCCTGGCAGCAACACCCCACAAGACACCAACTGTACGGCCACCTGCCCCCTATCACGAAAACTATTCAAGTTAGACGAACCAGACATGCAGGACACTGCTGGAGAAGCAGAGATGAACTCATAAGAGATGTACTCTTATGGATCCCCACACACGGCCGCGCAAAAACAGGACTACCAGCTCGAACGTACATTCAGCAGCTATGAGAGGATACAGGATGTTGTCCTGAAGACCTACCATGGCGATGAACGATAGGGAGGAGTGGCGAGAGAGGGTCAGGGATATCCGTGCTACCAGCACGATATGATGATGATGATGATGATGATTTATTTATTACAAAACTTTACAACATCGAAAAAGTAGAACTGCATATATATATATATATATATATATCGATAGATAGATAGTATTTTATAAAGGCTACATAAGGTTTTGTATCGTTATTTAATTATGTATGCATCGACTTTTTTTTCGGAAACTTTGTACTTATCTTGGGAAATGAACGATTTCTCTTTTCAATGTGCAGATCACAGGAGAGCAATACGCGGGAAAGTAAATATACCAGTATAAAAATAGAGATATGATTTTACAAGAAATATGTATTGGATATGATTTTACAAAAAATGCATAGGAAATGATTTTATAATAAAATGTGTTTGAAATTACTTTATAATAAAAACACTTTGGAAATGATTTTATAATAAAAAGCATTGGAAATTATTTTACCATAAAAAGGCATTGGAAATCATTTTAATATTAAAATGCATGGAAAAAATTTTGCTATGAAATTTACAGGAAACGATTTTATTATAAAATGTATTGGATTTGATTTTAGCATTAAAAATGTTTTGTAAATGGTTTTACTAGGAAAATGTATTGGATATGAATTTACTATAAATATGTACTTGAAGTGATTTTGCTATAAAATATATTGGATATTATTTTCCTATAAAAATATACTGGAAATTATTGTACTAAAATAATCGTTGCAAATGATTTCGCAATAAAAATGTATTGGGAATTATTTTACTAAAGTAATGCTTTTCAAATGATTTCGCTCTAAAAATGCATAGGGAATTATTTTACTGAAATAATGCGTTTCAAATGATTTTGCTATGAAAATGCATTGGAAATTATTTTATTATAATAATGCATTGCAAATGATTTTGCTATAAAAATATATCGGAAATGATTTGGCTATAAAAATGCAAATTATTGTTCTATAAAACAGAGAGACGGTTTTGCCAGTACATTTAAACCTTTGTTTGTCTAAAGAGAAATGAAATTTTAGGGGGGGGTTGTTTTCGTGCGTGTATAATCCTACTGATAAATTGAAACTTAGACAAGCTAAACACGATGCATAGAAGTTGTAATTCAGATTTAGTAACGGCTGAATTACGCGTTAGAAATACAGAACAAATATGTGAAGCGATTAATGAAATATCGAGATTAATCTATTTTCCGCACATTTTTGTTTAATTTATGTTGATAATTTTCTCGTGACAAAGTAGGAATATATAGTTGTGTTAGAGGAATTATATTAGTGAATTATCAGTAAGTGGGAGGGATAAACCAGGTTTTTATCTTCCATAAGATGATATTATTTAATAGACTAGGATTAGCGTGTAAGAGCGTTTCAATTAACAGCTTACAACAAAATGGGGTATGGCTGATAAATCCAAGGAAGATAACTCTGTCAGAACTCCAGTAAACTTTGAAAATACATTGAACAAAAGAGTCGAAATTGTGCAACACTTTCTTTGGCTGATGCAAAACGGCTAAATCTTATGTAAACTGCCAAACAATAAAGTGCAATAACATCAATATAATATGATTTAATTTGAGAGGTACCAGTGGTAAAAACATCTCTTTGACATTTTGTTTTGTTTCTTGGGATATTTCTTTTTTGTATGTTTTAAGACTCCCAGCCACATCAGATTGGAAAAAAAGAAGAAGAAACAAACGAAGAAACAAATGCTCATTTGTAATGTCTTACATGTTATTTGTATATATATGATTTTCACAAATATTGAACTTTCATTCATACATACTTTCATATCACTGAATTATTATTCTGTTATTTCAGCCTTTTTAACTGGTTAAGTAATTTCTAAGTAGCTTTTTTTCATCGAATATTTCTCGGATTTTAGAGATTAAAGTATGTAGGGATTTTGTTCATATCCGATTACTGTGGGAAATAGGGTTGTAACTAAGGTTAACCAAGATTATCCTAGAAAAACAACAATTCCACAGAAGACCATTCTCCTTCCCAATCCCAAGAATTTGAGCTTTGTGCTCAATTGTAAATGTAAATATTCACTTATAACAAAGAAACTACGCCATGAGGTATGGGTGTATTTATTAGAAATTAATGTAAACATTTATAATAAATACACATTAGTTCAAGTCTCGCTGATATCAGTGGCTCTCTTTACATCACTGAAGTTAAGTAGTGATTAGCCGAGTTCACTGCTTAGATGAGTGACCACTTAGACAACCGCAGCTACTCCAAGTAACACGAGGATTGTGAGCCCTACTTAGGCAAATATTCGTAAATAGCAAAATCAATACATGGTGTATTACACATTTCAAACTAGGATCTGTTGCCTTTTTGAATGCATGTCGTAATCAATGGAGGAGCCTGTCTGATGTCGAAAGGCTCGAAATAAACGATGAAATTTGCATAAAAATGACGCCTTCTCCTGAGACCGTCGACAAAATGTATTTATGATCAATATAAAGTGTGTGTGTGTATATATATACACGAAATATAAAATTATATATATATATATATATATAATTTCAAGAAAAAAAACAATATTCGGTCACATTAGGATAATAAGATTATTTCCATCCTGTTAAGAGCATTGATATGAATTAAAGACTGTAAAATAATTTTTAACTGGAATTCATCGGATCCAATAAGAAATTAAAATAAATTACAACCAGATAGGAGGGATAGTCAAAGGAAAGAAAAAGATCGAAAAAAGAAATCTATTTCAGCTATGTATAGCCTTTATCCATGTAAGGCTTGTTCCGGTCCCTTCTCTTTTCAGATTAAGACAATAACAAAACCAATAAAATTGACAATTTAGCAATTACAGTAATACATATCCAAATTTCAACCATTTCTAAAAAAAAATTTATCAATTTTAATTTTAGTACGTCATAATTTTTCCCTTGAAAGGTACCAAAACCCCTGCCGTTAATTGTAAGACTTCTTTAACCATGTTAAAATATCTATATCAATTTAATAAAAATATAGTTGAATATTTACTTTGACTATCTACACAAATTTTCGACTATAGTCGAAATTTATTTCTATGCCGACATCTAGCTATTAAATCACATCTCTCATTTAATAGGTTTCCGGCATCAGGATACAACATAATTTGTATCTCTTCTTCTAGACACAAATTACATCAAAGAAGCTCGGAGTATTGGACCTTTTTAATATACTCCATTGAATTCATGGGGTTAAGCCCTTATTTTTCAATTTCCAAAAATTTTTGGAAAAGGCTGTTTGATTTTTCAAGTGCTTATGTGTGAATGGACGAATGTGGTTATTAAAACCTAAATTCCAATATATATATATATATATGTGTGTGTGTGTGTGTGTGTGTGTGTGGTTTCAGCTTTACAGTGCCAAACATTCCGGTAATTGATAATACCTTATAAAATGCGTTATCAAATGCATTATTAATAATTATACCACATAACTCTATTGAAAAGCAGTGTTCAAGTGTTCAAGTAAGCTTTATTGGTAGGCAATACCGGCCCATTAGCATATTTTGTCTGTTCATCACAAGCCCAGGAGACCAGGGTTCAATCCTATGTCGAATTATACCAAAAACTAAAAAAAAGTACTTGCTGCCTCCTTACTTAACTCTCAGCATTATAAGGTACGGATCAATGGTGAGTGGAGCATTCTAGAGAAAGACATACAGTCCTCTCCTACACCTCGGCGTCGTAACTATTTAAAAGGGAGCCTTCGAGTCGCTCTTTACTATGGTCGGTCAATTTACTATATTGATATAATAATTCCTCCCTCCCAAGGCGCAATATCGGCTGACATCCTATTTATTTCAGAGGGATCCCGACAAGGTTATAGAAATTTTTGTTAATGACCACCCAGTAAGGTCATTTTTTCCGAGTGACCTTATGCTAAACCGGTCTTGTATCATCATTGAGGAGTTAAATAAACTCATACCAAATTAATTTAATTTACATCAAACTTAATAAATACATGAATAAATAAAGCTATATGCTTTATAATTAGAATTTAGCTGTTCTAAATCTTTTTTTATCATTATCAATTAGCAACTGTTTTTCTTCAGAAAATTATTAAGAAACCGTAGGAGCACTAACGATTCTCTATAGAAAAACCAAAGTGAAATTACGTTCATCGGATTGAGACACAGAATACTTCGACATTGTAGCAGGATTGCTACAAGGAGACACAGTAGCCCCATACCTCTTTATCATCTGTCTAGACTACATGCTTAGAACATCGATCGATAAAATCAGAGAAAACGGCTTCGAGCTGACAAAGAAAAGAAGCAGAAGGTACCCCGCAAAAACAATTACCGACACCAACTACGCCGATGACATAGCGATACTGGCAAATACACCCAACCAAGCCGAAACAGTACTGCATAGTTTGGAACGAGCCACCGTAGGCATTGGCCTCCATGTCAATGCACACAAAACTGAATATATGCGCTTTAATCTAGTAGGCCACATTTCCACACTTGACGGAACCTCTCTGAAACTGGTAGACAAATTCACCTACCTAGGAAGCAGTGTCTCATCAACCGAAAAAGACATCGACACGCGGCTAACAAAGGCATGGACAGCTATCGATAGATTATCGATCATATGGAAATCAGACCTGACCTATAAAATGAAACGCAGTTGCTTCCAGGCAGTGGTCGAGTCGATACTGCAGTATGGATGCACCACTTGGACGCTAACAAGACGGCTAGAGAAGAAGCTAGACGGCAATTACACAAGAATGTTGCGTGCAATACTGAATAAGTCCTGGCAGCAGCACCCCACAAAGCACCAACTATACGGCCACCTGCCTCCCATCACAAAAAACTATCCAAGTTAGACAAACCAGACACGCAGGACACTGCTGGAGAAGCAGAGACGAGCTCATAAGTGATGTACTCCTATGGACCTCCACAAATTGCCGAGAAAAAGCTGGACGACCAGCTCGAACATACATACAGCAGCTATGTGAGGATACGGGATGTAGCCCTGAAGACCAGCCAGAGGCGATTAACGATAGGGAAAAGTGGCGAGAGAGAGTCAGGGATATCCATGCTAGCGGCATGACATGATAATGAGGATTACTATTGGAATAAATGCTTATAAACTTACATACGAGACTGGAAATGTCATTTTTTAAGATCATTTCAACGCCTGTGCTGCACGAAAAATATTCCTCAGATATGCCACTTTTGTTTTCTTCAAACAACATAGAATCAGGCGAAAACCAGATTGTTGTAATATAGAACATGTACATCGATATCGTTTGAAGATATTATGTTTCCGTAAATGATTAATGTGATGCTGGAAGCTAACCATATTCCATGGCAACATTTACTAATCTTATTGTAAAACGAAAAAAAGAGGAAAAAGGAAAAAAAACAAAAAACGAGGTGTTGGGGTCTCTTTTGACAATTAAATTAACTTCAAGATAAATGATCTTCGAAACTACTACACAATCAGGTTGTATAAACTAGAATCTGTTAATAGACCGTTTGTATTGTTTATATTACTTGGGTGACTGCTGTAGTCTGCGAGGTAATATCGCATGCTATTTTTTTTTATAAATCTGATATTCAGTGGGAATCCGATAATTGAGACCACGTACCTGACCCCTGACTTAAAAAAAAATTGTCTTGAGCACTTATCGTTTGGTGGGAGTTTAACTTATTAAACTATGCGAAGCGCCCACAAAACTGAGCATATCTTAAATTTGGCACAAGACCGAAATATGTGGCACCCATTAGGGTTCGAACTCACAACTTAGTATAAATGAACTTGCGAAAGTATTGTAACATAAGGGACGGAGACCAATCGAAAACATTTACTAACCAGAAAAATAAGATTTGGATTTTAGAAGAATAAAGTCTACACATTACAAAAGTGGAAATGAATGGAAATGGATTTAAAAAGAATGAATCGAGGGTGATTTTTTAAATCTTTTGATGAGATTATAATAGTCAAAAACAGGTTATTTCGATGAGAAAGAAAACATATATATACATAGACAGAGAGAGAGAGAGAGAGATTGAGTGAGTGATTGATTGAAGGAACAGGTTGAAATGCAGGCAAGATTATTTTGTCTACAGAAATTGATAGAGAATTATTATTTCGATTGTCCACACGCGACGAACCAAAATCGACCCTCAGGGATCAAAGCTTGCTAATCACAATATTTAGCTGGGCTGTCTGAGAAACGAAAGTTCTGAATAACGTTTTTTTTAATTCAATTTTGGAAAATGTTTAACCTATAGGATTTAAAATTTTACTGACGTCATATCACATTAGCATAAAATCAGAAGAGGAAAAGGCCAGCCCTTTACAAGGGAGTTGAGGTAGAAGGAAAACAAACACTGAAGGTGGAAGGAGCAGAATTAATTTACAGAACCCAAGTTGGAGAAAGCGCCAGCCCTTTGCGTAATAGTAAGAGGAAATCGAATATTGAAGGCATTGTAGGTGGAAGGGAAGGAATTAGTTATTGAAATCTAAATTAAGAGAAAATTGATATCAATACTTTCACCAGCTATAACCCACTAGGATGAAGGAAAATACATAAAAGCAAGAGTTTTCTTCCCTCTGCAGAGACAAATGTCAACCAGCAAACAGACTCCATGATACTCAGAGCCTTGACCTTTTACCAGACTCACTGAGATAAGGAAATAGAAAGCTTAAGTTATTATGATACTTTGAGAGAGACTGAGAAGGATGAACATAACACGTGACTTGTGAAATGACCTTGTATCACACTATCAAGGAACTGTGAGAAGCTGAGTGCTAAAGACTGAACAGGGCCAAAAAATGCCACTTGAAATTGCCTTCTGCCAGATTACAGAAAGCGAGAAGAGAAAAGCCTAAAATTTATACGATTATTTGAGAGACCTTGTGCCTGACCTCAAATGCCGAGAAGTTACTGAATTCGTGAATTAGGTGTCTGTCTATCATTACCAAGGGTGAGTGTATGTAGCCTTTTTAAAGACCTTTTTTTTTTCTTAACTAAATATCATTATTTTTACAAAGCCATGATCTGTTCTCTGTTGGTTGGCGTTCGATTTTTTTTTTTACTTTATTTATTGTGCGGTCTCATCCGTCCACTTATCGACTGTTGTCTTGGATGAGTGATTGGTCTGCTGTCTGGTTAAAAACACTCCAGAAGCAGATTAGCAGATTGATCGGGCCATCCGATGGCATAACCATCCCATCGGAATGGTCAGTGGTTTGGAAGCAGAATTACCCCAGTGCTTGAGAAAGGTGGGTGCACTGCCACACTATCTTGCTAATCAATATACACAAAATTTGGGTCTAAGGACAGACATTGTATTGGAATTGGCCAATTCATTCTTTTTTCATATTAAATTATATTACGATTCCATTGATTTTACTAGTTTCCTTCAAAAAGGTCTCCTTTCATTGTATGTACTCACCTAAACCGTCTGTCACGTGAAGAATAGGACGAAAGATCAGTTTTAAGCGGAATAGAGCTGGTTTGAATTTTCCTTCTCCTTGACTGGTTACCTAACTAACGTTGCCGTATTATTTACCACTAGCTGATGGGTGGAGAGAAGAAGTGGATCCATACATTTCTTCAGAGTATGTGCGTGAAATGAAGTGCGAACTGCCTTGGCCAGGATTTAAACTCAGCTTGCCGATTCCATGGCAGGGGCAATAACCGTTACGCTCAGTGTGCCTTCGTGATAACTGTTATATCAACGTGCATTTGTTTTTTTAATTTTTTATTTTAGAGAAGGCTTTTTTTATTCTTAGATCTTCGAATCTCCATCCATCAATAAGAAAGCAAAATGTGTGTGCGAAGGTCAGTAACGGTTTCCAATATCGAAGAAAAAAGCAATGTCCTAAATTTTATGGATACGCTTTTGTCTCTCTAAGAACCCCGTAGATTTAACCACGTCTTACGAACTGATATAATCTCTGAAGACTTGACTAACATTGCATAATGGCGTCAGTGATTCGGCTTACCAGGATTCGTGTAAAGAAAGCAGAAGATAAACTTTTCGAATTTCATCCTCGAGGCCTACTTTTCTTGAAACTTGCTGTTTAAAACATCTGATAAACAACGACGTCAAGCAAGTAAATAAATCGAAACATTTATCAAGAGGCCAATGGGCAAAATTTCATTCGTTAGGTGGGAGTTGTAGCTAGGCTTAGTACACAAAAACCAGAATATCTTGAAAAGGTTAGTAGCCTGGCTGGCTGGCTGGTTTTGTTTTATGGCATATCATATCTTTTGGGTTATTTAATGCCAAATTATATATATATATATATATATATATATATATATATATATATATATAAGCGTTTTCGGTTAAAGACCACAGACTTCTTTCTTTTTAAGATTTTCAAGTGAAGACGTTCAGGTCTTGTTATTTTTCTTATGTTTGGGTCAAGGTGGTGGAGAAAGTGTCGAAAAAGCTTACTGCCTAAGTACACAATATATATATATATATATATATATATATATATATATATATATATATAATTTGTAAGTAAATAGTCTGATATTAACATTATTTTAACAAGTTAGAGCTCCTTTGCACCCAGTTTAATTGTTTCAAGTATTGCTAATCAACACTCATAATTCTACCTAAAATCAATCATTTACATACTATTAAATTGTTTCCAACATTTTTATTCAACGAGAGTAAGTCTATTTATCGAGTATTCTTGACTTCATTATCGGATATATTATAGGATACGGTTTCAAGTATTGCTTTTTAGCAGGAATAATTCTATTTAATATTAATCGTTTGTTAATAATTTGGCGACCTTATTCGAGGGTGACATGAAGGCTCCCTTTTCAATAGCTACTACACAGAGATGTTGGAGAGGCCACTACTCCATCCCCTGAATTGCTCCAATTTACCCTCGATCCTTACCTTATAATGCGGAGTGTTAAGTCAGACAGAATCTAGTTCCATTTTTGTCTTTGGTATGACTCGACCTGGGATTGAACCCCGGTCTTTCGGTCCATTGGCGAACACTCTACTCATTAGGCCAATGGCCCGGTTTTTTACGTATCAAAATTTAACAACGATAATTCCATTTTATATATTCATATTTCTTTGGACATAGGTAAATGGTTTCAAGTATTGCTATCTAAGCGCAACTGATCCTCAGCAGCCTTCTCACAGCTTTAAGATAAAAATTGTTGGGTTTTTGCTAGCCATCGAACTAATCCGAAGAATACAGCCGAGACAATCATATTGATACTAGGGCTTGATAAGATCGGCTGATTGATCGAATAGGGCCACTCCGACATCCCACATAGCCCACTGAGGACCAAAGAGGAGTGTTGCAAATCACGTGATTACTTCGATTGTTAGGTCATGGACTACTCAACCACCATGATTCTATACTCAAGCATTAATCAGGGTATTTTTTCCGCCTTGACAGTAATACTGAGAATATGCTGACTGTATCCCAGCAGAGAGGCAGGACTCCCACAAAAAAAGGTGTCTTGGGTAAAGCACTAAATAGTATCTAATGTTGCAGCTCCGTTTCTGAAAATCTGGGTATGGTGGAGTACCTCTTTATTGCCATTACTTAAAAGGTTCACTCTTAACCTGAGTGATAGTTCCTATTTGGGTCCCATCTTTCCATCACATAGATATGTTTAAAATTATACATATTCGATAGGACCGTGTGCAATGGAATTTTTTTTTAAAATTCAGTACAAATGGTTTAATATCATATATTCGTGTGTCAAAAAGACACCTCTTAAGAAATAGATATACAAAAAAATATAAACATACAATAAACGTAATTTAACAATCTATGTGCATAAAATAACCCCTTCCCAGTTTCACTTCCTTTATTCTTTAACAGAGACTTTTGCCACAGAAAACAACTGAAACATGTCGTTGATATTTAATACGAAGTAAGGATATCATATGAACCACTGTACAAAAGACGAACGAGAAACCTCAATACAAAATCTTCAATACTGCAAGATGGAAACTCTTCGGTTTCATACTTAGTCACTAACTAAATATGACATAAAATGTGGCATTTATAGCATCAAGTAATTATCAATAATACTGGAAATTCTCGGACAGTTTAATAGTTTCAAGTATTCATATCTAATAATTATAATTTTTGAATAGACTTAGACCAACGTTTTATTTTCGGAAAAAATACGAGGGAATTAGTCGAAAACCTAAAATAACCGTACTTGCAGCCTTAAGTCAGGACCTCCAGAACCACAACTAATATTACAAACTGAAACATGGATATTCAAAATCTATTTTGTGTAATACCTATTCAACCCTTATTTGTAGGGGGGCTCATCTGATGCAGATACATTTAGCCTATTCCAAATCCCAATTACAGGGCAGAGAAATGGTGGAAGTCATTAATACGGAACATTACAGTTGAAAAAACTTTAAAATCTGTGATTGCCCAGTAGGCTGTTGCTGAAGAATACACCGACAGGCATCTCTACAGACCGGTAAGATCCCCGACCAACGAGTGTCCTGATATGATACTAAACAATCTCATGGTGAGGTTCCAGTAATGCGGGAGCTTTAGGGAATACTGAGTACCTTTTCATTGGCATCGCTCCGAGGTCCACTCTTGCCCGAAGTGGTAGCACCTGAGAGGATCCTATCTATGTGTCAAATAAAAATAAACTATCTTTATGCTAAACTGAATTACTTGAAAAAGGACTGTTTTGACATTTAAACTGCATACTTATGCTTAAGTGAATTGTTTGAAATAAAACAGTTTTGACATTTAATTGTGCTGAAACCAAAACTGTTCTTATGATAAGATAAATTGCTTGAAATAGAACTGTTTATACGTAAAAATGGATTTGGCATTAAATAACCTAAACTGTTTGATATGCAACGAAATCAAACGAAACTAAACGAAACCAAATTTAAGATCTGTGAGTGGTGTGCAGTTTTAAATGTTCGGTGTCTTTTCTTTAATAGGCCTTATATGAATAAAGTAATCCTAATTATATTGTTTTATCATATCCGTATATCTACGAATATATATATATATATATATATATATATATATATATATACTGTGAAACGTTTCGTTTTTCACACACACAGACACACACCATATATATATATATATATAGATAGATAGATAGATAGATAGATAGATAGATAAAATTTGTTTATACAATTTACAATAAAAGAAGCAATGTTAAAAAAGAAGTGATTTAAAATGAAAATAAAAATTAGGAAAATACAATGAAAGTCCCCACCCCCTAAAAAACTTACTCTTTTACAAGTGTTCACTACATACAAAAGAGTCACTACTAAGTTGAATCTAAGCCTTTATTTTTTGAATGACTTTTAAAAAAATATTTATAAACGGATAGTCTGCAGCAGCTTTTCGAATTACTGTGTGTGTATGTGTGTGGCTGTCAAGATGTGAATTGCTGATAAAGTTTTCCGAGCTTTCAAAATCGATAATATTTAATAGCAGTCGTATTAATAATATGAAATTGAATTGAACACTTTTATAACCGAGAATAAATGATATAAAAATATACGGACAATTTATTCTTTTAGTATCTTTCTATAACTTTGCTTTCGCAATATAAAAAACACCCAAATAGAACCTCAACCAAATATTAAAATTCAATGTATTTTCTGAGCAATATAAACAATTATTTCTTATGTATTTCAAAAAATTTTCAGTTTATTAACAGTGTTGCATTTTAATTGTGTATTCACGTTCAGAGAAAGCACACACACACACACACACACACACACATATAATTATATATATATATACAGATAATCCATCTGTCTTGACTACGTGCTTAGAGCATCTATAGATAAACTCAAAGAAAACGGTCTCAATCTAATAAAAGAAAGAAGCAGAAGGTACCCAGTAAAAACAATTACAGACGCGGACTACGCCCATCATATAGCGCTTCTGGCAAATGCACCCGCCCAAGCCGAAACCTAGCTACATAATCTGGAACGAGCCACTGCAGCCATCAGCCTCCAAGTCAACACACACAAGACAGAATATATGTGCTTTAATCAAACAGACGACATCTCCACACTAAACGGCAGCTCTCTGAAAATAGTTGACAAGTTCGCCTACCTAGGAAGCAGTATCATCAACCGAGACAAACATCGACACGCGGCTTGCAAATGCACGGACAGTTATCGATAGCTATCGGTCATATGGAAGTCAGACTTAACAGATAAAATAAAGCACAGTTTCTTCCAAGCAGCAGTCGTGTCGATACTGCTATATGGATGCACTACATGGACGCTAACTAAATGTATGGAGAAAAAGCTTGACGGCAACTACACAAGAATGCTGTGATCAATATTGAACAAGTCCTGTACGCATCACCCCAAAAAGCAGCAGCTGTGTGGCCATATATATTCACACACACACACACACACACACACACACACACACACACACACACACACATATATATATATATTTGGTTGAGTCAAAGTTTTACAATCTTTTGGAACACGCTAGTTTACGACGCGTATATCTACTAGCTGAAGTAATTCATGTTTTGTCCGATACCTTTTGTGGTTGTTGGTATTATGGTAGCTAGTATGCTTACACGTTGTGAATGTCTTCACTAATGTGTGATTTTAAAGTCACACAGTTGAATCGTATATTAGTGAACTCGAAGCTATGTAGAACGGGGCTCAAGACCATCATAAAGTTAAGAGTCATGCACGAGTCAAAACCCATGCACGGCCGGATCAGAAAAAAAAAAGGTTTGGTCCCATCCGCATTCCATTATTAGGGTGTGTCATATTCCAAACCGTGAACTCAATTCTGCAAAGCTTGAACTGCCTGGGGTGACGACCTCTTAAGACCAAGAGGATGTGACGAAACGCTCCATACCCCTCACTAAAATAGCCGAATAGATGAACATGCATCGTAGCATGTTCCGGGAACTTTTATTTTACGATTGTGAACTGGCTCGTAATGCCGAGGAAGCAAGCCAAGATATGTTATTGTGAAAAGTAAATGGACAAACAATCACAGTATTGTAACCAGATGGTTTAAGAAATTTTGCTCCGGTTTCCGGTTTCAAGAACCTCGACAATCAGGCAAGGTCAGGAATGCCTAAAACCGCGGATTTCGTGGCCTTGATCTAAACCATGGAGACGAATCCAACGAGAAGCGTATGAAGAGTATTAGATTAGGTCGGTATCTCACAGTCCAGTGCAGTTAGTCTCTTTCTTGACCTTGGAGGCAAAATATCCAGAGTTGCCGAATTTTACCGCATGTTCTCAAAATATGGCAAAACTTTTGACTCCGCTGATATATATATATATATATATATATATATATATATGGGGAGTCGCTTTTGAATTACCCTATATATATATATATATATATATATATTTATCGGGTAATTCAAAAGTGATCCTATTTTAAGATACTTATTATCTATTCACATATTGCAATGTCATTAAGCAAGAAAATATAAGGTTTAAAGAATAACGAGTTACTTCCAAAATAACACGTTTATATCAAAAGGGAAAAGTCATCAGTTTTTTTTTCACTTATTATCTATTTTATGTTTTTCTTTCAGTGATATTTTCATTAATTCGCCGAGATTAACACGAATCAAAATAAATGCATTTAAAAAAGACATTTATTTACATTTTTTAACGTTCTTCAGCTTTTAAAGTGTTTAATGATTTTGGAACCACCTTATACAAGATTAAGCTTTGGAGTGAAATTGAACAATATGAAAAAAGAAAGATAAGTCAGAAAATAAAGGTAGCAAATTTCGCAATAATTTTATTTCGCCAAAACGTTGAGAGAGAGAGAGAGAGAGAGAGAGAAAGAGAGAGACAGAGAGAGAGAAAGAGAGAGAGTATGAGAGACAGAGGCAGACAAACAGAAAGACATAGAGAAACAAAGAAAGAATCAAGTCGTTCTCTTTGTTTTTATTTTGTTTTTTAATCAAATGCATGTTCTTATATTATAAGGTATTCTGTATTGGTAAGTCTTTGGACCTTATTATGTGGGTTGTTAAAAGATTTTTATATGTTCTAGTATCACACATTTTCTTAGGTAGGAATTTAGTGAGGACACGGGATATATTGCAGACAGTTGGATATAAATTGATGGTCCTTTTCTCATGGATCAGAACACTTTGCATGCATCTTTCTTGTGAGAGAGATTTTTTTTAATTAAAGACACCTTAATTAAATCAAAGTTTTCCTTTTTTTGCGACACAAAATTTCATTACTTATAAAGAAACCTCCAAAATTTAATTATCCGAATTGCTTTCCTTTTATCATATATATATATATATATATATATATATATATATATATATATATAAGGGTACAGTAGACAGATAGAGAGATCCGAAAAGACATAGATATATCCGAATAGACGATGATAGATAGATAGATAGATAGATAGATAGATAGATATGAATAGACTGAGATGTTTGGCCGAATGTCACCATGATGGCCCAGCACATTGGTTTGGTTGTGTTTTATGGCATATCAACCACGGTAGGTTATTTAATGCTAAATCCTCTTTATACATATATATTAAATATATATGATTTGTAAAAGTTTTACTGATAACATTTGTAAAACAGCCAGAGCTATTTTTTAGACAGTTAAATGGTTTAAAGTATTTCTATCTAACACGAATAATTCTATTTACTATTAATCATTTGTTTTCGCCGACTTAAATAGTTTTAAGTTTGCTACGTACGAGGAGCATACGATAAGTTTCCAGACTTTTTTCGTATGGACATTTAAAACTGTCGTAGACTCTTGAAAATTTAGCATCTTATTGCTATACATATTATGAGATGACTGACCAATATTTATGATTTCAGGTTCAAATGAACAGCAACAGCAGCAATTGGAATACACCCTACTAAATCCTGATTGTCACAGCAAGTGAATTTTAAAAATGCAATCTGACACATGAAGAACGGTATGCAATAAAAATCGTATGGAATGCTTCAGACTACTTTTCGACCATCTTGCATGATTCGAGCATCAGTTTTTAGTGGTATAAGAGATTCAACGAAAACAGGGAGTCTGTGAGGGATGATGAGAGGTTTGGAAGGAGTAAGGAAGTCAATACACCAGAGTTGATTAGCCAAAGGGTTAGGGTAAGGGTTACTATGTTGAGGTTTTAAGTGAGTTCAGGAAGACATTCCGTCGGAAGAGGCCAGCACTCTTCAAATCGGGTC
Organism: Sepioteuthis lessoniana; assembly: GCA_963585895.1. Taxonomy (NCBI): domain Eukaryota; kingdom Metazoa; phylum Mollusca; class Cephalopoda; order Myopsida; family Loliginidae; genus Sepioteuthis; species Sepioteuthis lessoniana. The sequence goes on along the minus strand of OY757914.1, from coordinate 89,979,060 downwards.
AGTGGCATTTCCACCAGGACAATGCACCAGTCCACAATTCCATCCTTGTCACAGACTATTTGACTAAGATGGCATCGTCCCTATAGTCCAGACCTTTGCTCCCGGTGACTTTTGCTTATTCCCAAAGCTCAGAGGCTATCGTAATGAGACAATTGAGAAGATGAAAGAGGCTGTGACGAAGGTCATTAACACGCTCACACAAGAGGACTTCCATGGGACGTTCCAGAAGTTGTTGGAACGGTACAAAAAGTGCATTGCACCCGGAGGAGATTACTTCGAGGGGGACTAGAGTTTCGTGTGTGTACTATCAATAAAAGTGCCCATAGGAAAAAACTCTGGAAACTTATCGTAGGCACCTCGTATCATTAACAATTCAATTAGACATCAGCTGTTTGTTTACAATTAAATGGTCAAACAGTTCTATTTCTAACATTTCAATTTAACGTGTCATTTATTTGTACTCTAAATTCCACAGAGCAGCAGGACTAGATCCTTGCCATCAGATTGATCATTGCCATATCCAAAACTCTGGTTGTGGGGGCACCTACTCTTTTGCAGTGATGCAGGCGATATATTGTACAGCCCTAGCCAATTGGTTAGGACAAGACTGAAGCTCACTGACTTGGGATATGAGTCTTTGCCATATCCACGGTATTTTTCTGATCACTCAACCATTTGTTCAAACGTTCTGACCCTATTACTCTAAACAACATTCTGTTCTAAAGAAGTAGAAAATGTTCTTAAAGTTTTCTTGCCAAGTAAATCTTTAGTGTATTATCATATAAACAACCTTGGTAATCCAGGGTAGAAGTGCTAGATACTCTGGATTCATATTTTGACTGATTAAAACACAGTTTGATTTCATTTTTTATTTTCATTTTATATATTTTATCATATTTTATTTTCCAAACAACCATATATATATATATATATATATATATATATATAATCAATATATTAGTTTATATATATATATATATATATATATATATATATATATATATATATATATATATATATATATATATATATATTAAATAACATGGGTGCTTATCTGCGACCACTGGTTTCATGCTCTTCAAAAAGATAACAATCATCTGGCAGATATACTTTTATTATTTTATTTTATAATATATATATTATTATAGTTATATCACAGATATTGATCCCCCCAAATTATACCGCATTTGGTCTACGACTCACCCAGCAAGTGAGATTGTGACAACCATAAACTGCTGTTATATATATATATATATATATATATATATATATATATATATATATATATATATAATTAAATCTCAAAACTATCTCTTTGGAAATACGGTTATGGTAATATTTAACGCATACCTCGACGGATGAGGAGCTTCACACCTTTCCCAATGGTATTAGTTAGAAAGTGAATGCAGCTGCATGGCAAAAGCTCGACCTTGCTTATTATGAGGTTGCAGTCGAACGATTTAACCATTAGGCCCCGGAAATATCTAGTAAGAGAAAGAAATCTTGACTCTAGCTTGAAAATACAGTTACTAATTTTTAATTAAGAAAATTGGAACTATTTCTTCTGAATGACGCCGTTAGTAGTGTAATAATTAGCAAGCTAGAAAAGCAAACCTTCACGAGTGAATTCGAGCCTCATTGAATTTCCCATTCATAGGGTCTTGTTTCACACCCACGCAAGCAAATTAATATAAATACTATGTCATATGAAGGGCGCTTCGGATGATGTAATAGTTTGCAAGCAAGACTTACAAATCTTCATGAGTGAGTCTTTTTAGTTGCCCAAAACGTACGGCCTTGCGCCATATCTTTGTAAAAAGCTTAGTAAATTAGTAAATATATCATGTAATGATGAAAGTTGTATAAACCGTGAAGTTTTGTCATGTATACGTTTTGATTTTTTACGTGAAACGAAAATGTTAATTCTTAAAAATAAATTGAAAAAGTAAAAAAAGAAAATGGCGGAATCGTAATACAAAATCATAAAACAATTTGAATCTCTTAACTTGTTTAATTTGTTTTTTCTTTTCTTGTTTTTTTTTTATATCGCTGTTCTTGGCAACTCATCAAAAGTTATCATGAATCTAGAAAGAACGCCTCACGTCTGTTCATGATCTTTGGTATAACAAATAAATTCTAATCGATAGGTTTTTTTGGGGTGGAAGTGGGGAAATCAACGTCTAAAATATCAAAACCGGTGTTTAAAATTTTAAAAAATAATCCTAAAGAATTGCCCTCTCGGTTAGGGCTGTAGAATACACCGACTGCACCTCTGCAGAGCCGTAAATCTCCATTTCGCGTGTCCTGGATATGACACTAAACAATCTGATGGCGAGGTTCCAGTAATATTGGAGCTTTGAGGAATGCAGAGTATCCCTTCATTGCTAATGTTCCTTGGTTTACACTGTCCCTGAATGGTAGCACCTGAGAGGATCCTATCAATGAGTTAAATAGAACTAAGCTGCGTACACGTGCTAAACTGAATCGTTTGAAATAGAACTCTTTTTGGCACTGAAACTGTACTTACGCTAAACTGAATTATTTGAAATAGAACTGTTTTGACATTTAACTGTGTGTAAACAAAAACTACAATTATACTTAGCAGAATTTCTTGAAATAGAACTGTTTGACGAAACTGAATCGCTTGAAATAGAAATGTTTCCGACAATTAAAAGGTGTACTTATGCCGAATTGAATTGTTCAAAATAAAGCTGTTTATTTGAATAAAAATGGATTTAGCATAAAATAACATACAAAGGTTGATATGGCATAAAATCCAAACAAATAAACAAAGAAAAGAAAAATTCGAATCAGGTTAGAAATAAAGCATTTTAGTCAATATTGTTATTTCACATTCTTTCGGCTGTTGAAAAAAATCGATTGGAAACAAGGAAGAACACCAACATGAAACTCAGTAAGGAAACCGTTAAAGAATGAAATGATGTCATTCTGTAGCCGTGTCATTACTATTGTATGGCTGCATTGCTTAGACTCTAATGAAACGTTTGGAAAATAGCTAGATGAGAACATACAAAGATACTGCGTGTTATTTTAAACTGGTCCTGGAATCATTACTGCTCAAAACAGCACAATAGATAGATGGATAGATAATTTATAAGCAAATGGTTTGAAGGTAACATTATTTTAAAACCAGTAAGAACTCATTTGTTTGCACACAGTTAACTGGCTCTAAGTATTGGTTACAATATTAATTCTAAATGGGTTTAAGTATTGTTATCTAATACTAATAATGATATCGAATATTAATCATTTCTTTGCATACACTTACGTGGTTTTAAGTATTTTTTTCTAATTATAATAATTCTATCAAATATTAATACTTTCATTGTACACAGTTGAATTGTTCCAACCATGACTATTTAAACATGAATAATTCTAAAAATCATTTGCTTGCACTAAGTTAAATGGTTTTAAATAAAGTAAATCATTAATATTTTCCATCTGACTCAGAGATGGAACACTAAAAAAAAGTACAACAACTTCATGTTAAAGTGAATCTGGCAGAAATGACTCCAGGACTGGGCCCTCATTATCAGCTACAGTCTAGTGTCGTACCTAAACACACTTGTTCGGAGGCGTCTTACCTCTAGGCAGAAGAGCAGTCGGCATATTATCCAACCCCAACCGACAGATATTAATAATTTGGTGGTACCTAATTTAAATGATTTCAAAACTGTTATCTCAACTCAACTGACCTTCCACCACTGTTTTCAAGCATCTTTAAGTTTACATAGGGTTGGGTATTTATTTGCCTTAAGCGCAAGTAAAGAATTCGATAGGGACCGTCATATTTGATGGTAGAGTTTGACATGAGCAGTCGATATATCGCTTTATTTTGTTTGTAGGTTCAGTGTAATAGTAATCCTAGTGGATTATTTAATGCCAGATCTATCTATCTGATAAAGTTGTCGACCGTAGTCGAGGGCGATCTGAAGCCCCCTTTTTCAATAGCTACTACACAGAAGTGTAGTGGTGGGTGCTACTCTTTTTCCTGCATTGCTCCACTTTACCCTTGATCTGTAACTTATAATGTTGAGTGTTAAGCAAGGAGGCATCAAGTACCATTTTTTGAGTCTTTCGTACCACTCAACCTGGCATTAAACCCCAGTCTCCTGAGCCATTGGCGAACACTCTACCGATTTGACAAATGGCCGATGTGTGTCTGTGTATGTGTGTGTAAGATTTTCAAGTGAGGAAAACTATTGGTATAAAATGTTGATGGTGTGATTAATTTAATGATTGATATTAATGGCATGCGAACCCGTCAAGGGTTCTTTCATCGTTACAGATTATAGAATTACATACATTATTTTGTGGCAATTCTTTAGCGTTTTTGGACAAGGTTATATGATACAATATATTCTTATCGAATACAAATAAATTTCCTACTGATCTATTTGACTCTATAGAGTGTACTATCATTCTTGGTCAGTATAGACCTGGGGGTAATAGAAATAAAAGGGTAATTCTCTATCTACTGAACTGAAGTCTTATTATCAGATCTAGTTTCGTGTTATATTTAGAACATCTCTTTTTAAGCGGGTGTCTTACTTCTCAGCAGGGGACGAAGACAGTATATTCTAATTCCCACCGGCAACGAGAGGTTAACAGAATGACACCCAATAAATATTGAGCGTAGGAGAAGATGATGAGATAAGTTGATGGAGGTCGTTAATAAAATATGGCAGATTTTGATCTTTTGGTTTTACTGCATGTTACTTTATGGTGTTCTGTCAGCCAGACCTTAAATAAAAAGACTCACTCCTGCCAAAAGTTAAGACCCTTTCCTCAAAACAGTGTACCGATTATAACACTTAGGTGCACCCGGTGTTAAGCCTTTGTTTTTAGAGCCCTGGGTAGTGTGGAGTCAACTATTCATTGGTATTGCTCCCGTGTCCAATCTTAATTGAGGTTGCAATACCCGTCCTTGTCTCAGCAATTGGCCGAATACTCTTGTTTGAGAATTATTAGAATTTGTTGGTTGCTTGGTTGTTTGGGTTTTATGGCATATCAACCTTCAAAAGTTATCTAATTCCAAATTCTCTCTTATATATATATATATATATATATATATATATATATATATATATGTTTAACCAACGATATTGTATTACATAGGAATACTTGACACTATATAAAGGTGTGTGAATTATTTATATTAAAATTATTATAGATGCTATTATTGTTTACAATGATTATCCCCAGTTATTGAAACTATATTTCTGATAAAAACTGATTCGGCATTAGATAACCCAACAAAGATTGATGTGCCGTAAAAAGAACTGATGAACTCAGTTAACTCCTGATGGATTATCAAAGCTGAAATCATGTTTCTTTTTGTTTTTTTTGTTTTTTTTTGTTTTTTTTTTTTTTGCTTTGTTTTTTGCAAGGAAGCATAACAATTAAAATAACTAATAAGAACAATACTTAGGAAATAATTGTATTTTCAAGTAACAATTCTTAATACAAATAATTTACAGGGGAGTATGGTTTCAGGTATTTCTATCTTACTCTAATAACCAAATGTATTTGACACACAAGTGGGACACAAACTGAAATAACCATCTCAGTTTCAAATGAATCTGGCAGCAATATCAACAAAGATGTATACTTTAACTTCCCAGAAATCCAGAAGCAGAACCTGAATACTATATGCAGTTTATTGTCATACCCTGGGTACTAGGGGAAGTCCTGTAACGGAATAGTGAACGTGCAAGACTTCAACATCATAATAAGTGAGTTCAAACTCGAGTTGCACAATTACGTTCACTTTCGAACTAATAATTACAATTCTCTAGCTACGGCTAATTGTGGTCCTATGCTCGTCTCGGAGCCCAATGTGGTGTCACTACTAGTTACAGTACTTGTTGTGGCTGTTGTGTTCGTGACTACCACATTTGCTTCCGACTGTTTGCTTTTGTCAAGTCCTTCCGTGCCCACGCTGTGTTTGAAAGATCCACGAAGGGAGGTTGACGCAATTCAGCCGGATCTTCTTCTGATGGTTAGGTAATATGAGTGGCTAGATTGTCTAGCAACTCAAATAATAAACAGAAAAACCCGTAGTTAAAAATTTAACGAAAATGGTTTTATTGAAACACTTTTGTGAGACAATAAAGCAACAATGTTTGCTTTCCTGGCAAACAGAAGAAGAATATTGAGAGAGAAATGTGACAATTAGATGCTGTTCGTATGATTCTAATATCTCTAAAAGTGTGGAGACTTTGAATTTTTTTAGCCGGAAGGGTGTTCAGAGTGCCTCGGGTCTAGAATTGAAAAGTTTGGCAGTCTCAAGTTGTTTTCTGGTCCCTTTTCTTGTTCTCTCTGATGACAGGTTTTTAACATCCTATTTTTATAGATCAATATTTGGATCTAAAAGGTTTCTGATTGGTTGTCCAATAAAAGACAATCAGGAGTCATATTCCAATTGGTCAGCCAATCCTAGTTCATAGTTACCGATCTAAGAGAGGAGAGTATTTTACACGCCATAAAAAAAAACGTATAGCAAAGGGGACAATATGATGCAGCATGGTGGATGTGAAGCAAGGTGGATGATTCCTAAAACGGACCAAAATTGCACTTCACATGAGGCTAGGCTGAGGTAAGCAATCAGGCTAAAATTGCTCTGTCAGGAAACTAATGCCACTCATCTATAAGGGTGCTATTAATTGATGAGAAAAAGAACAATTGGAAGATTACCGTGACTTCGATTTGTACCATGCGTAAAAACCACATCGTCATTCATGTGAGTAAAAGAGTTCTTTCTGAGAGCCCGAAACACATGGACGCGCCAGTATTAGTCGCGTGTAAGGACGTGCATTCATCAGTTTTGTGGAGAAAATGGATGTAGACTAGAAGACCAGCCAGAAGATTTGAACGATAGGGATGGATGAAGAGAGAGAGAGAGAGAGACTTTGGACTCTTAGTCCGACTTGAAGGTGATAATTTCCCTTGGGAAAGGGTATGACTTCTTCCTCCAGTTACGTGTTAAATAGTATCATTATTGTTCTTCTACAAGAATGGTTTCGGCGTTAAATGATACACGAAGGTTAATATGCCATCTCAGAGGCTAGCAAAAAAAAAAAAAAAATGAAGTTTGCTAATGAAAAAATTAAGAAGGGTCCATCATATGATAATGGATTCAAATTACTGTCGATAATTATAGAGGATAAAAAACGCGCTGTAATTCAAAGACTCAAATAACGATTTACCTATTGACAGTTTAAATTAAACTAAGAAAACAAAAAAAAAAAAACGACTGTGATTATCAACCATTTCTCATTATCTCCAAAGTAAATCCTATTGATAAGATTTTCTTTTCCCTTACCGTTTTCAATTTGGTAGAATTAATTTAATAATTCCACACATTTATTATGTTTTTATTATATTCTAATACGCTTGGCCGATAAATCTTTTAGTTTCAAATCGAATTGATGTAATTTTACTTAAAAACGTAACTTCCGAATATATTCTTATTCTTTTCTTCTGCAACAGGAATTTGATATATGTCGCAGACGGCAATTCATTCCTTTTATAATGAAAGCTGCTGACAGCACAATATTATTATTCTAATTATTATCAACTATTTTAATTCATTCTTTAAATTATTATTATCCCTTGGAAGTTTTTCACAGCACCGTTAGTTGATGGTCTTTCATTCGAGTTTGAGTAACAGCAAGTTTCCTAAAGTCACCAGGACTCTCCTCAGTATTCTTGTAATGATGTAGTCTGGATGGTCTCGATTTGATCTCCGATTTCTAACTCTTCCAGCTCCCTTAACTACTCTTTGGGGACTGTTCAAAATGCACCAGTTTCATTTGGAATCACTCTCACTATCCTGGTGCATTGCCTTTTTAGTTCTCTGGCAAGGTCCAACTTCTTGTCTCTGTTTTCGTTTTCTTTGATTTTCTCTCTATTGTCAACTGGAATTGCAAAGTCCACCATTCATTATTTAATTCCTTTGTGAGTTTTTCTCATCAGTATTAGCTGATTATCATTATTTTACGCAATTTGAGAGTTTTCCCACCTGCGTTAAGTGATGGTTTCCGATAGAGTCTTTGAGAGATCAAGTCTCTTCTTAGAATACTGGCTGATCTCAGCAATGCTGTAGTTTGGATGGTCTCCACTCGTCCTCTTATTTCCAAGTCCTCCAGTCCCTGTATCAATCCTTTGGTGACTGTACTAAGCGCACCAATTGGTATCACATTTAACTCTCATGTTACCCAGTTTGTTCAGTTCTTTAGCAAGGTCTAAGCACTTTTCTCTCTTTTAGCTTTCCTTCAGTTCTACCCAGTGGTCAGCTGGACAAGCAAAGTCCACTATTTTGCAGGTTCTTTTTTTTTTTTGTTGTTGACTATCAGTAGGCCTGGTCGTCTGGTCGAGATTAGATGATCCGTTTGTATCTCAAAATCGAAAAGAATTTTGCATGTTTCTTTTTTTCGGACTGATTCTGGGTTTTACATATATCATTATTTCGGATTTTCAAATTTAAACATCTTGCATAATTCCCTAGTGCGTTTAAAAGAAGCAATTTTTTTGTCTGAAGTGACAATGTTACTCTTTGAAGGCCACAGGTGGAGCAGTATTTTGTCAAACCGACTTGCTGGTTATTAGTTGCCTAAATGTCTGAGACGAAGCTTGATGATTTTTATCATTTTATCATTGAAATGTCAGGTATGGAGGACCATATATGGAAGGAAAAAGGAAACCATCTGGCCTTATAGGATAAAGTTGAAATTATTGATAGGGCTGAACATTGGAGGATTAGACGCCTTAAGGAATCAGCACATATGTTGGGCTACAATGACCTGTTGAGTAGACCAAGTATAGAGTTGAATACGATATGGGAACCGAAAACTAAGAAGGCTAGATTAAAAAAAACCTGAATATGGGTACAGGTAAAAAAAAATCATACATAATTGTAGTAATTCTAGTCAAGTAAGAACATTAAATTTATAAGTCCCAAAAATTCACTCTGAATTGTCCAGCAGGACACATGGCGTAACGGTTACAGGCGTTGGTACCCTAAGCTTCTAAAGGAGAAAAGGTTGACTGCAGGCGAGTCATAATACAGGAATACTTAACACTTGTACCCGCTTATGGCTAACGGAATCAGAACAGACGACCCAATAAAGGACGTAGTTCGAAGTTCCGTGAAGGTTCCCGAGTTCGATCTGAGGACATATCGGCCGAGACGTTGCGGAAATAACAATAAAGATGAAGACAATTGTCCGAAAATCCTTAATGATAAAAAAGACTAGCTGGTGATTATCTGAGAGTTCGGTTTTCCTTATACTTCTAGCCTGGTGTCAAACTAAGCTCAGTATAATACAGGTATACTATATTCTTCCTACTCTGAGACGAGGCATTTTGCATTTCACTTCTGACTCATTTCAGGCTAGCAATGGGTAAATACAAGGTGTCTCAATATAAATGGGTACGATGTGACTGCTAATAACTCTACTACTTATTAGTTGTAGTGTTATTAGCCGTCACATGGTTGGGTTCTTTTAGTTTCAGACTTGAAAATAGTATACTATAACAATTATTTATCCTCGATCAACATATCTTGGACAAGAGATGAAAAATATTTTACCTCACTACTTATTTGAAAACAAAATCATTTAAAACTGTCTGGAAATCTCCCTTTAATTTGATAATGATCTATTATTGAGACAAGAAACTAAAAAAAAAAGATTGCATGTCCTGAAATCTGATATGATAACATTTTAAAAAACATTATTTTCATTTCTCTAGTTGAAAGGGTGCATTTTCAACTGGTGTGTTCCAAACGACAACCATTGCGCTTGTCTCAATAATAAATCATTATCATATTAATGGGTTGCATCTATTTTGAGACACCCTGTGATTAGGCAGACTGGGATCTTTAGTCTTCGTCAAGAAGGTTTGGCTTGGATTCTTTTATTTAAGAGCATATTATTGGCCTAATGAGTTGAGTGTTCGCCAATTGTGCGGGAGACCGGGGTTCAATCCCTGGTCGAGTCATATTAAAGACACAAAAAATGGCACTTGATGCCTCCTTTCCTAAAACTCAGCATTATAAGGTAAGAATCAAGGGTAAAGTGGGGCAATCCAGGGAAAGTAATAGTGTCCTCCCTTACACCTCGGTGTAGTAGCTATTGAAAGGGGGCCTTCGAGTCACCCTCGACTATTAACGTTCGTAAATTATTTATTGTCACAGTTATCTTTTGAGAAGAAAAATTGCGGTGCTTTTTAATTTATAGCTCGAGGATAAGCGGGTTCATACCTTTCCAAAGAGAATTAGACCGAAAGCTAACGTAATAGCGCAACTAGAGCTCGAACTCGCTTACTAAGATGTCGAAATCCAGCTCATTAGACACTACGTCATAGTGACTTCTCTAAGGAAAACTTTGAATTCAAACAAACGAAAATTGGTTAAGAATTTTGGCTTTCTGTCAGATCTTGCCAGTTGCGTAGGTGTTAAATAAATACATTGTTTCTTGTATTTGCAAATTGACCTGATTCGTACTTTAGCACATTATCTTGCTTTCTTTTTTTGTCTGCCTATCATCGCCTGTCTCCAAGAAAATTACAGCTACAATCATCGTTTTTCCCTTTTTTGTAGTAAGAATAGTTAATTGAATCTATTTACTAAAAATTATTAGATATTTAGAACGATATAAATATGTGCAAAGAAATGATTATTACTAACTTTAAATTGTAACTTGAAACTATATAATTATATGAATTATTAATATTAGATAAGAATACTTGAAACCATGCAACTATCTGCAAATTGTTTGTATTAAATAGGAATACTTGATATCATGTAACTGTAGGCAAAAAATAATGGCAGTCAAGTTAGCGAAATGGAAAAATAATAATAATCATCATCATCATCATCATCATCATCATCATCATCATCATATCACGCTACCAGCACGGATCGCCCTAACCCTCTCTTGCCACACATCTCTATCATCCATCGCTCCCGGGAGGTCTTCAATGATACATCCTGTATCGGCACACAGCTGTTGTATATCAGTTCTAGCTGGTCGTCCTGCCTTTGCTCGTCCATGTAAAGGGGCCCACAGGTGTAGAGAGTTTATGGGTTTGTCCTTACTTCTCATCATAATCAAATAATCAAAATTTCAGTATGAAATAACCGATAAAAATTTGATAGGATATTAAATAGATAAATAAATCAAGTGAACTAAAAGAATTCCAAAAAAACTATGTAGCTATTGAAAATAATTATGTAAACGTCTCAGATCCTAAATTTAATAATGAACAGAAAAACTACTTAAACACGACCTAATTGCAATCTCCAAATAAAAAGTAGCCCCTAAAAAAGAAAATCGGAAAACATCCAATTAGAATTCTTTAACAATATCAAAAAATACTACGACCTCTTAGAACCGAACGTTTGAAAGGTCGTTCTCCTCAACAAACAATTATTTTAACAAACAGACTGAAAACAGTCGTTAAGAAAATCCGTACAAACCCAAATATCATCATAAATAGTAAATAAGTCCAAAATATCTAATTCTAAGCTGATAAGATTATAACGCAAAACATTAAAATATACTCGACTATAAAGCAGAACGTAAATATGGAAGAACACAAGAGACACACTAAAGAAATAAAATAATCCCTGCCTCGTTGGCAGGGATTATCTTATTTCTTTAGTGAAAAACCGGTTGTGAAATGCAAAATGCCTCGTCTCGAAGTAGGAACAATATTTACTATGCTGGGTTTAGTTTGACACCAGGCTAGAAGTATGAGGAAAATCTTTGAGAACCGAACTCACTGACAATCACCATCTCGGCTGTTTGGCTAAATACTGCTCTACCTGAGGCCGTCATCAAAGAGTAACATTGTCATTTCAAACAAAAAAAAAATTTCTTTTTTATACACGATGGGAATTATGCAAGATGTTAAAATTTTACCATACGACCAACAAAATCGAATCTACTCAACGGAAAAAACATTAATGATGAATTATTTCCTGAAAAGCTATATAATTATATAAAACAAAAAAAAAAATACCCCACCACTTACATATCTCTTAATCCAAACTCTCAATAAAATTTGACGCCTTCAGAATGTAAAATAGGATTATAAGTATTTTCAAAATATACTCTAAAAAAATACGCAATTCAAAATAAAATGAGAAAATACTGTGAATTTCAAAGCAGAGAGTAAAAATATTCGAAACATCAAAAGATACTGTAAAAATTTACAGAACGTCAACATGTTATTTAGATATGAACAACTTCAAAATATAGTGCTAAAATATACACACTTTCGAAATATAATGTACAAAATCTACACGACTTCAAAATATTGTATAAAAATATACAGAAGTTCAGAATAATCTTTAAAGAATATACACAACTTCAACATATTGTTATATTTTGACCTTCGACCCTGCCCAAAAATGCTATTCCAAGGTGATACACCGGAAGGAAGTGACACATTCCAATGGCCAGTAATCGAAAGAGATCGCGTGGGCGGATTAAGGCTTATGATATGTGACAACGTGAAGGTCCCATTGTGCCACTACAGTGATGCACCGGAAGAGAGTAACCTCTGAACTGCATGACAGTTATTTCCGCTTGATGACGATTAAACATCCGATTTCAAAGATCCAGTAGGCGATCGTGTGGGCGTTGAATTATTATTTAACTCAGTTGAGTTTGGGGTGCCAAAGCAGTTGCCAGTAGAATTCCAGACAGCCAGAGACCAGATGTGGTAGGGAAGGCCACACCCGACCGAGGGGGCCCTCGGAAAGCCCCGATGGAGTAGACCCCAACATCAGGAGAACAAGAAAGACACAACGTGACGGTCATAACAGTGGGGTCAAAATATGAAGTTTATGTTCGGTCTCCAGCATCCTCTCACATGCAAACCTTTGAACAACCCTTTCGAAATCTTGCAATAAAGTGAGAGGTGAATATTTGTAAAGAAGTCTTAATGTGTCCTTCATTCCTGCGTTTTTATTCTTGTGTCTGTTATCATTGCGTCGGTATGTATCTAGTATATATATATATATATATGTATGCAACAATATATTGTGACATATACAGTATTTCAAAATATCGTGTATAAACATACAAGTACTAATTATTGCCTTTTAAAAGATACTATTCAGTATCCACATCGCTATAATATTGTGGTTATAAAAATATCCTAAAAGCACATCTGCGAAAGTCATGTTGGCTGCACTGCTGGTTTTTTAAAAATCTGAATCTATATACTAGTATGGGTCAAATATTTTTCAATATTTTTCGGTAACGTGAGTTACAATTGAGCAGCTCCAAATACTTTTGCTTAGGTCATAGTGTCATTATTTAGAGAACACGTACATTCTTAAAGAAAGATAATGCTTTGATTCTTATTATTTGATTCGTCGTAGATTTTAAATGCTTTTTACTTTGTACTAGAGTGAGTCAAAAGTTTTGCAATATTTTGGTAACGTGAACAGTATCAGATGCTTTTACTGAAGTCATGAAAGTGACCAACCTTATTTGACTGGAAGATGCCAAGCTTGTTTGAGAGTCTTTAACCACGAATGTAGTCTTATCTGACTATTGTTGATCAGCGAGGTTCTTATAGCCAGTGTGAAGTTTCTTGAACACTCTGGTTCCAATATTGTAATTTACTGCATCTTCACCTCTCACACAACTTATACTTCTTGTTGCTTTCGTGTCGTTATGGACCATTTACAAAACGAAACTGCATAAGTTCCCGAAATAGATTACGTTGCACTGTTTCTGTGAGCGGCTTTCACATCCCACATGGAGTGAAGCAATGCACCATGTTTCAGCGTACTAATAAACACACACACACACACACACACACACATATATATATATATATATATATATATATGCACCACGCTTCAGCGTACCAATACACACACACACACAGACACACACACATATATATATATATATGCACCACGTTTCAGCGAACCAATGCACACACACACACACATACACACATATATATATATATATATGCACCACGCTTCAGCGTACCAATACACACACACACACACACACACACACACACACACACACACACACACACACACATACATATATATATATATATATATATATGCACCACGTTTCAGCGAACCAATGCACACACATACACACACACACACACACACACACACACACACACACACACATATATATATATATGTGTGTGTGTGTGTGTGTGCGTGTATGTGCACGCGTGCGTGCGGGCGGGATGTATTTATAATCAACTTTTCCAAAAGTGTTCAATATGTTCGTTTGCATTTTTGATGCTTGGTGTCGCTGGATCTATGGTGAATCCTGTCTCCCTGATATATTTTTCCCAAAAACTTCTTTTACTGTTTTTAGATTTCAGTATATATATATATATATATATATATATATATAGAGAGAGAGAGAGAGAGAGAGAGAGACAGACAGACAGACAGACAGACAGAGTGATGGAGAAGAAAGAAAGAAAGAAAGAAAGAAAGAAAGAAAAATTATTTTGTTTGGTTTTATGGCATATCAACCACTGTTGGTTATTTAATGCCAAAACCTATATTTCCAAGTAAATAATATACTAGATATCTATTTGTAAACTCATTTTGTTGATACACACTGTTAAATGACCACACAGTTCAATTTCTAACAATTCAACTTAGCGTAAGTCATTTGTCTGCACACAGTCAAACACTTCTATTCGACACATAGATCGGACCTCGTCAGGTGCTATCAATTTAGGTCAGGGTGGATCAGTGAGCAATAGCAAAGCAGGGGTACTCTAAATTCTCCAAAGCCCCAACATTACTGGAACCTCACCATCAGATTGTTTAGTGTCATATCCAGGACACTCGTTGGGTGGGCTCTTACTCCTCTGCAGAGATGCAGTTGATGCATTCTACAGGTCCGGCGATTGTGCTGAAGAAAGGCAGAGGGGGGAAGAGACAGACAGACAGATAGATAGACTGGGTTATGGAAAGGGATAGAAGGAGAGAGAGAGAGAGAGAGAAAGAGAGAGAAAGAGAGAGAGGGGGCGATAGAAAAAGAAATATTGAGAGATGAGGCAGTGAAAGATGAATAGAACACTTACAGGAAAAAGAAAATAGAAATAAGCTTTATTTCTTGTTACTTTTATGTCCCCGATTAAACACAAAACTAAATGCTCAAATTAGAATGTTTGATTAAGATCCGTGAAGAAATATTCATGTCAATCTATTTTAAGTGTTATTTCGGTTTTAATAAACTGCTTTTTATATCAATTAAACGAAAAATTGTCAAGAATATTCTGACAGTACATTTTATTTAATTTATAGAAACTGGATGTTTATATCTGAATTTTTTTTTTTTTCAATTGTTAAAAAATGAACTCAGAAAAATCAATAGAAACTGAATTTGATCACCTGACTGAGCTGCATTTCAAAATCGATGTAAATTCACCAACTCACTTAAAGAAAAAAAAAAAAAATAGACAATCTGTATTTATTACTCCACCGACTGAATATATTGAAATGTTTTCATTGAGAAAAAATAAGGAAACATCTTTGTTCTTTGATATGAATAAATCCCCAACATTAACATCACCATAATCATCAACATCATCATCATCATCATCATCATCACCAAAGCATGTCTAAAACATGGATTCCTTTGACTCTCTCTCCTAATCCGTCCAATCAGCTTTCTCTTTTTTAGTCATCTAGACAGCAGCCGGTATCCATACAGAGCTGATCAATGTCAGCTTTTGTTGGGCAACCAACACTGGTATGTCAATGTGTAGTAGTCCATTGGAGAATGATCATTCTTACATCTAGAGCAGTGACCAACATATCATTCTCGACTTTCTTGAATAGTCTGAGAGATGAGAGGTAAATAGCTTTTTTTTTGTAGGATGCTGCTTCAATCATTTTTTCATAACTGCGCGCAGCAATCTTGTGTACTTCCCATCTAGCTTTTTTCGTAGCATTTTGCTTGAGCTAATTTGATGCAACTATACTGTAGTACTGATACGGTTACAGCCTAGAAAATTTGCGTTCTTTTATCGGAGAGATATGGTGTACACTTGGTCGATAATCTGTCAATACTAGTCCATGCTTTTCCTCAGTGTATGTTGATATCTATTTCAGTAGATGAGATATTGCTACCGAGGAATGTGAACTAGTCAACTAATTTAAGAGGCTTGCAATTTGATGTGGAGTTCAGCAACTTCATTTAAACACAGTAACTCTGTTTTTTCTAAGTATTTGATGTGTAATATTTAACCGAATTTGGCGAGGGTTTCCTCGTAGTTCAATGGTTAAAACGCTTAACTGCGGAATCCTAGGAAGCTGGTTCGAACGCCCGTTGCGCTATTACGTTCACTTTCGGACAAATACGCAATGGAAAATTATGAACCCCCTTATCGTCCCGGCTGAGTTAAATAGTATAATTGTTCTTCTAGAAGCATGGCTTTGGCATTAAATAACCCTAGAAAGTTAATATATCATTAAATAAAGAATCAAAATTTTGGCTTACCATCTATTTTAATGGATAACTGTATAATTCTTATCCTGAAATGTTCATGCTGAGATTTATGTACTAAAATAGACACTTTGTAAATACTGCCGGTTTATAAATCATTAGAATAACTTGATGTGTATAATCCAGAGCAGATTTTTCTGTTGGTCGTCCATCACTGGTATGATCGCTTCCTATTACTAATAATATTACCCAACACCACCATAGCGCTTTAAACGCAGCGTAAACAGATGCTTTCTTACATCTATGCAGTTTAATTTATCTATTGGAAACATCAGATCACAAAATGAATTCCAATTCAAAAAGAAGAGCCAATGGACAACCACGAATTTGTTTTTCTTTTCAAAATTTTTGTTTGTAGATTGTACAACCTTTTTTCAAGAAAAAAACTAATAAAACTTAAGAATGGTTTGGTTTGTTGGGTTTTATGGCATATCAACCTTTGTAGGTTATTTAACACCAAATCCACTTTTATGCAAATAATCTGTTCTATTAAAAACAATTCAGTTTAGCATAAGTACACAGTTTAATTGTCAAAAACATTTCCATTTCAAACTATTCAACCAGTTATATGTTACAATTCAGTTAAGTGTAAATACAGTTTTAATGTCGAAAAACAGTTCTATTTCAAATAATTCAGTTAAGCATAAGCACGCAGTTTAAATGTAAGTAAGGTTTAATTGTCAAAAGCATTTCTATTTCAAGCTATTCAGTTTACTCAAACAATCCATTTTAGCATAGGTATGCTGTTAGTTCTATTTAACCCATAGATAGGGCCCTATCAGGTGCTACCACTCCGGGCCAGAGTGGACCTAGGAGCAATGGCAATGAAGGGGTACTCCGCATTCCCCAAATCTCCAGCATTGCTGGAACCTCACCATCAGATTGTTTAGTGTCATATCTAGGATGCTCGTCGGGGTGGGGGTCTTACCCCTCTGCAGAAAAGCAGTCGGTGTATTGTACAGCCCCAGCCGACTGAGCAAAACTTAAGAATGATATTATATATTATCAAATAGGTTTCTAAATTACGTTATCAAAAAAAAGAAAAATTAAAATTTGACCTTCATAAACAAAATGAAATTGTTTTTGGAATTTCAGATTTTTCTGTTGTATTATAACTGATTACTACGTAATTATTTAATTATGTTTAATGAGAATAATGTTCAAGTAAGGCAAATAATCGGTTACTTTTAAGATTTTATGTAACTAATCAAAAGGTAACAAGGAACCTGTTTCAAAATAACAGTTATTATGAAATATTAATCTAAATAGATAAAGCATCAATCATACCTTTTTATGTAAGTATTCTTGGGTGTTTTCCAGAGAGGTTAGAAATTTAAGAGATTCACAGCTACATTTTTTGTTGTTCATGCAGAATTACATTGGTTAGGAACAACTCTGACAGCTCGAAGACTAGCAGAACAACAACAAAAACTAGAAAATAGAAATGGGAAGAAAAACAACTGTATGCATATTTCAAGAGACAAACTGGCGACTTCTTCTTCGAAAAGATCTGGACGTGGCCACGAAAGGGGAATCTAAAGAGAGAAAGTAAAACCTTTTAAATAGCAGTATTAAACAATGCCATAAGGACCAATTGGCTTAATGAGAAGCGTGTTCACTAATGGTCCGTAGTTCAATCCCAGGTCGAGTCATACCAAAGATTCAAAAATGGTACTTGATGCCGGTTTGCTTAACACTCAACATTAGAAGGTACGGATCAAGGGTAAAATGGAGTGGTGCCTTTCCCTACACCTTAGTGTATTAGCTAATGAAAAGCGTGCCTTCGGTAACCCCCAATTACGGTTGCCAACTTAGTTTATTCTGAAGCTAAAATCGACAATACACAACATAATAGCAATTGTAGGTTATGCTGTGACAAAGACGAAACGAGTAATCATATAAAAAGCAAATGCGGCAAACGAGCGTAAAATGAGTATAAGACTTGACAAAACAGGGAATTATGCAATGAATTCAAATTTGATTATACTACCAAATGGTATATACACAAACCAGAGTCATCCAAGAGTATACGACACATAAAATCCTCTGGGATTCCGAGATACAAATAGATCCCCAATTACCGGCTAGAAGATCAGACCTAGTGATAATTAACCAAAAAAGGGAACATGTTGTCTTGAGGATCTTGCCGTTTCAATGAACCCCAATGTAAAAATCAAAGAAAGTAAAAAGAAAGAATAGTACTAGAACATTGCCATAGGACTAAGAAAGCTGTAGAACATGTGGGTGACCTTAATACCAGTTGAAAAATGGAGATGAATCGAGATTATTCAGACTACAGAATTGTTTAGATCTTCCAGAATACTGACAAGTGTCCTGAAAACTTACTGTCACTCAGACTCCAGTGAAAAACCATCAGCTAATGCTGTTGTGAAAGATTCGTAAGGAGTAAAATATCAACAAATACACAGAACCACACACACACACACACACACTCACACATATACATATATATATATATATATATATATATATATATATATATATATATGCATGTATACATCACCAGGCCATTGACCTGATGAGTAGAGTGTTCGCCAATGGTCCAGGAGACCGGAATTCAATCCCAGGTCAAGTCATACCAATGACTAAAAAATGATACTTGGAATTCAACCTGCTAAAGCCTGATTATCGCAGCTGGTGAATTTCAAAAATGCAATTTGGACGTGACGATACTTTAGAAGAACGATATACAATAGAATGCTATTGTAAACTTGGAAAAGATGCCACTGAAACGTATTGACTGCTTCAGGCTGCTTTTCGACCATCTTGCATGAATCGAGCATGAGTTTTTGAGTGGCATAAGAGATTCAAGGAAGGCAGAGAGTCTGTGAGCGATGATGAGAGGTGTGGGATGAGTAAGGAAGTCAATACACCTGAGTTGATTGGCCAAAGGGTTAAGGTTAGCTTTAGGGTTACTATGTTGAGGTTTTAAGGGCGTTCAGGAAGAGATTCCGTCGGAAGAGGTCATTTCCATTAAGACAATGCACCAGTCCACAACTCCATCCTTGTCACAGACTATTTGACCAAGATGGGCATCAAGACAGTTCGTCACCCTCCTTATAGTCCAGACCTTGCTCCCTGTGACTTCTCCTTATTAGCTAAGCTCAAGGAAAAACTTAGTGGCTATCGTTATGAGACAATTGAGGAGATGAAAGAGGCTGTGACGAAGGTCATTGACACGCTCACATAAGAGGACTTCTATGGGGCCTTTCAGAAGTTATTTGAATAGTACAACAAGTGCATTGCAGCCGGAGATTACTTCGAAGGGGGCTAGAGTTTCATGTGTGTACTATCAATAAAAGTGCCCAGAGGAAAAAAGGCCGAAAACTTACTGAATGATTCTCGTGTATATGAATATATATATATATATATATATATATATATAGAGAGAGAGAGAGAGAGAGAGACATAATTGCGAAAGATGCTCTCATATATAGATCCAAACGTTCTGTAATATCTACAAAAATGGAATTGCAACAGATATATATATATATATATATATATATTCTAAAAAGACCTTGAAAATCTACAATAACTGCTCATCAAATATATATATATATATATATATATATATATATATATATAGAGAGAGAGAGAGAAGAGAGAGAAAGCTAAAGAAAGAGAGAGAGACCGACAGACAGACAGAAAGAGCGTTTCTGCAAAGTGCTCTCATACACAGATCTAGCAGTTCTAACACTTCCTGAAAATCTACAAATGCGGCAAATCAATAAACGTTTGCATATTTAATTACTCCGTATTCATCTAATTATCCATTTATTGTCTTCACAAAATAACGGCCAATGTATTTACATTCATATATAATGCAATTCCACACATGCCTTTCTGTACAATTTCATTTCTCTGGCGCTAATAACTCTCTTTGATTCCTTTGAATTCTGCATACAGAATCAGAATGATAACGTCTTATAGTTCCTTGAGAATTTCTATGTTTTACATATACGTGATCGTCCATAAGTAAGAACACAACATACAATTTTTTTTAAAGATTAAAACATTGGATTTATTCTAAAGCGAAAATATCAGGGTTTTATTTTCTTTAAAACATTATACCGAATAAAAATGGATGTATATAGGCAAAGTATCATCCATAGTAAGTGGTGGTTTACATCTCCAGGACTCTACAAAGTATTCTGATTAATAACAACATTACTTTGGTTTGAACGGTCTTTCTTTCTCAACTGATCACCAGGACTCTTAAAAGTATTCTGATCTATATCAACAGAGCTGTGGCTTGGACGGTCTTTCTTTCCCCACTGATCTCCAGGACTCTTCAAAGTATTCTGATTTATATCAACGGAGCTGTGGTTTGGACGGCCCTTCTTTCTCCACTGAACTGAAGGACTCTTCTAAGTAATCTAGTTTATATCAACAGAGCTGTGGTTTGGACGGCCTTTCTTTCCCCACTGATCTCCAGGACTCTTCAAAGTATTCTGATTTATATCAACAGGGCTCTGGTTTGGACGACCCTTCTTTCTCCACTGAACTGAAGGACTCTTCTAAGTAATTTAGTTTATATCAACAGAGCTGTGGTTTGGACGATCTTTTTTTCCCCACTGATCTCCAGGACTCTTCAAAGTATTCTGATTTATATCAACGGAGCTGTGGTTTGGACGGCCTTTCTTTCTCAACACATCTCCTCGACTTTTCTAAGTATTCTGATTTACATCAGCCATGTTGTGGTGTTGGCCGTATTTTTTTCTCTACTAATTTACAGTTTTCATGTTTTTATTTCTTTGAGCGGAGATATTGTTTCAAGATTTCCAGTGACGATTTTTTATCAACGCTAACATCATATTTCATTTATTTTTCTCTTCTTTAATAAGGCCTATGAATTTAATACGTTTTGCTCTTTCGTTTATTTTTTACTCTGTGGTCTTCTGGAGCGGCCAAATCTACAAACTAACAAGTTCTTTCCGTCTTCTTAATTATGGGCGAGTCGGCAACGGCTGTAGAATTCTTCGTCTTTATCTTTGCAAAGGAGCAAGACTCTCCCAACGAGCGTCCTAGATATAACACTAAGCAATCTGATGTTGAGGCTCCAGTAATGCTGGAGCTTTGAAGAAGGCGTACTACCCCTTCAAAGACATCGTTCCCAGGTCCACTCTGACCTGGTGAGTTAACACATGATAAGTTCCAATAAAAGGGTCAAATAGAACTGTTTGACATTTAAACTGAGTGAAAACCAAGGTTTTATGCTAAACTGAATTGCGTGAAATAGAACTGTTTGATCATTTACCTGTGTGTAAACAAGTGACTGATGCTTTGTATAATAGTAAATGTTAAATAGCAATGATTGCAAACAATTAACTGTATGAAAACAAATCATTAATTGTAAATAGAATTATTCGTATTGTATAAGTGAAACAATTTAACGGTGCGCAAAAAATGAGCTAAGACTTGTTTAAAGATGTTATCAAAAATGTGTTTAGAAATCATATATATATATATATATATATATATATATATATATATGTATAAAAAGGAGTTGGCATTAAATAACCTACAACGGATGATATGCAACAAAACCAAACCAAACCAAATCAAATCTTTTTAATTAAAGCTAGGATTTTGTCTATTTGGTTATAATCTCTAGCTATGCTTCCTCTGAGGATATATCTTTGTATTCGGTTCTAAAGACAGCTTTGTCTTCAGCAGCTGATGTGTTTTGGTATGGCTTATAGGTCGCTATGGTATCTAATATTACCAGATAGTCACCTAAGTCTTGATCATCTTAATTTTAGTGATCTTGCCGTAAACAGTATCTTCAGCTCTACTAGACTGTATGTCTTAAAAAAAATTAATTTTTACTTAGAACTAGCTTAAAGCTACAAGCCATGAACAACTAGTAAGGATCAAAATCATTATTCAGCAGTAATATGTAAGGAAGGCTAAATTGCTAAGTTTTACACCTACCAGCATGACATTCACATAATCTGCTAAGTTTTATCTTGATTGACACAAGACTAGATGTATGGGATAAAAGTGAGCATCCTAAACAGGACTTAGTTTATATAATAATATAAAGGCATCTTTTTTACCTATTGTTTATCAAATCCACATTGTCTTGCTTGTTTTCTAAATATGGTCATGTCTTTCATGGGCAACCATCTTCTATTCATGTTATTTCCAAGACTGGCATTGTCTTTCGTGTGGACCAAATTTGGTCTTATTTTCTATCAGAGCATCATTCCCACTCCCTCTTGCTTCTAAAACTTCTATTATGCTCGATAAAGACTAACTATGATTGTGCTTTTCATGACAGACTCTCTTTCCTTCCTCTTAGAATGAAGCATTGTTTTCTGTTAGCAACAAGGGAAAAACATTTCCATTAATAAAAATCATTTTTATTCCATGAAAAACACCGAAATTAGACATGAGAAAAATCTGTCTTTTCTCTCATGATTCCACCTGTTCGGCACTTTACCACATTCTGAACAGCAAATGTCGAGTAGGATTAGAACAGCCACATCTTCGAACGTCAAAATTTTCATTTTCTTCGTCATTGTAACATTTTTTAAAGTTATCTAGGAAAAGTCTTCGTGCATAAGTCGACCTCTTGTTAAGGTAGACCCTTGATTCACAGTCACGAAATTTAAGGAAATTTACCTTGTGTAAAATCTTTTCCGTGCCGGAAGAGTTTTGTAGATGTATACTTAATAGTAAGTAAAGTTGGCGACCGTAGTCGAGGGCGACCCAAATTTTCCCTTTTCAATAGCTACAACACCTTACTCTTGATGCGTACCTTATAATGCTAAGTGTTATACAAGGAGATATCAAATACTATTTCTGAGTCTTTGGTATGACTCGACCTGAGATTGAACCCAGGTCTCTCGGACCATTGGCAAAGTATGGCAAATATTCTTGATAACAAAGTTAACTCACCTTTTTACTCTACTTTGTTCATTCTGTATAAAATTCAAAAGAATATTTTTTAATCCAACAATCAAATTCTTTAAAAAACATTTCCATAAATTTATCATATTCTCAAATACAACCATAACCAAGTATATACCAAGTAATGCTGGTAATACTTGCATAGTGTTCTTTTTTTATATCTCTAAAATAAGCATATGAATAGCATCTCTCTCTCTCTCTCTCTCTCTCTCTCTCTCTTTCACACACACACACACACAAATACGCACGTGCGTACACATATTATATATATATATATATATATATATATAGCACTACTTTGAAATAGGATTGACAGATTTGGAGTGAGACAGAAACATCTAAATAAACAAATAAACCAAAGCCGCCACAGCTAATTTGAGACACTCCACTCTCATCCTTACTATACATAGCAAATGAAGATCACAGTGCAAGGTGTCCTGACATCATATGCATTAAGGTCAAATGAAGATGTGTAGATACCAGAAATTATTTTTCATTCAACAAACGTATATGCTACAGCATCAGCTTATTTTTCGTTACTTCATTCATAGTATATGAACACTATAAAAAAGATCCTTAAAGACATGGTAAAAAAAAAGATTTTCCAAAAACATTTCTCCTAACAATTATTTCAGGTGGAAACTATCAAAGAATGCTAACAAAAAACAAACAACAATACCATAAAAACATTCCTATTCGTCTTATCCCTTTTGATCATCTTTATATATTGTTATCCACAGACAGATCTGTTTCGTTCTATCAGAACTCATCAGTATGACTAGACAGGCTAGATTCCCGAAGCTTGGATCGAAACCAGGTTGACTCAAACTCCAATCTAAGATTCTACCACTCAGCCATGAGGAAGCCAGCGTCAGCGAAGTAAATTTAAATGGTTATGAATCATAATTGTTATTGTTTACATATATCCGCTTAACGGCTTCCGAGAGCTCGATTCATATGAAGAGCCTTTCATATACGCTAACGGCAACACAATTAGTTCATTCGATAGAGAGCTCAACCCTACAGGGGTAGGGGAGCATATATATATATATATATATATATATATATATATATATATATATATATGTCATCATGTCGTGCAGCTAACACGGATTTTCCTGACCTTCTGTCCCCATTTATTACTATTGTCCATCGCTTCCGGCAGGTCTTCTAGACTAGATCCTATGTCCATACAGAGCTGTTGTTGATGAGTTCTAACTGATCGTCCAACACTTGCTCGTCCGTGTGAAGGGGTCCATTAGACGACATAGCTCGTCATTACTTCTCCAGCAGTGTCCCGCATGTCTTATTCGTGTTATTTTGATTGTTTTTGAAAAAAGAGGTTGGTGTCCATACAGTTGCTGTTTTGTGGGATGTTGCTTCAAGGATTTGTTCAATATCGCTCATAACATTCTTGCCCAATTGCTTTCGAGCTTTTTTTCTATATGCTTAGTTAGCGTCCATGAGGTACATCCATATAGTAATATGGTCACGACCATTGCTTGGAAAAAACTGCCTTTTTATTTTATCAGATAAATCTGTCTTCCTTTTGACCAATAACCTATCGATAGCTGTATGTGCCTTTGCTATTCGCGAATTGATGTCCTTTTCCGTTGATGAGACGCTGCTTCAGAGGTTGATGAACTTGTCCACTTGTTTGATTCAGAGATCAATATACGAAGGGAACTGCTAACATAGAAAGACATGTGACGAATTAAATTATAGTTGTTTTGGTTTGGTTTTATGGCGTATCAACCATTGTTAGTTATTTAATGCCAAATTTTATTTTCCTAATTATATTAAATACATTATTTGTAAACGCATTTTCTAGATACACACTGCTAAATAATCAGATTTCCTTTTCTAAGAATTCAATTTAGCATCAGTCAAGTTAAATGGTTTCCAAATATTGCTATGTATCACGAACAATTCTCTTAAACATGGTCATTTGTATATAGATTGTTAAATGATCAAACAGTTCGATTTTTGACAATTTAATTAAGCATAGGTAATTTTTTTGCACTCAGTTTAAATGCCAAAAAATTCCATTTGACAAGTTAAATATTTAATTGCTTTAAAGTTAGATCAACACATATTGGTTTATTCTGTCTAGATATTTGGGAATCGCGTTGATTGTATGACCATATTTATATGTCTTTTTTTGCATTTTTTGAATAAACGCTTCTTTCTTGGGGAACATGTTCCTGCCAAACACGAATAATTTTTGAAATCATCTATTTAACCCCAAGATGAATTATAATACTTTAACAGGTACTATGACCCATAGATGAGTTATATTACCCTAACGGGTTCTATAATTACTGGTCAGAATTGACCGGGAAATAATGTGAACATAACATATCCCAGAGCTCCAAAATTAGAGCCATACCACAAGAAGCAGTTTACTGTCATGCCCAGAACACATCTTCCGGTTGAGGGTCTTACTCATCTGCAGGAAATGCCGCTAACGTAACCCAGCTGATAGCGCGTGCCAAAGTCAGTCTTTATTTGCGAGCAATTATGTTTTCTGAGGACTCATGATACTCGAACAGATCAAATTAGGGCTGCTGTGTCTGGCCTACTGTTGGTCGTGGATTTTAGATGATTGGGGCTGTACGCTTACAAATCGAGAAGGAATTATTTTATTATTCAAAATGAATGGAAGATGTGAAAAGCAGTATGTTTTTCTAAAAAGCAAGATGTTTTATTTATATAAAGCAAGGAACAATGCGCAGTGCGGATTTTTGAATAGAATTAGTACATTGTTTTTTTAAAGTGTGATGAAATATATTATCCTCATCAGAAAGAGGTGAGAAATTTTGTTTAATTTTTTGCAGGCAGAGGTTAGAAAGGAAAGCTCGAAGTCGGAGAAATCCCTAGTCAAAACAATAGTTGAATAGGAAGTGAGGTTACACAGGGGTCTGCCTGATGCAAGCCGATGACCCAGGGAAAAAATTAAACCTTGAAAAATGGAAAATTATTATTCAATTTTGTAAGTAAAGTTATGACGCATTAATCATGTGAGGAGAAAAGGGTCGCCCCCCCTGCAGAGAGAAGTATAGAAAGAAACATCATCAAAGGGAAGGAGGGAAAACCCTATAGTAGCAGTCGGACCAGAAGTTGTATGGAGGCACCCCCACCTCTGGTAGCAGGCACAGGTATTCACTCTTGGAGTAGCTGTCGCAACAGTGAATGAAATTTGTTAAATATTAATTAAAGTCCGTTTTTTTTAGGATTTTTGCCGAAAAGCTAGTAGTGTGGCAAGAGACTGTGGCAGAGTTTGACGTGAAGGAGCTACTGTAGAAAGAGCCTTGAACCAGACTCGGAAATAACCAGATCCTCCCAGTTATTTCATCAAGCTAAATATAAGATTAACATAACGCATTGAGAATATTAATGGGTCTAAGTGAGAAGGACTGGCCGCCGCAAGTTAAGGGCTAGATTTCAAGATATTTTGTTTCGTATTTTCGGAAATGGAAAATCTAAATAACAACAATTATTTTGTAATTGTTAATTGTTATTTTTCTGACTGAAAACATCATTATTTTATTATTCAATTACGTGTTTTTTGTTCTCTAGACTTCTACTTTATTTTTTTTATTCCGGTTATTCCGGTTTTCGGAGTAAACACAGAATTCAGTTGCCTGGATCTAAAAGTTCACAATGTGGGCAGACGACTGGTTCAGCTGAAATTTGATCTCCTACCTGGGAATGTCAGACATCGAGTGGTCGAGTGAGTGGCTGAGTGGCGATCTTTTTATGAATGATTACTGTTTAAAGTAATTATTTTGAGGCAATTAATATGCACATAGTTACATGATTTCAAGTATTCTCATCTAATACTAATAATTCTTACACAATTAGTAACTTTCAAGTGAATAAAAAGAATTATTTGCTGGCATACAGTTGTATGGTTTTCAGTATTCCTGTAATGTATTGGTGATTTACACACAGATATAAGACTTTAAGTAAGTATGCCTGCTAATAATAATAATAATAATAATAATAATAATAATAATAATAATAATAATAATAATAATAAGAAGAAGAAGAAGAAGAAGAAGAAGAAGAAGAAGAAGAAGAAGAAGAACTTAGACCTTGCTAGAGAACTGAAATAACTTTTGAACATGAAGCTGACGGTGATAACAATAGCTATGGTGCACTCGGTACTGTTGCCAAAGGTTTGATAAAGAGACTGGGGGAGCTAGAAATAAGTAGACGAGTGGAGACCATTGAAACGATAGAATTATTAGAATTTGCTTAAATACTAGGAAGAGTCCTGGAGACTTGAGGAAACATGTTGTCACTCAAACGCCAGTGAGAAACCATCAGCTAACTATGGTGCGAAAAACTTGCAAGTAAAATATGAATAAAAATGATATTTGACCATTCTACCAAATAACAAATGCACAAACCAGAATCTGTCCTGGAGAAAGGAACGCACTAAATACTGTAGAACTTTGAGATACAAACAGATCACCTAATCTGAGCCAGAAGCCCATGACTAATGATAGCTGACGTGATAGAGAGAACCTTAGTTAACTTTGTTGTTCTGGCAGACCACAGAATGAAAAACCAAGAAAACGAAAAGACTTACATGTACTTAGACCTTGTCAGAGAGTAATGGAAAACGAAGGCGATGGTAATACCAATTGTGATTGGTACCTCCGGAACGATTACTAAAGGCTTGATGAAGGGGCTGACAGAGTTGGAAATCGGAGGACGAGCAGTAGCCATGTGAACTATAATTTTACTGAGATCGGCAAGAATAGTGAGAAGAGTCCTGGAGATCCTGGAGCGATTTGCTGTAACTCAGACTCCAGTGAAAGATCATCAGCTAGTTTTGGTGTGAAGGAAGAATAATAATTTTAAAAATCCGGTTAGTAAAAATTGTCTTTAATTTAGAAAACATAATAGATTTCGTTGCTTGTGTAATCTTTTGGTAAATGTTTGTGATTTAAATGAAGGCATTTTTTCCAGAATTTTTTTCAACTAAACTATTTCGAAAGGACATATTAGATCTGTTTAAATTTTCTGTGATAAATTCTATATCGTTTGCACGTGCCTTGTCTCGATAGATAAAAATGTAATGTATCTGATATAGACTGAAAGCGCTAATTTAGAACAAATACTGTCCTCAATGAAACCGGAAAGATATGTATGGAGCCTACTGTTTATTGTTAAAGGACCGGTCTTACTGGAAACGATAGGTTCCTATCCATGGGTAAAATAGAACTAAACTGTGTACTTACGTTAAACTGAATTGTTTGAAATATAACTGTTTTGATATTTAACTGTGTGTAAACAAAAATCTGTTCTTAAACTAAACTGAATTGTTTTAATTTTTATCAAAATGACTTAATTCGGTGTTAAATGACAAAAAAAGCGTTTATACGCCGTATAATAAAACCACTAACTAACCAACCCTAAATAGAAAGGACCTCAGCTGAGTTCCGAGATCTGCCTCATCTCAGGTTTATCCATCACTTTACCTTATGGACTAATTCTTACCCATAACAAAAATTTAATCTTTTTTCAAGTCTGAAGAACCCTTTTTGATTTGCTGTCATTTTGAATAGCCTCCAAACAAATATTTTTGCGAAATTAAGATATTTTTTAATGAAAAACCAATTTCAAACAATGCAGTTTTTATATTTATGGGACAAACATTCTGAAAAAGCATCTATTTGTCCCTTTTTTTAAAATTCCATTATTTTACTGAATTATCGAGGTATAAGAAGTTTAGGAGTCACCAAGGAGTAATGGCTGAACAGCTGGACTGTCTATATAAAGTAAGCGGATTCGACCTTAAATCGAATTATTACGATCATTTTGACATTAATATACTTGTAAAAGCTATGAATATTGATTGGATCATTGATTTGTTTTGAGGCGTATCAACCTTTTTGGGGTCATTTAACGCCGAATTACGTCATTTTGATAAAAGTTTAAAATAATTTAGTTAAGTAAAAGTACATATTTTTTTTATGTCAAAACAATTCTATTTTAAACAATTTGGTTTAGCATAAGTTCGCAATTTAAACATACAGTTAAATGTCGAATAGTTCTATTGCAAATAATTCAGTTTAGCATAAGTACATAATTTAAACACACAATCAACTTTAAAAATGTAAAAAAACAATTTCAAACAATTCAGTTTAGCGTAATTACACAGTTTAGTTCTATTTGACCTATAGATAGGATCCTCTCGGTTGCTTCAACTGTGAGCCACAATAGACCTAGGAGTGATGGCAATAAAGGGGTACTGTACATTCCCACAAAGCCCCAGCATTACTGGAACCTAACCATCACATTGTTTAGTGTCATATACAGGACACTCGTTGGGTCAGTCTTCCACTTCTGCAAAGATGCAGCCAATGTATTCTGCAGCCCTAGCTGACTGGGCCAGAAAAATATGAACCTCCCTCTTCGTCTACCAAGCTATGGGTAAAGTAATATCACTGCAGTGTTTCTACAAGAATGGCTATGGGATTAAATAATGCATGAATGTTGATAAGCCACTAAACAAAGAAACCAACCAGCTACAGTACTTAGAATACAACTGCAAAGTATCTTTGAATGTGGAGGATGGGTGTAAGAATAAGTCCATACGGATAACTTGAAGCTTGATAATCATGAGATGAAACTGATCTCTGAGCTTGCTAGAGGTCGCTGTTATACCGGGTCAAATGAATAGAGATATGGGGGAGATAAAATTGTCTTTATCTCTCATAATTGGGGCGAGAGGGACTAGATTATAAGTAAGAGAAAACGATTCTCTCTGATCATGTGCTAAATTAAATTAATTTGAAAGAATTCATATCAAGGGCGTTTGAATTCGGAGTTTTCTTTCTCTCGGAGTTGTTTGTCTACCTTCAAGGTTAGTCTGGCCAACTACTTTCTCCTAGCCTGAGCAAAAAGTGATGGGTTCATGTTTCTTACAAGGGGATTTGCGCAAAGTTAAACAATAAAATCGTATCGATGATTTGAACTGGAGTCTACCTTCAAGGTTAGTCTGGCCAACTACTTTCTCCTAGCCTGAGCAAAAAGTGATGATTTCATGTTTCTTACAAGGGGATTTGCGCAAAGTTAAACAATAAAATCGTATCGATGATTTGAACTGGAGTCTACCTTCAAGGTTAGTCTGGCCAACTACTTTCTCCTAGCCTGAGCAAAAAGTGATGGGTTCATGTTTCTTACAAGAGGATTTGCGCAAAGTTAAACAATAAAATCGTATCGATGATTTGAACTGGAGTCACCGACTCCGTTTGCTACGATCGATAATTGTTATGCTAACTGTGCATCAGCAATAAAACGAGCACTATACAAAAAGAAAAACAATATAGAATTGGTAACCCTATAGTAGAAAAAGTGGAAGTCCTCTTAGAGTAGTGGTTAAAGTGTTGAACTGTGGCCTTAAAATAAGCGAGTTCGAACTCCAGTCACACTATTACATTCACTTTCGGACTAATAATCTTCGGAAAAGCATTGAACCCCATTATACCCACGGCCATGGGTTAACTAATATCATAGCTCTTCTACAAGGATAGCTTTGGCATTAGATAACCCACAATGGTTGGTATGCCACTAAACAAAGAAATCAAAGCAAATCTATTGTATTAAGAATAGAACGGCAAAGTATCTTGACTAAAAGATTAGATAGCCGAGTACTCACTCATACATGGTCGAGATAGAGTTCTGCCTCTTCCAAAGGCGCAAGTGGAAAGTTAAACGAAAGTAATGTTATCTAGGATTTGATTTGGAGTCACCAACTCTGTTTCCTGCCGTGATAACCGGTACTCTACCTACGCTTACCAATTTTATTATTACAAGTAGATTAATCTTATTTAAGCGTGTTTTCGACTAAGATTAATTGGAGAATAACCTCATTTTTCAAAATTTTCAATTTAAAAAAAATAAAGTTTACATATGCCTATATACTGTTCAGTAGTTGGCATCTAGCCCAGATGAATTGAACAGAAAATCGATCGATTGTAATCATGCATTGATATATCGATTATTGAAGATTGCTTTTTTTTTTCCTCCAACCAACATTTTTTTTCTTTTTAGAGAGAGATTGATATGAAAGTTGCTGGATCACTTCTCTGTTCATGATTAGTAAACTTAGCTAACTTCATCCCAAGACGAAAATAACTTCACGTGTAAACTTAGTTAGAATCTTGTTTTAAGTGAAATACAGTTTTACTGCTTTGAAAATCAGCATTCACCATATACGTTTTTGTGTGGGTTCGAACACAAATCACTGATGTGAGTGGGAATCTCATTCCCTAAAGACTATCTAGGCGTCTCGTGTAGCGTTAGGTTTAGTCAGAGAGGCAAGGGAATCATTGTAAGTGAATATGATTCTCACTAGCTTCTCCATCATTATCAAGGCCAGCTAATTCCCTCGACTCTCTCTCTCTCACTCTCTCTCTCTCTCTCACACACACACACACACACACACACACTATCGGTCCCTATCATTCATTAGTTTTAGCATGTCCCCAACATGGCATCCAGTGTCCACAAAAAGCTGAGCGGGTGTCCTCTTGGTGCAATGGTTAAAGCTATGAACTGCGGAATCGTAGTAAGCGAGTTCGTACTCCAGTCACGCTATTACGTTCACTTTCGGGCAAAAACACTTGGGAAAGGTATGAACCCCTAATCCTCCCTGCTATGGGTTAAATAGTACCACTAAGAGAATAGCTTTGACATTAAATAACCTACAAAAGATTGATATGCCATTAAACAAAGAAACCAAACAAAACAAAACAAAAAGCTGATGAAAGTAAGTTTTTGCTGGTCGCTCAACACTAGTGAGTCCATGAGTAGATCATCGGAGAGCTTCGTTTATTAGTTTGCCTTACTTTTCCAACTGGACCGATTATGTCTTATGGATCTTCCTTGGATAGTCTGTGTGATTGGGGTTTCAGGCGCTCTGCAGCTTCCGATTTGTTGGGTATTGCTTCCAAAACTTGTTAAATACAACACATAGTATCTTTATGTAGATCCCATCAAGCTTTTCCTTGGCTTATTTTTGTAGTATTTCCTGTGATTCTGCAAAACTAACGAAAGATTATTAAGTGGAAATCCCAAACAAAATATCCGCCAACTTTTTACTTTACTTGGTACAGAATAAATTCACGAGTGAGAATCGAACATGAGACAGTAGAAGAGGCCCGTGAGTCTGACTTCCTGATAAATAATTCAAGGTAATGATTTAGTTATTCACATATGGTCTGGTAAAACGAAAAATAATGGACCTCTAAGTGGGTAGAGTATTCGCCAATGGTCCGGGAGACCTGGGTTCAATCCCAGGTTGCGTCCTACCAAAGACTTTAAAAAGTGTACTTGGTGCTTCCTTCCTTAACACTCAGCAATATAAGGTACGTATCAAGGGTAGAGTGGAACAATCCAAAGAAAGGAGTAGCGCCCTCGCTTACACCTCTGTGTAGTAGCTATTGAAAAGGGAGCCTTCTGTTCGCCCTCGACTACGGTCGCTAACTTTACTTTACTAGTTACTCATAGACGGTGGAGTTGGATTCACGTCTTTCCCAAAGGCATCAGTGGGAAGTCAAACACTGGAAGATGCACCGAAGATTTAAGCCAGAGTAGTATTTATCATTTGAAATGATCCAGTCATGTGCTAGTATCGTTTGAGCATCCATTCCTATGTGTTGGTTAAGCTATTTTTTTTTCATCATACAACGTGTGAAAGCACGTGCGATACCCTAGCCTCATCAGCCGCCAACCTGGGTGACAACACAGTTTCGGTAGCTCAAGGCGGTACTGCCACTCCTGGCACTACCAAACAGCTTTTGCCACCGGATAGGGTATTTAAAAGAAATATATATCTATGTATACGCAAGATCAAATAAAAGCGGACATTACATTAGACGTTCGTTCATCTTCATTTTGTGATTTAAAAAGGCGTTTACTTACGGCCGTTAGATGTCATAGCAACCATTTCTTTATTTTGCGTCATTACACGAGAATGGTGGTTACACGTGTATAACATTCGTGTTGAAATCCTTTCTATATCCGTTATCTATTCGATTCGTTTTCTTTCATTTATGCGTTACTGCCCAAAAGCACTCGAGACAAACGTTATATATAATTCCGCTAAAAGATTTTATTTGTTGATCAATGGGCCCTCAAGATGGGTGGTGAGTAAAAAGAAAGCTCCTGGTCTAAGTTAGTCCAGGTAGCTATCTGATTACTCTTGGGCCACTAAATTTTAGGCTTGCAAATGTCTCCAGGACGCTAATGGTCAGCAATGGGCTCGTGAATACTGTGGGGGTAAACCTGACTCATAGGCCCATCAATCGATTTACATTCTCCGGCAGGAAAATTACGTTCTTCGCACCAGCGCGCCTTGTGGATTCGTGTTCCTCGCAAGCTGTTGAATTTTCTGCCGCAATCACACGTTGTAGCCGGGTACATATCCAGATCGTTACCGCTGGAGCAAGTAAGATGGGTGATATATTCTCCCTCCCCGCTACAGACACCCTGAGGGCATTTTTCTTTCATTGTATTATCCATATTTGTTAAAATTCCTGTCTTTCCAGGATGTCACTCCAAATTTCTGAAGAGTCACTTTGTTTTTCCAAAGAGTCATCTTGCTTTCCAGAGAGTCTTAGTGACCCATAACCTTGATCTTAGTTGGTTAAGCTATGCAGAAATGATGAAATTCCTTTTTTACGTTACTATATAGAAACCATCATTTCTTATTCTCATTGTTATATTTCTAAGATTCTCATTGTTTCTCTAAGAAAAACGACCAAATATCAGTACTGCTTTCAGTCTCTTGGTGCTCTTCAAATTACCCGAAATCTAAGAAGCTCATAGTATGTATGTATGTATGCGTCTGTCTGACCATCTATCAAAAATAATCTTCATAAGAAGGCATATGTATGTACACGTAACCCAACAAAAACAAGCACAGGTGGCTAGAGCTGTTGAATAGATCAACAACTTCTCTTCAGATGGTTAAATACCCGCAACGTGTGTCCTGTATATGACACAAAGCCATCTGTTGGTCAGGCTCCAGTAATTCTGAAGCTTTGGAGATCGGATTACCACTTCATTGATCTCGATACCAGATCTACTCAGGCTCGAAGTGAGAGTACTTGATTGGGTCCTATGTATGGGTCAAATAGAACTGTTTTATGTTTAAACTGAGTACAGACGAAATGGCTAATGCTAAACATCTAATTGTGTAGAAACAAAAGCAATACTAGTTAGCAAAAAATGAGTTCTAACTCATTAAAAATGAAATTACAAATAAACTATTCACTTATAAATCATATATATATTACTTGTTAAATTGTTACTATAACATACCAATACTTGAAGCCATTTGACTGTGTGCAAAAAAAAAAAGAGCTCGGGTTCATTTAAAAATGTTATCAACAAAATATGTTTACAAATCATATATATATATATATATATATATATAAAGATGATTTGGCATTAATTAAGCCTCAATGATGGATATACTATAAAACCAAACCAGACCAAACCTTAACCCAACTGAAACAGCGAATCCTGACGAGGGTTTATTCGAGCATATTTTTGAAATCCGTTTGGAAAATAAAAGATTTGAATGACAATTTCTGTGGGGTGTCTGTTGCTTCTGAACATCATTTTTAATCTTTCTAATTCTCGAGATAATTTTAATAATTATAAAATGCTAATTAGAATCCTCAACTAAATAGAAGCAGCAATATGATTATGGATTACTGTTACAACAGAAACCTTACGAGTTCACTGATTGTCTCATTTGCACTAAAATCAAAAACAAGTTAAAAAAAAAACAACAACACTGTTATCACAATATCTTTTAGAATATTCTCCTTTATTTTTTTTTTTCTTGGTAGAGTTTAAAAGACGGAAGATTTCAATTACCACCGATAATTACACCTTTGCTCACTTTTCTTATTTCGACTTCTCACGACGACTTTGACGTTATTACTCTGAAATTTTAAGCTGAACATTTTTTGGTTTGAGGGCAAATTCTAGAAACATTTAAAATCTTATTGTGTTTTGTTCCTTTTTTTGTTTTGTTTTTGTTTTTGTTTTTGTTCTTGTATTTTTCAACTTTGATAACTAGAAAGGATTTGCTCGTGGTTCTATCTCGTATGATGTGTATCACGTGATTTTAATGTATTTCGGCTCATTTCTTGTGAAGAACAGTAATTGATGCCATGCCAATTGAAATGAATAGCCCTCACATGAAAAAAAAATCAAATTTATCTATGCTCTCTCACTTTCTCTCTCTCTCTCTCTCTCTCTCTCTCTCTCTCTCTCTCTCTATTTATCACTCTATCTGTTTACTTCTTCGTAACAATTCATTTCTCTTTCCATTGCTCCACTTCTTATTCCCCTTTCTTCATCCTCATTTTTCTTTCATTTCGCTTTTTTGAGCTTCTCTTCTTTATTCTCTTTTTCACTGCTTCCTCTATTACCCTCTTTTTTTTTCACTCCTTTCACCAACTTTTCATTTTTCTTATTCTTTTAATTTTTATACCTCTTCAAGTTTACACTTAATTATATTTGCCCTATCGGCAAGGACTTAGAATTACCCGCCTGCATCCTCTTTAGAAGGGTAAGACCCCAACTAAGTATGAAGGCCTTCTTGGATATGATACTAAATTAAATCTGACGTTGAGAGTCCAGCTCTAAAATTCTGAGGACAAACCTTAGCAAACGTAAAGATACAAAGAGGCATCTTCCGGGGAGACTCATCCACGCTACGCACTGCAATTTGTTATCGCAATAATGCCCACTAAATTATATACTTAAGACATGCACAGGAGGCTACAAATTTACAAAATCACAGGAAAAGATAAACCAGCTTATGTATGGAGATGATATCCAGATATTTGCCGAAAATCAAACATGACTAAAACCCCGATACGCGTCATTTCGGCATTTACATTCAAACCTATTCAGGTAGGTAAGAAGCGTTTCCTTTCTGCTTCCCTTCATTTTTCGTGGCATGGTTCCAATAATCCTGATGTTTTTTGTTGTTGTTGTTGTTTTATGTGTGTGTGTGTGTGTGTGTGTGTGTGTGTGTGTGTGTGTGTGTGTGTGTGTGTGTGCCAACACCAAATTCTCACGTTAAATTAGGCGAATGATTGATCGGTTAGGTTAGGGACGATTTAAATAAACAGATAGCTTTATTTTCTTTATTCATCTTTTGAGCCTCTTTTTCATCTTTCCCATCCGGGCTGTAATATATTATTTCCTTTAGTTTAAATCATTAATGGCTTTATCAACATCGTCTTCTCGTTTTGAGCATGATTTATCTAGTTTTATCAGAATGGAAGATGATGATATTATTTTACTTGGTCAAAACCCTGGTGCGATAGACAACAACTATGGAAGGCAGTAATTACTGGGGATACGGTTACAAGACTCAGCATTCCTATCCGAGGTCGCGGTAAATCACCTGAAGAAGGCCAGAGGTGAAATTTGGCCGAAACGTAGTGAAAGAAGAAACAACACAAAAAACTACCAAGATGAGGAAAAAAAGTCCGCAATAAATAAAAATTAATTCTCAGATTAAGAAGCCTCATCTCAAAATGATTCCAATTAAAGACAATTATTTTCCTTCTTGTAAACTTTTCCCACTAGTGTTAACTGATGGAGTTTGAGTGACAGCAAGTGTCTTAAGGTCTCGAGGACTGTTCCCAGTATTCTGGCCGATATCAACCATGTTGTATTCAGGGTGATCTCAATTCGTCTTAAGATTTTCAACTCTTCCAGCCCCACTTTTGAGATCGTTCTAAACGCACAAATTATTATTGGTATCGCCATCAACCTCATATTGCAGAGCTTTTTTGATTATTATTATTATTATTATTTACTCATAAGAGTTTTTCACATCAGCGTAAGCTGATGGTATTTCACTGGAGATTGAGTGACAGCAAGTCTCCTCAAGTCTCTAGGAATCTTCTCAGTATTCTGGCCGTTTTCAATAATGATGTTGTTTGGATGGTCTCCACTCGATTGCTAACTTCCCAATCTTCCAGGCCCTTTAATAATCCTTTAGTTACCGTGCCAAAGGCACCAATCACAATTAGTATAATTGTCACCTTCATGATCCATAGTTTTTTTCAATTCTCTAGCAAGGTCGAGGTACTTATCTCTCTTTTCACATTCTTTTGGGTTTATTCTGTGGTATGACGGGACAGCAGAATCGAAAATTTTGCAGATCTTCTTTTTTTTTTTTTTTGTTGATTATTATAAGATCTGGTCTTCGGGCCGAGATTAGGTGATCCGTTTGTATATCAAAGTCCCGCAGGACTTTGTGAGAGACATTTTCTAGGACAGGTTCTGGGTTATGCATATACCATTTGTTGGCATGGTCAAATTTAAATTACTTGCACATTTCCCAGTGGATCACCTTGCCCACCCAGTCATGTCTAGCCTTGTACTCCTTCTGTGCTTATTATATCATAGTCTGCATTTGCTATTTTGTTGTGTTTTATCAATCCTCCCTTTGATATGATTGGTTTCTAACTAGTAGCTGGTGAGCTCTCACTAGAAAGTGATTGATTTTTCTGAGAATTCTGGCCGATCTCAACAATGCTGTAATCTAAATAGTCTCGATTCTTTCTCAGGTCTTCCACTGTTCCCATCTTCTTTGGAATCATTTGAGATCGTTTCAAGTTTATCTTCTTCAATTTGTATCTCTGTCTCTTACATGACCCACATTATCATCATTATTATTTATTGTTCAGTTTTATTTTCTGTTTCTTCTTCTTCTTCTTCTTCTTCTTCTTCTTCTTCTTATTATTATTATTATTATTATTATTATTAGAGTTTTTCACATCAGCGTTTGCTGATAGTCTTTCACTAACGTTTGAGTGACAGTAAGTCTCCTCAAGTCTCCTGCACTTTTCTCTGTATTCTGACGGTTCTCAATAATGCTGTCGTTTGGATGGTCTCCACTCGTCCGTTAACATCCAAGTACTCCAGTCCCTTTAATTATCCTTAAGTTACTGTACCAAAAGCACTAATAACAATTGGTACAATTGTCACATTCATGTTCCATAGTTTTTTCAATTCCCTAGCTAGGTCGTGATACTTATCCTTCTTTTCCCATTCTTTCAGTTTTATTCTGTGGTCAGCCGCGACAGCAAAGTAGACAGTTTTGCAAATTCTCTTTTTTTTTTGTTGATTATTATTAGGTCTTGTCTTCTGGCCTAGGTTTGATGATCGGTCTGTATGTCAAAGTTCCAAAGAAGTTTATGTGTGTCTATTATTATTATTATTATTATTATTATTATTATTATTATTCTACTCCTTGAGAGTTTTTCACATCCGCTTTAGCCGATAGTTTTTCACTGGATTTTGAGTGGCAGCAAGTCTCCTCAAGTCTACAAAATTCTTCTCAGTATTCTGGCTCATCTCAGCAATGCTGTAGTTTGGATGGTTTCCACTCGTTCACTTATTTCCCAGTCTTCTTTTCCTTGTATCAATCCTTTGTTGACTGTACCAAGAGCACAAATCGGTATTACTATCTCTTTCATGTTCCACAGTTTTTTCAATTACCTAGCAAAGGCCCAGGTACTTATATTTCATTTTGTTTTTTTTTCAATTTTACTCTGTGGCCTGCAGGGACACCAAAGTCTACAATTCAACAAGTTCTCTATTTTTTGCTGATTATTACTAGGACTGCCCGTCTGGCCAAGATAAGATTATTATCATTATTATTGCCAGTTTTTCTCACCAATATTAGCCATTGTATTGATACATCTATGATATCTTAAATATTGGCTGGTCCTCTTCCCTCTTTTTCTTGAGACATATCATCTGTTTAAGTGATCTCTCAGATGTAAGGCATTGTGCATTTTCAACTTTCTTGTTCTTTGTTTCGTTTTTCAGAGTTGATTATTCGTCCAATTTAAGAATGGTGATGAGTATTTTACAAGGGGATTGATCAGGTGTTTATTCTTTTGATGAGATTTATGCTGCATATCTTTGTTTCGAGAAGTTTTCTCGCTGTTCTGAGGTACTCTTTTCTTATTTCTTTTTCTTTCATCTCCACTTGCCTGATTGTGTCCGCTTCCAATATTCCCAAGCGCTAGTGATTTTCCTTTTCATCAAGTGTTCTGATTCTTTCGAGATTTGACAGTTCTATTTCTTCCGTCATTTCTCTTTTTCTAATCTTCATTATTATTATCATTATATAATCTTGTACAGTTTTTCCCATCAGTGTTAGCTGATGGTTTTTAACTAAAGTTTGAGTGATAGCAAGTCTCCTCAAGTCTCCAGGACTCTTCTCTGTATTCTGGTCGTTCTCAATAATGCTGTGGTCTGGATGGTCTCGATTTTTCCTCTGATTACCAATTATTATTATTATTATTATTATTATTATTCATTAGAGCTTTTCACATCAGCGTTAGCCGATGGTTTTTCACTGAAGTCTGAGTGACAGCAAGTCTCCTCAAGTCTCCAGGACTCTTCTCTGTATTCTGGTCGTACTCAATAATGCTGTCGTTTGGATGGTCTCCACTCGTCCGCCAACTTCCAAATCCTCCAGTCCCTTTAATAATCCTTTAATTACTGTGCCAAAAGCTCCAATCTCAATTGGTACAATCGTCACTTTCATGTTCCATAGTTTTTTGTTTCAATTCTCTTGCAAGGTCGAGGTACTTATCTTTCTTTTCACATTCTTTCAGTTTTAATCTGTGGTCAGCCGGAACAGCAAATTTTGCAAATTATCTTTTTTTGTTGTTCATTATTATAAGGTCTGGTCTTCTGGCCGAGACTAGGTACTATTTACCAACCCCTCCGCTCGGGCAGGATATGACACAAGGTCAATTTTTAAGCGGAGTTTAACAGGTTTGAATTCAGAGTTTTCCTTCTCCTAGACTAGTTGCCTCACCAAGGCTGAAGAACCTAGTCCGTCCTACTATTTACCCATAGCTGGAGGGAGAATAAGGGGGTTCATACCTTTCCCAAGGGTATTTGCCCGAAAGTGAACGTAATAGCGCGACTGGAGTACGAACTCGCGTACTACGATTCCGCAGTTCATCGCTTTAACCATTACACCACGAGGACACCCAAGACTAGGTGATCCGTTTGTATGTCAAAGTCCAATAGGAGTTTACGTGTGTCATTTTCTAGAACAGCTGCTGGGTTGTGCATATTCCATTTGTTCGTAAGATCTAATTCAAATTTCTGGCATATTTCCCAGTGGATCACCTTGCCCCCCCCCCCAGTGTTTTCTAGTCTTGTACTCTTTCTGTGCTAATTTGCTGCATTCGCTTATGTGATTGATTGTTTCGTATCTGTCACCACATAGACTACATTTGCTATTTTGTTGAGTCTTATCTATCCTCGCTTTGAAATGGTTGGTTCTTATAGCGTTATTTTGTGTTGCTATTAGGAGAGATTCTGTTTCTCTCTTAAAGTTTCCTTTTCTTAGCTACGTCCAGGTTTTGTGGTGTGAGCCGCTCAATCACCTTTATATTAATCCATTTCAATTTTCCTTATTAATATTCAGTTTTGCCTAAATATTAATTCGGCGATATATATCGAATAATCAAACAAAAACAAGAATTCTTTGATATATCTTCGTTCCTAGCCAAATAAATGAGATAAAATAGAATGTTAATAAATAAAAAAGAAATAGATTAGATTGATTAGATTAGGTTAGATTATATTAGATTAGATTACATTACATTAAAGGATACCAAGCGAATAAAATATTTCATCAATAATAATCTTAATTCCTATTCCATATTATCAATAATAAATCAGTTACATTATACTTCATTAACAACGTTTTCATATATTTTGTAACAATAATAAAGTTACAAACAAATTTACAGATATAAAATTTTGAAAAATCAACAACTTCAATCATAGTGTTTTTCCATGACGATTGAATCAATAACTCCGCTATTATTTTTCAAAAATATCTTTCGTTGCCGATGTATCTGTAAATATGAAATATTTCACACAAATAAATCGTTTTATTTTCAACAAGTTTTTTTTTCTTTTTCTACTCATATTTATAAGCTGCATTAAAAATAGATTAATGTGAAAATGATAATTAAGGAAGCGTACCCTACAGTGTGCATTTAATGGGGAATTTTTAACCACTCCTTGCATTCTGGATGGTGGGTGTGTCGAACATTTGCGTATGCCTTATTGATCCATGGCAAACAAAAGTCCATCATGCCAAAAGATGTGGCTTAAAAATGAAAGGTCGTCTCTTTTCCTCCATGAACTCGGAAAAGTCTCCTTCTGTCTTCCTTTTGGGAACGGTCAAAAATAAGTGTTGCATTTTGAAATAAACGTGTTTGTAAACATCCTGTCAGTCGTTTCCTCTTGCTATCACAATAAAGTGAAAACAAACTTTGATACACCTAGTTTTGGTTGGATTATCTATTTAGCGATATATCTCTTTCTTTATTGTTTTTTACTGTCAAAATTTGATTAATTTATTCATGTGTAATCGTAAATATTTAATAGGAATCATTATATTCTTAATGTGCCATAGAATCTTCTATTACATGTTTTTATCTATAATCATTTGCCGAAACAGTTATATGATATCAAGTATTCCTATCTGATACAAATATTTTCTATATGGCTGAATGGTTCAATTATTTGTTTCTAATATGAATAATTTCTGTGCATTTGTATGGTTTTACATATTCTTATCTGACATTTATAATTCATATTCAATTATATGATTTCATATAACTAAAAATGATAAGAATTTTTCCTTAGCAATTTTAACTTTAAGTAACAATACTTGATACAGAATATTTGTATACTGTTAAATACGTTCACTTATTCCAATCATACATTGATATAATTCTAATTAAAAATAATCCTTTGTTTGAAACCCCTCCCGCGCGCAACGAGTATCCTGGATAAAACACTAAATAATCTAATGGTAATGCTCCAGCAAACTTAGAGCTTCGTGCAATGCTGAGTACCATTTCACTGCCATCGCTCCCAGGTCAACTCTGGCCTAGTGTGGTAGCAACTGAGAGGGTCCTGTCCATGCGTCAAATAGAACTGTTTGAAATTTAAACTGAATGCAAACAAATGACTTACACTAAATTGACTTGTCAGAAATTAAACTTTTTGATCACTTAACTATGTGTAAAGAAATCTCTGATGTTTAATACAAAGCAATACTTGCGACCATTTTACTGTTTTCGAACGAATGAGTAATGTTGAATCGAATAATTCATGATAAATTGCTATAACGGTAACCACTTCTCTGTGTGCTAACAAATGATTAATATTGAAGTGAATTATAAGTGCTAAATAGTAATACAGGGTGGAACGATAAAATTGTCACCTTATAAAAGACGACATGATTCCATTTCCGTTTAATGAAAACCGGTTTTCTTTTTTTGGTGCAGACTATCTCCTAGTTGGAAAGTTGCGTACAAATCCCAAGAGCGACAGGAGCCTTCTATCATTTCTGAAAGTGACACAATGTTTAACGAGCGAGATCGGAGATGGGCTGCTGTACAACGCATGCTCTCTACCGATCCAAGTTATGACAACAGGACCATTGCCAGCACCCTTAAAATTGCCACGAATAACAGGGACGTGCCCAGGGTGATGAAAACAAAGTTTCCGGCTACGGTTATGGTCTTTGGTGTGGTTTCAAGTGAGGGCCACATCATACCACCTCCCATCTTCGAAAACGGCTTGAAAGTCAACACCAAAGTATACCTGGATGTGCTGAAGAGTGTGGTGATCCCCTGGTGCAATCAGGTGGCCGATGGCAGACCCTGAGTGTGGTAGCAGGACTTGGCGCCGGCCCACGAGTCCAAAGAGACCCAGGAGTGCTACAACTTTGTACCCTTCTCTCACTGGCACCCCTCCTCCCACCTGAACCCCCTGAACTACTTCGTTTGGTCATACGCCGAGAACATCACCAACATGACCTTCGACAACACCAAAGCCAGCCTGATCGACGCCATCTACCGAGTATTCGCCGTGCTCCCGCCGGCGCTTGTGGAAAAGTTCCGGATCCGTATTGAGGCGGTGATTGAGGTTGAAGGCGGATACATTGAATAGATGTCAGCTCTACTACATAATCAAGTTACCTGAATTGATTATTTCAATGAAAGTTTTAAAATAAAGCTGTAGTGTTGTTTTCTTTAG
Organism: Sepioteuthis lessoniana; assembly: GCA_963585895.1. Taxonomy (NCBI): domain Eukaryota; kingdom Metazoa; phylum Mollusca; class Cephalopoda; order Myopsida; family Loliginidae; genus Sepioteuthis; species Sepioteuthis lessoniana. The sequence goes on along the minus strand of OY757914.1, from coordinate 89,935,423 downwards.
GACGGCAATCTTATCGTTCCACCCTGTACTTGAAACCATTCAACCGTGTAGAAACAATAGCAATACTAATGTGCAAACAAATGAGTCCGGCCTCATTTAAAATTTCAATTACCGAAAATTAATCACCTTCATATCATGTATATCTATTTAAATGTGTGCAAACAAATGACTGATGGTAAATAGTTACTGTTACATAGCAATACTTGAAACCATTTAACAAATGATTAATAGTAACTAGAATTAGTTTTATTAGATAGGAATACTTGAAACCATTGAACCGTGTGCCACAAAATGAGATTAGGCTCGTTTAAAAATGTTATCAACAAAAAATGTGTGTAGATCATATATATTTAATTGATATGTATAAACGGGGTTTGGCATTAAACTACTTTTAATTGTTGATATGCCATAAAACTTAACTAAAATAAATTATATATATTTGATATATATGCATAAATAAACTAGAATGATCTGAGGTGCCCGTGGTGTTTTTGGAGGTGCCCGTGGTGTAATGGTTATCGTCGTAGGAAATGGACACGGCCACACGAGTTCAAACACTGGACGAGACTGATGGTATTTCACATAGCACTAATACCCCTGGGAAAGGTAAGAATCTAATAATTCTCCCTCCAGCTATGGGTAAATAGTAGGGTAGACTAGGTTTTTCAGCCTTGGTGAGGCAACTAGTCTAGGAGAAGGAAAACTCTGAATTAAAACCTGTTAAACTCCGCTTAAAATTGACCTTGTTTCATATCCTGCCTGAACGGAGGGGTTGGTAAATATGATAAACTAGAATGATTGATATGCCATCTTACCTAACCCAGCCAAATCCTACATATTTGATATATGTATGAAGAAGATTTAGCGTTAAATAACCTACCATGGTTGATAGGCCAGAAAGCCAAATCATATATATCAAATACATATGCATAAATAGTATTCGGCATTAAATAACCGACAATGGTTGATACGCCACCAAACCAAACCAAATCATGTATATTTAATATACCTGTATAAATAGTATTTGTTATTAGATAACTCTCAATGGTTAATATGCCATAAAAAAAACAGCACAAACAAATCATATATATTTAATATATATGTATAACAAGGATTTGGCTTTAATAACCGGAAATGATTGATCGGCTATAAAACGCAACCAAATCAAACCATATATATTTAATACGTATGTATAAACAGTATTTGTTATGAGATAACCCAGAATGGTTAATATGCGATAAAGGCCAGCACAGCCAAATCATATATATCTGATATATATGTCTAAAGAGAAATTGGCATGAAATAACCTGAAATGGTTGATAGGCCATAAAACCCAACCAAACCAAATCATATACATTTAATACATATGTATAAGCAATATTTTGCATTTAAAAAATACAATGGTTGAATACCATAAAACCCAACAAAACTAAAACATATATATTTGATATGTATGTGTAAACAGAATTGGCATTGAATCACCCACAATGGTTGAAATGCCATAAAACTCAACTAAATCAAACTTTTCTTTCCAAACGTTTACACGGTTTAATTCATTCCTATCCGATATTAATCCTTTTCAAACAATTTGTTCGCTTTCCAATTTATTTATACTTATCAATATTAATATTGTTATCATTACCCTTTTCATTTCCTTCCAAATATCATTGACGTTGCTTTAGTTTTGACGTAATCATGTTTGCTTTTTTTTAAATTCTTTTTTTAACATTCTTACGAATTTCTGAATATTTCCCAAATTTCATTTTTCGGTTTATCTTTACTCTAAGTTATTTTCCTTTATTTACTTTTTAGCAAAATAAACTTATTCATTTTTTCATGGCTTCAGCATAATGCATATTAAAAAAGACTACAGACACAGAAACTTGAGAGAGAAATAAAATCATTTTCGACGAAACAAGAACCATTAAATTAAAAGAAAACACATTACCAATAAAAACGATGAATTAAAGTTAATTTATTTTTCCTATTTATGTAAAATAAGTCCGGCTAACGTCCTTTTTAGTGTGTTAGCTTGATTGGGTTTCATGGGAGAGTCACCGTTGTTGGTTATTTAAAGGCAAATCATATATATATATATATATATATATATATATATATATATATATATATATATATATGGGGGGGAGAATTCAATAAGTTTCCAGACTTCTTTGTACAGGCATTTAAAACTGTCGTAGACTCTTGAAAATTCAGTATCTTATTGCTATACATCTTATTAGATGACTGACTAATTTTTAATGATTTCAGGTTCAAATGAACACCTGCAGCAGGAGTTAGAATACATCCTACTAAATCCTGATTGTCACAGCTGGTGAATTTCAAAAATGCAATCTGGACGTGAGGACACTTTAGAAGAACGATATGCAATAAAATTCTGTTTTAAACTTGGAAAAATGCCACAAAAACCTATGGAATGCTTCAGACTGCTTTTGGAGCATCTTGCATGAATCAATCATCAGTTTTTTAGTGGCATAAGATATTCAAGGAAGGCACGGAGTCTGAGAGGGATGATGTGGTGTGGGAGGAGTAAGGAAGTCAGAACGCCAGAGTTGATTGGCCAAAGGGTTAGGGTTAGATTTAGGGTTACTATGTCGAGGTTTTAAAGGAGTTCAGGAAGACATTCCGTCGGAAGAGGCAAGTACTCTTCAAATCGGGTCAGTGGTATTTCCACCAGTACAATTCACCAGTCCATAACTCTATCCTTGTCACAGACTATTGGACCAAGATGGGCAATTAGACAGTTCCTCACTCTCCCTATAGTCGAGACCTTGCTACTTGTGACTTTTGGTTATTCCCTCAGCTCAGAGGCTGTCTTTATGAGACAATTGAGGAGATGAAAGAGGCTGTGACGGAGGTCATTGACACGTTCACACAAGAGGAATTCCATGGGGCGTTCCAGAAGTTGTTGGAACGGTACAATAAGTGCATTGCAGGAGATTACTTCGGAGGGGACAAGAGTTTCCTGTGTGTACTATCAATAAAGGTGCGCATGCGAAAATACTCTGGAAACTTATTTAATGATCCTCGTATGTTGGTTCGTTGGTTGGGTTTCATGGTATGTCCACTGCTGTTGATTATTTAAAGCCAAATCGCACACACACACACACACACACACACACACACACACACACACACATATATATATATATATATAGGTTGGTTGCTTGGTTGATTGGTTGAGTTTTATGACATATCAACCGTTGCAGGTTATTTAATACCAAATCATATATATATATATATATATATATATGTTGAAAAGATTTGTAGTGAATCTGGCAGTATTATAGAAATATGTAGAATGTTGGATAAATCAAACACTTAACTCAAATTTAGACTTGAAGAAGTTCGTGGAGATGAAATAAAGCCGAACGAAATATCACACATGTAAATTTGAGTTAAGTTTTTGATTTATCCAACTTTCCGCATATTTCTTTCACACACATACACACACACACACACACACTCACACACATACACGCACACACACACACACACACACACACACACACATATATATATATTGATTGGGTTTTATGGCATACCAACTATCGTAGCTTATCTAAAGTCAAATTCTGTTTATCCACCTGCGTATTTGATATATGATTTGTAAAGGAATAATTTGTTGATAATATTTGTAAACAAATCATTCGTTTGTACACAGTTAAATGGTTATATACTTATGATTTTTAAGGGAGTCGTTTGGAGGTAATCTTATTCTTAAATAAGTTTTACATAATTTATTTTCAGAGAAGTATTGCTATAATTTTCACATAGTTAAATGGTTTCAAGTATTGTTTTAAAACACTAATAATTCTATTTAATAATTATTTGTTTGCACATACTGAATTGGTTTTAAGGATTATTTAAACTAATAGTTTTATTTATTTAACGCTAATGAGTTTAATGAAAACTATTTATTCTTTTTAACACAGTTAAATGATTCTAAGTATTGCTATGTAATTCAAATAATTCAATTTTTCTTCATAGATATATGGTTTCAGGTATTCCTATCTACCACTTAATTTTATAAAACATTAATCATTTTGCACTCATTCAAATGCCTTCAAGTATTGCTATTTAACACAAATGTTTTTCTTTACTTACGGTTAAATGGTTTCAAGTGCTATGTAAGTAGCACATTCAATTCAATATAACATCAGTCATCTGTATGGACACTGTTGAATAGTTAAACAATTCTATTTGACCAATGGATGGGACCCTATCAGGTACTACCACTCTGGATCAGGATAGGCCAGGGAATTATGACAACAAAAGGATACTCCACATTACTCCGAGCTACGGAAGTGGAACCTCACCATCAGATAGTTTTGTGTAATATCCAGTACACACGTTGGTGGGAGGCCTTATCCCTCAGTCGAGTTGCAGTCGGTCTATTCTACAGCCCAAACCGACAAGGCTCTTTTTTGATGATTGGTTCAAGAAATAGATAACATATATATGACCATAGATAGATAGATAGATATAGTGAAGAAACTGCTATATTGTAGCAAAAAAAGGTTTAAGTTGATCTTCTTGTTCCTTAAAGCACGTCTCCCAACACTAATTCTCGTCTATGTACGAATCACACCAAATTCGCTTTAAAGTTTTCAAAAACGAAACTTCCAAACATTCTGGCGTGTGCATGTAGGCAGGTCCCATGCACTGATTAGCTTGTTCTTTTGTTAAGCTGTTGCAGCAGCAGCAGCAAACGTATTCACACTAGCCGAAGCCACTGCTACAGCAGCTGCAGTAGCATCTGCCTATTGAATAAAAAGTCAGACTGAAAATAATAGTTTCTTATTTTCCACATGACACGCTGTCACTCTCATTTCCTGCCGCAAGCACGTCCATTTGATCGTTCGAGGCAAAAAATGCACACTGATTTGATTCATTTTTAGCCTACGTTTTAACCCTCAACAACATATATGAAGATAACAAACGAAAAGACTTGGACGGATTCATCAGAATGAGGTGTCTCCTTATTTCGGGTCTTTTTCCTTTGGTTGGTTGGTTGGTTGGTTGGTTGGTTGAGTTTTATGGCATATCAACCTTTCTAGGTTATTTAACACCAAATCCATTTTTATACAAATTATCAGTTCTATTTCAAATAATTAAGTTTAGCATAAGTACACAGTTTGATTGTCAAAAACATTTCTATTTCAAGAAATTAAGTCCACACAAACAATTTTATTTCAAACAATTCAGTTTATTATAAGTATAGACTTTCTTCACAGTTAAATGTCAAAACAGTTCTATATTAAACAATTCAGTTTAGCGTAAGTACAGTTCCATTTCAAACTATTCAGTTTAGTATAAGTATGCAGCTTAATTCTACCTAACCCATAGATAGGGTCCTATCATGTTCTACCATTCCGGGCGGGAGTGGTCCTGGGAGCAATGGCAATGAAGGGGTGCTCTGCTTCCCCAAAGCTCCAGAATTACTGGAACCTCACCCTCAGATTGTTTAGTGTCATAACTAGGACACTCATTCGGGCTGTCTTACCCTGCTGCAGAGAATCAGTCGGTGTATTCTACAGCTCCAGCCGACTGGGCAATCTTTTTCCCTTGCTCGTATATATATAATTGTAGATGCTAACTCTCTCTCTCACACACACACACACACACACACGCGCACACACATATATATAGGGTGTTTCCCAATTATATATCTATGTAGGGTGTTTCACAATTTTTTAAACAAAATGATCAGGCCAAAATCAAGGACCGTTAAAGATCTACTATTTTCAAATGTCAATCAAAAACGTGAAGAGAAGCCCAGTGTACACGCTCCAAATTCCGCAGTTGAGTTGAAGGTACTGTTGAATGCGGAGAGCAAAGTTGTTGATAAAGCGTGAACTTTCTTTCTAGATGATCACTTGAATCTTCTCAGTAATGGCTGGTGAGGAACCCCTTCCCCTACGATCTTCACAAGTGCTATGAACTTAAAAGTTCTTGACCAACTTGTAACTTTGACTCAAGTTTAGAAATGTATTAAATTAACACTCCTTTCAGTATCTTCCTTGAACAATCCAAAAAGGCTTAGATTTTAAAACTGTATTCATACAAAAGATCTTCCTTTCCATCGGCCAACACAAGATTTTGCTATATTTGGTTAAATATATCAAATTATTTACGAAAAATAGAAAGTGGGTGGTGTTGGGTTATATAGCATACGAACCTTTGTAGGTTATTTAACGTCAAATCCATTTTCATACAAATAGTCAGTTCTATTTCAAACAATTCAGTTTAGCATAAGTATACAGTTAAATTGTCAAAACATTTCTATTTCAAGCTATTCATTTTAGTCAAACAATTCTAATTGAAGCAATTCCAATTCAAACAATTCAGTTTAGTATAAGTATAGATTTTCTCCACAGTTAAATGTCAAAAAGGTCCTATATTAGGCAATTTTGTTTAGCGTAAATACAGTTTAATCGTCAAAAACAATTCTATTTCAAGCAGTTCATTTAAGTGTAAGTACACAGTTTAATCGTCAAAAACATTTCTATTTCAAGCAATTCAGATTAGTCCAACTGGTCTAATTCAAACAATTTAGTTTAGTATGAGTATAGATTTTGTTTACACACAATTAAATGTCAAAACAGTTCTATATTGAGCTATTAAGTTTAGCGTAAGTATAGTTCCATTTCAAACAATTCAGTTTAGCATAAGTACGCAGTTTACATGATTGTACATAGTTTAATTGTCAAAAACATTTCTACTTCAAGTTATTCAGCTTGGTCAAACAGTTCCATTTCAAACAATTCAGTTTAGCATAAGTACGCAGTTTACATGATTGTACATAGTTTAATTGTCAAAAACATTTCTACTTCAAGTTATTCAGCTTAGTCAAACAGTTCCATTTCAAACAATTCAGTTTAGCATAAGTATGCAGTTTAATTCTATTTAACCTATAGATAGGGCCCAGTCAGGTGCTACCATTCCGCGCCAGAGTGGGCCTGAGAAGAAAGGCAATGAAGGAGTGCTCCACATTCCCCAAAGCTCGAGTATCAGTGTAACTTCACCAAAAGATTGTTTACTGTCATTATCAAGACACTCGTTGGGGGTCTTATCCCCCTTCAGAGGTTCAGTCGGTGTATTCTACAGGGCGATACAGAGTTTATGTCAAAACAATTTTATTTCAGATAATTCAGTTAAGGATAAATACGCAGTTTATCGCAAGAAACCAAGGTTTAGTTCTATTTCACCCATAGATAGGGCCCTCATCAGGTGCTACCATTCTGCACCTGAGTGGACCCTGGAGCGATGTCAATGAACGGATATTCTGCATTCCCCCAAACTCCTGCATTACTGGACCTTCAGCATTAGATTGTTTAGTGTCATATCTACGACACTCGTTGTGGGGTCTTACCCCTCTGCAGAGAAGCAGTAGGAATATTCTACAGACACCCCCCAGTCGATTGGGCATAGAAAGAGAATAAAGTCAGCTGGTAATAATTGAGAGGTTACTGCTTTGTTTCAACATTTGTGAAATGCCCTATATCACATGTACGATTCCCGTACTTGAGGTGATATAGAGAAAGAGAAAAGGAGAGAAAAAGTCTGAGAGAGAGAGAGAGAGGACATCTGGGAGAGAGAGGGTATGTGTGTGTGTGTGTGTGTATGTGTGACAGAAAGGGCTTGTGGATGAGAGGTGGCAATAGCAGAAAGTGATCCTAAACTCCCCAGCGTCATTCTATCTTTCTTCTCTTCCGTCTGTTTAGGTAGGCATTTTATATCACAAACACCTTTTCAATATCTGTCAACGTGTCTTCTAGAATTAGACCATGCTACTTTTCAAAATTCAGACATCTCCCCCACCTAAACACCTGTTTTATTCCTGTCATTTGTGTTTTATTTCTTATTTCACAGTTTTGGGTTCAAGATGAGACCGTATCGAATTTCAGAGAGTATCAAAATTCTGCTTGAAAAGGAATACTACTTTCTTTTCTTCACTCATCCCAGCCGTTAGAGAGGATTCACCGTGGCGTAATGGCTAACGTGATGGACTGTAGCATTATAGCAAGCGAGTTCGAACTCTATTCGCGCTTATTACGCTCACTTTCACAGGAAAATCCTTGGGAAACGTATGAATGCTCTCATCCCTCATCCCAGCAATGGGTCAAATTGTACCACAACTGTGTTTTTACAAGATTGCTTTGTCCTTATAAAACCTACGCAGGTTGATATTCCATTGAATAACGAAACCTAACCAACTAATATAAAACAGTTTTGTTCAGCACTGGCTGCAATAATTTACTTCCTTACTTTCTTAAAAGTTGATTGTTCAGCGGTCGTATAGATACTGCTGTATGGATGCACTACTTGAACGCTAACTAAACTGCTGGAGAAGAAGCTAGACGGCAATTATACAAGAATGTTGCGAGCAATATTGAACAAGTCCTGTTGGCAACACCCCACAAAGCACCAACTATACGGCCACCTGCCTCCCATCACGAAAACTATCTAAATTAGACGAACCAGACACGCAGGACACTGCTGGAGAAGCAGAGACGAGCTCATAAGTGATGTACTCCTATGGACCCCACATATGGCCGAGCAAAAGCAGGACGACCAGCGCGAACATACATGTAGCAGCTCTGTGGGGAAACGGGATGTAGCCCTGAATACCTACTAGAGAAGAGGAACGATAGGGAAAAGTGGCAAGAGTGGGTCAGGGATATCCGTGCTAGCGGCACGACATGAAGATGATGATAATGATATATGTGTATACATTTATATAATTTCAGAAATGTATATATATATATATATATATAATTCATATACGTATATATAATCTATATATATTTTGTATAATTAATATAATTTATATATACTTATATAATTTCATATATAAATATATTTATACATACATATATATATATATATATATATATATATATATATATATTCCGTTATAATAAATACTTTTATTACATTAGTCATACCAAAGACTCTTAAAATGGTACTTGATACCTCATTGCTTAACACTCAGCAATATAAGTTACGTATCAAGAGTATAAATGGAGCAGTCCAGGTAAAGGAGTAGCGCCCTTTCCAACACCTCGGGTTAGTATCTATTGAAAAGGGAGCCTTCTGGTCGCCCTCGACTACGGTCGCCAACTTTACTACTTAGTTCATATATATATATATATATATATATATATATATATATATATATAACTATGATTGTGCAGTAATTTTATTTGTAAACGAGTTAGTGTCCATTTAGTTGAATTTATTCAAGTATTTTTATATAACACAAATATTTTTGATTGACATTGATCATTTTTGGGCTCTCAGTTACATAGTTTAAAAAATTACGATATAAGATTAGTAATTCTATTTATAAAGTATACTTATCGAACACAAATGGTTTGCGCTCAGCATAACAATAATCATAATCCTTTGTGAATGTTTAAACTGTTTAACTCCAAAATTGGATCTTAACTCTGATTTGCACTCCGGGTTAATGTGGATTTCAGAGTAACGGTAATGAGCGGGTAGTCAACATTTACCAAACTCCAGTCTGACTATCAGACGCAGTTAAGTGTCTTTTCTCAACGTGATTGATCCTCAGTTATCGTCTTCCAATTGTTTTAAGATTTAAAAAGCATATGCTTCAGTATTTATTTGCCACGAGAGCAATTTCAAGAATTGATTTTGGACAATCATATTGGTGCTGGAGCTTGACATGACCAGGCTTCTTCGACCACTCATCTAGCCCAGTAAGTGTCAAAGTAGGGTCTTGCATATCAAGGGGCCACATTGGCTACCGGGTCTCGAATAGCTCAGCCACCCGGAATCCGTCTTCAAGCATTACGAGTCGCCACCAAAGGGCAAAAGTTATACTTGATGTGGAGGGAGCCTTTACTCCTCTACAGTGGTGCAATCAGCATATTCTTCAACTCCAGCCAACAGGGTATTGTGCTAATATTGGAACAATTATAATAATGAGAAAAAAACTTCCTTCATTAATGTAATTGTTTGCAGTTAAAGTAATATACTTAATCATAGAAAATTAATATTTCTAATGTCTACTTTCAAAATCTTCGAAAAATATGTTACTGAACTATTTTAATGGAATATACGAGATCTCGTGTAAAAGATACATTTATTTATTTATTTATTTATTCAGCAAATAGTTTAACCAACAGAAGAAAGGCTTTTGATTATACGATTGTCAATTCCTGTTTTTCTTTTCGAATCAAAAGCATGATTGTCCAATCAAATGTCAGCGCACATACAAGAAGTGGAAATAATTTTTTTATTCATACTGGTTGGACACATGTACTTCAAGAAATACCGGATAGAACCTATATAAATAGCTTTATTCACAGCCTAAGGGCTCAAACAATAAAAGATGATGGTTGTCGTTTTGTCATGAGAAGCCATATAGTTTCGATTATTGTCTTTTACTGTTCCACGAGACGGATACAGCAGTTTTACGTAAAAAAAACAATCCTGAAGTAATACGGAATTACTTTGGTTTGATTTGGTTTGGTTTGATTTAGTGGCATGTCAAACATTGTAGGTTATTTAAAGCCATTTCCGCTTTATACATATAAATAGATATAAATGATTTGATTTGGTTGGGTTTTATGGCATATCAACCATTGTAGGTTATTTAATGCCAAATCTTCTTTATACGCATATATTATTTTCATTTGATTTTGTTTGGTTGGGATTTATGGCATATCAACTGTTGTAGGTTACTTAATGACAAATCCTCTTTTTACACATATATTAAATTTATATGATTTGATTTACTTGGGTTTTATGGCATATCAACCATTGTAGGTTATTTAATGCCATTTCCTCTTTATACATATATATCAAATATATATGATGTTGTTTGGTTTTATGGCGTATCAAACATTGCAGATTATTTAAGGCCAAATCCTCTTTAAAAATATATTCTTTATATATATATATATATATATATATATATATATATATATATCTTTAAAGAAAAAACCAAAGACCTGTTATTTTAGGATTATAAATTTATTTCCTTCCTGTTTTTCTGAAACGGAAAACAGGATGGAAATAAATTTATAAACCTAAAATAACCGGTCTTTGGTTTTTTTCTTTAAGGAAATATTGCTCTGTAAAATCCATTACATTGAGCTCTCTACCAGGAAAATTTTAATGTTCAGCTCCTGAATGATTTTCTTGTCCTGAAGGAATTACTCCCAACTATGGTTTAACTGGACCAAATAATACTACCTATATATATATACATATACTGGGGTCAACTCGTTAACCCTCGATATAAGGTGAAAAGTTACCACATTCGGGAGACGAATAAACGTTCACCGGAGTTGGCGAGTGACCGAGTAACCGACAAGTAAACAGTGAGCCCAGAGTTCGCAGTGAGCCTAGAGCAATGAATAGATTGTAAGTCAGGCATTCACAATTTGGAGTCGAGCAGTAAAGTGTGATTTATAACAGTGTACTGGAGTTACTAATTGTATACGAAGAATGCGTTACAACAATATATATAAATTTTATATTTATTATGCAATATATTATTTATTAATCATATTTATTAATTAATTGCATATATTAATTATATATCAATTATATAGGATATGGTTGTGGTCTTCAGATAAAACCGGTGGAAGAACAACTCAAACAAAGGGTGATAGATGAACGTTATTGTATTAGTAAAAAAAAGGAAATCATACAAAAGAAGTACGAGCCGTGCTCGGCTTGCAGTCCGTCTGTCAAATGTCTCGTAAGACACGAGAAGTTGTCTTCCTTTATTTCATTATAATTAATGTAATGAAGGCACAAGGCCTTGGAGTTTTGGGGGGAGGGGAAGGAGCGGTCTTTGCTTTAAACTAAATTTTTTAAGGGGAACCTAGCTAGCCACATTCGCCGACTCATTCAACAATACAATATATAACCATTCATCCATCGCCATGCGCGCTGCTACCACCAAAATACCACATTTGCTCTATGAAGATAGACCTACTTAAAACCCCGAAAGGGATGTATGATTTTATTTACAATTTTGTGATACTTTTACAATGATATGATGGGAATGGGAGAAAAACCCCGAAATATGTAAGTAAAGTGAGCGACCATAGTCGAGGGTGACCCGAAGGCTCCCTTTTCGATAGCTACTACACCAAGGTGTAGGGGAGGGCGCTACTCCATTCCCTGGATTGCTCCACTTTACCCTTGAACCGTACCTTATAATGCTGAGTGTTAAGCAAGGTGGTATCAAGTTCCATTTTTAAAGTCTTTGGTATGACTCGACCTGGGATTGAACCCAGGTCTCCCGGGCCATTGGCGAACACTCTAACCGCTGGGCCAATGTCCCGGTTTAATATGTACAGTACGAAAAACAAGGAAAAATTCCCCGTTTGGTTGCCCTCCCACCCCCCCGTCTATGAAGATGGAGGCCGACTATTTTCCGGTGTCCGAACACACCGAAAACAAGCCGGACCTACCCTAGGTGGGACTGGGATCCTACTCTTGTGGGGTAAAGAAATACAGGGTTGGGCGCGGAATGGGACAATAAAAGAAAGCAGGTTATATGATTTTTATATACATGTGAATTTTTCAAGATCTTCAATAAAAGCGGGCTGGAGTATGGGTAGAGGTACAAAAATAATGGGGAGGGGGAAGATCTTGAGAACTAACAACTAGATGACGGGGACAATAACTGACAACATACTGCTAACTAGGCTTCAAGGTGAAAAAGTTTTGCCTACTTACCGGGGTGGGGTCCCGAAGGACCCGTACTGTAGACGCCATGGGCCGGCAGAGGAGAGAAGGATGATTCAAACATTGCCCCCTTTCGAACGACCAGGCTCGCTGCATTCACCCACCTTCTGCTGAATGTTATGCAATCTAAGCGTTTTTTATCGCATCTGATTTTGACCCTAAGCGAATGCCTAAAATACAAAACCAGATCACGATGAGAAAAGTTTGCATTGTCATACAATCCCTTCTTTCGCGTAGTTCAAATCACCATTCGAGCTACAGCTAGGATCGCGAGAAACACCAAACGCTTCTCACTCTGAAACGGAGGAAGAACGTTGTCCAATCGGTAAAGGATCAGAAGGAAGACGAACGTGGCGCACGCCTCAACCCGCCCTTTAAGGACAACCTCCTTGAAAGCCAGATTCCCACCTAAGCATTCACCTTGGTTTATACTTCCGACCAATTTCGCTCCAGTTGGAGGTCGGGCCCAAACCACACCCCGAGGATGCGGATGGGTCCGTCACTCCAGCAGAAGGGCCCTGGAAGAGTATTGCTACCCCTCCAAGCACCGAGCTGCAAACCTTCGCTTTTGTCAAAATTGACCTTGGCTCCTGCGATCCGCTCGTACTCGACAACCACCTCTTTCACAGCCTTTATATCCAGGCGGCGAGATACAAAGACTGTGATGTCATCAGCGAACGCAGAAACCCTTGCCGTAAGAGGGCCAGCAAAAGGGACACCGCGCAGGGACGGACTTGTCCCCTCATCCCTAAGCCTGCGCAGGAGGGGCTTCAACGCGAGGAAATAGAGAAGAGGAGACAGGGGGCAGCACTGCCGGACCGAACGCTCGATCGCGAATACCCTCGAACGCCTTCCGTTCACCTGCACCCCTGCCTGAGGGTTGTGGTACATCATACTATTCCATCTGCGGAACTCCGGTTTGAATCCGGCAGTCTCCAAAACAGTCGCCAAGAACCGATGGTCAACCCTATCGAAGGCCTTGGACTGATCTAAACTGATCAGCGCGGCTTCCGTGTCGTCTTTTATCCCCTCTAGGACCTCGCGAATCAAGTGCAGATTGTCCTGGATCGATCTTCCCTTCACAGCAAAGGTCTGTTCGGGGCCGATCAGATCACTGATGACACGCTGTAAACGATTCGCCAAGACCCGGGCCAAAATCTTTAACTCTGTGTTAAGCAGAGTTATGGGCCTGTAGTCGTCTAAACCCTCCCCAACATGCTGGCCACCTTTCTTCAGCAATGTGATAACGCCCTTGGTAACGCAACCAGGGATGGCTCCCTGGGCGAACCAATGGTTGAACATATCCGTCAGAATAGGGACAAACATGTGCGACATCCTCAAGTACACTTCGTAGGGCAAACTATCTAGTCCCGGCGACTTGTTGAGGCTGAACTGCTTCAACAACTCACGTTCTTCGCATTCAGTAACCACACCCTCACAGCTAGCCACTTCAGCCACCCCAAAGCGGGGGAAGTCGCCTAGATAGCTACGAAACTCCCGGATCGGGAGATCAGTGAAGCGGGCAAAGCGATCCCGAAAGTTGGCCCGAAAGGCATCACGTATCTCACGACTCGATTGCCGTAGTCACCCGTCCGAGGTCTTGACAGACGCGATGTACCGATCGGGGAACCTTCGCACTTCTTCTTCACGCGCAGTCGCGTTCGATTTCACAGCTTCGTTGAGAACTCTATTTAACCTAGATCTAACTACAAATCCCTTGTATCGCTCGCTACTCTCACGCTCAAGGTCCCTCCTAGCTAGTTCTACACCTAGGGAGTCCCCCCAGCCACCGCCCAGGAAAGCTATCTTCTATAAATTTCGCCTCCTTGGCCTTATCTAGGTTGAGCTGTCGACCATATTTGGTGGCGAAGTCTCTAATCCTATATTTGAGAGAAACCCACCACCTATTCCCGGTAACCTCCCCCACTAACGCCCGCTTAATTAGGGATTCCAGCCGGTCCCGGAAGTCCCGTATCTCCAGTAAGGAGGTATTAAACTTCCAGTAGCCGGCTAGACTAGGCCTAGTAGCTAACCGCAGACTGACCCTAACAAGCTTATGGTCAGTCCACGCTATCAAGTGGAACGTGGGATAACTAACGAAATCAATATCGGCTTGTCTAAGTAACACTCTGTCCAAGTAGGAACCTACTTTGGCAGAGGGCAAGCTATCTAGCCACGTCCATATCTCCCGCCCTGGGTGATCAAGATGAAACCTGTCGACCAGGTCGTGACGAGTCACGAAGCCGACAAGGCTGCTATCACACCTTCCCGCTCTCCTAGCTCCCCGCCCGACCTTATCTATCTTGGGATCAAGGATGGCATTCCAATCACCCATTAAGACTAGCCGCTTCGTATCATCCAGGAACGGCGCCAACCGACGAAAAAAGGAAATCCTCTTGAGAAGGTGTCTCCCCCGAGCGAGCTAAGTTCGGAGAATATGTCTCGGTTGGACAAGTCCATCTTTGGGGTATAGTAGGATATGTCCCCATAACCGTCATGTACTTACTCTGTGACGTTTGTAAATGAGCCTAAGCTCATTCTTTAGTAGACAGTTAAATGTTTGAAGTATTGCTATGTATCACTAACAATTAATTTAAATATCAGTCATTTATTTACACACGCTTAAATAACCAAACAGTTCTATTTCAAACAATTCAGTTTGGCATAAGTCAACAAAGTTAAGTGGTTCCAAGCATCGTTATGTATCACTAACAATTCACTTAAGCATAGTCATTTCTTTACACACACTTTAATGATCAAACAGTTCTATTTCAAACAAGTCAGTTTAGCATAAGTCAAAGTTAAATTATTCCATGTATTGCTATGTATCACTAACAATTCATTTAAACATCAGTCAGTTGTTTGCACACAGTGAGGTAATCAAACAGTTCTATTTCTAACGATTCAATTTAGTATAAGTCATTTGTTTGCACCCCGTTTAAATGTCTAACAATTCTATTTGACCCATAGATATGACCCTATCAGGTGCTACCGTACCGGGCTAGAGTGGATCAAGGAGCAATGGCAATAAAGAAATACTCCGCATTCCCCAAAGCTCCAGCATTACTGGAGCTTCACCATTCAGGAAACTCGTTGTGGGGAAGGCCTTACCCCTCTGCAAAGATGCAGTGGGCTTGGAATTAGTTTAACAGTAACAAAACTAATCGCACAAAACCATATTTTTTAATAAATGAAAATCACCTTCGTATATGTCGATAGTATCTACAAGTAAAGTCCAAGCGGTGGAGTGCATAGCGTAACGGTTATCATTGTCGACAATGGAATCAGTGACCCGAAATCAAATCCTGAATTGGCCTTTTTTCGTTTCACTTTACGCTAATGATTTTTAGGATGACATGAATCCTATCTTTTCGCTCCGCCCAAGCTATGATTACATTGCAGAGCAGAATGTTTATTTATTCATTTATTTATTTATTTTGCTTAAGTTTGGCAACCAGTCTACGAGAAAGAAAATCCTGCGTTCAATCCAACTTTACTCTGCTTAAGAATTGACCAAGTGTCACTTCCTTCCATTGGCGAAGGGCGGATAAATATATCCATGTATATAGAAGGCTTCCGGTAACGAAAGACTCCTAAAAAGGCTGAAGAGTACAGCAATTGAATGGCTGTAAATATAAAAGCCAAAATAGGGTCACTATTCAGTATTTAAAGACCATGATTTAATGAGTTGTTCAAGATCCGTTAACCCTCCCGTCCGTACTACTGAGGGTCCGCTGTTTTTCGCAAGAGTTTAACAAACAATTCTGTAGTTTTTTAAGGGCCATATCTCTGTAAAATATATGTGACGCACAAAATTACCATTCAGTGGCAAATAGTACCGAAAATTGTTCTATTCTCTACCATATGGTTTTCTTTGATGGTTGGTTTGGTTGCACTTACATACAAACCGTCGGATTTTTAGCCGAATATACATGAATATACTCTGTTGGTTTATCCACTGTCTTGATTTATATTTGTATAAAATAATTTATAGACATCAGATTAAAAAAAAACAAAGATTAGAAACATATAAGCTTATTGTATAAACTACTAATGACGAAATATTCACTGCGTTTTTGATGAAATAAAAAATGAGCCACAGAAAATACAATTCATCCAATAATAAAGAAAAAATAAATAGCTAGATATAAATATAGCAGTCTAATCTGAACAAATCAGTTTACTTTTCTTTGGTTGCTTTGTTTAAAGGCATATCAACCGACCTGTGTTATTTAATTCCAAAACCATTATTGTACATGAATAGTCATCATCATCATCAAGTCGTACAGATAGCAAGCATTCTTTTCTAGTTCTCATCTCTCTCTCTCTCTCTCTCTCTCTCTCTCTCTTGTCCATTGCTCCTGGCAATTTCCTCTTGACTGCATCCAGTATCCGCACAAAGCTTATATATGCAACACTTTGTGGGTGTGTCCCTCATTGCTCGTCTTTAATTACCCAGCAGTGCCTGGCATGTGTTCTTCGTCTTACTTTGATATTTTGTGAGATCGGAGGTAAATGGCCGTACAGCTGCTCTGGGGTGTGACTTACTGTATTATTCAAAACAGAATGTAGCATTTTTTTCTAGTTCTCGTCTTTTTTTCTCTGAGCGTTTCCTTAGAGTCTAAGAAGTGCATCCATGCAGTAGTACCTACTCGACTACAATGTGGAATAAATCCCGTTTTATTCTTATCAGAGATATCAAATTTCCTTATAATCAATAACCTGTTCACTGCAGTTCACGTTTCCCGATGTGTATGGGAACATCACTTTCACTAGATAGATATTTCTGCCAAGGCATGCGAAATGGTCTACGAATTTCAGAGGTTCGCCACATAAAGTGGAGAGGCAGATTTTCTATGTTTTATCTGCTTTCACGTTGAGGATAATGCCTCTTGTTGCTTGCTCCAGCCTACACAATAGCATTTCTGCTTCCACATGTGTATTTGCGAGGAGTGATAGGTCATCTGCGTAGTCTTGATCAGTCATAATTTCTGCAGGTGGTACACTTTAATCTACAGATGTTGAAGAGATCGGTCTTTAGGCAATATTGTTGAAAGTGAAAAGAAAAGTACATTGGTGTCAAAAAATGATTTTAACCCAAGCATTATTAAGGCATGAACACTGACCTAAATTCCTCTCCGTTGTGTGTTCAAAAAGTAAAGAAAGTGATGTCATATTCACCAAGATAAAAAGTATCAAAAAATTCATTAAATTTTCTTTAAAATTGTCCTTTTGGCATTAAAATTCTGATTCTATAGAGGTTTCTGTGGTGTGAAACGTGTTTCTTGAGTCCTATAACTGATATAAGAAAGTGAAACTCATCTTTATGTGTAGTGTTTTCCACATTCTCAAATTTTATTCATAGGCAGTTTTTTTTAAATTTATGGCACAAGAATACGACGCAGAAAATATGATGGCTTTTTTACTTGCACGATCGTGCCCCTCACCAGAAACTACCCGTTAAAAATTTTGAGATTAGTAATAAAAAACAATCAATTACTGTCACTGACGAGTCAAAACATCTCGATAGTTGTTTAGACGTCTAGACATTGTCCAAGATGCTCAGATGTGTAAAGATGAGTTAAAATCATTTATCATTTGATAATTTCTGAAAATAAAAATAAAAAATTTGACTAGTGTTTATCACACTTGATATACCATGTAACGGACCGTGATAATAAACGTGTTTCTTGTGTCCAATAACCGAAGTTTTGCGGTGATCTCCTAAAAGAGGTCTCACACTAGGTACGAAGCTATGAAAGCGAAACCAGCAAACAAACATAGAACTACAATAAAAACGTGAAAGATAATTTAAGTTCTGTCTCTGCCCTCTCTTTCCTCGTAAAATGTTGTTTCTCTTTGTCAAGCTAAAGCAGTGAGACCCAGTTTTCATATTATGTTTTCACGACAACAACTAAAAAGTGTAGTTGCGAATAAACTTCTTGTACAAGCGAACCAAGACGAGATTTTCGTGTGTTTGTCACTTTTTCTCACAGCGAGGTTATCACAAGGTCCAACTGACACTTAAGAAGGAGCGCTACACGCGTAAACCCGTTCGAAACGTGGTGATACAAATGTTTAAGCATTGTAGCAGCAGTATAAACGTGTATTAAGACTACACCAGTGCAAGCTTCCGTTTGAACACCGTAACTTTGCAAACTTCGATTTGTGCCATGTTGTAATACAACCATATCTTGTTATGAAACGGTACATGATATGCTCCAACTAAGTGTCACTCTTGTTCTGGTTCGCTTCCAATGGTCATTGACACAACATTGCCGCCAATCGCTTATATAGACTACAATTTATACATATTCATAAGGAATAGTATGATTGACACAAATCTGAGCATGCATACGCATCATATTACACATGACTGCCAACTTAAATAACTAGTTAATGAAAACAGTCACACAAAAAAATTACCCTGAGCAACAAAAATATTACTACTGAGCTGAAAGTGAGTGGTTTTGAAAAAATCTCCTAATCTATTTTAAATTCTTACAAATAGTTTCTTTGTCAGTCTGTCTAGGCTTATTCTATACCTAGAGGTTAAGGAATCGCATTTATTGTACGTGTTACATAGCCATACATGAGTACGTGAAATGTTCATAGAATATTCATAACTCATATATAGATAACATAGGAATCCCGAAACGCAAAAAACACTTACGACTTCTTAGTTCAGGTACGAAACTTTTTATTACCTTTGAGTTTAAATGTTTTTCGACACAAGGACAGAGATACCATCTTTCTATGCTCACATTTCCATCTGCCCCAAACCACGTGCGGCACCTGCCGCAAGGCCTCGGCGAGCTCCGAAAGTCAACCGTCTTCTTCCAAGGCAGGAACTCAACTCAACGACTTTTCTCAAATCCCCAAAATCTTCCGCGCACGCTTCCGGTGCATGACGTCATTCACATCCCCCGGTCATATTTCTATCCGGGATTTTTATTTTGACACCTCTGAATGACATATCTTCCCCGCGCTCGCACGTGAACACCTGCGCTCATGTTGCACTTAACTAACCCATGCACTAAGCGAAAGGTTCTCAGCCTAACTAAACCGAATGGCAAGATATATAAAACGAAATCCCACGGCCATTATATTACATACGTTCATGTTTACATTGCTGTATAGTGGTTTTAAGCGACTAATTTTGCACAGTCTTATTGAATAGGAATAATTCTAAGAAACACAAATCGAACCTATACATGACACCCTAAAGATGTCATTTCGAACATCATTAGATGTTTCATTTCTTCAAACACAAGGCGACTCAGCTATTCCAGATGCGATGGTGTTTTATTATTAAGACTGCATACAGTTTTCTAGCAGTCATCGAAGCACAAGAGAGAGAGAGAGAGAGAGAGAGAGAGAGAGAGAGAGTGAGTGAGTGAGTGAAAGAGAGAGAAGTTGTAAGGGTCAATTAAAAGAAGCACATTTTCGCTACACAGAGTCATTTAACCCCAGTCGCTGCACCAAAGGGTTCTGTGGATCTCAACACCTTTCGACTTTAAATCAACTCGCAACTTAAACTCAATTGTTTCCTTCTCATCTGACAACTTTCCCAAATTCTCAAACTTTTATATATTCTGAAATTAAGTATACTATTCGTGTAATGTCAAGTTACTAAGATATTGCGTCATCTCATCATGATCATCACTCGTGTCCCTAAATTTAATTATGTTTTTATTTTATTTTAATCAAACTTATGACACGACATGAATCCATTTTATTTACATTTGGACTTCTTGTCTTTCCCAACGTAATTTTGACGACGAGTGTTAAACCTCAGTACCCACTGTGCACGCGTTTGACTAACCTTCCCAATATGAGTTACATTTCTACTCAAAGATTCTAGCGAACTAAAAGACCCCCGAATAATCAACGACCTGACAAAACTAGATAATAAAGTAATTAATACAATTAATCATCACAATACTTATTTTATACTTATCTCTAGGTCTATAGCCTTACCATGTTTCATATTCAGAATACTCTTTTTATGGGTGGAGTCTTACCTCTCACCAGGGAATAGAATAAGTCTATTCCAAACCTCACCAACAGGGGGAGATTCTGAGTATGTATTTTCCCAATTCCTCCACACAAGGTCAATTTTAAAGGGGAGTTTAACAGGTATGAATGCAGATTTTTCCTTCTTCAAGACCGGTTGCCATACCAAGATTAACGAGCCTCCTGTGCCTAACTACTGAAAGGCAATCTATTTGGATGTAAATCTTTCTCAAGAATAATAGCACCAATTGAAACGTAAAAAGCTTTGTCCATGATTTGAACTCGGGTTGCTGTGTTCATTTCGAATGAAAATATCCGCTACATTACGAGCGCTTCCAATTCTCAGTATATGTCACTGGTGAACCCGTAAACGGGGTTCTTTTCGGTACTTCATATCAAATTCTGTTTAAGAACACGATTGTTGAGGATCCCAGAACCAAAATTGAAAATGTGGCCAAATGTAAAGTGAGCTCCGTTGATACATGGCTAAATCACGTAAGGCCACATTTAGGAGAAAATAGGAGACAGTTGATGGCATTGTCTGGTAATGAGGTCGGGAATCAAGTAAACAACTACAACTATTTCTTTTACCACAGGACCCTTGTTATTTATTTCCTTAGGGTACGCTGGAAATGCAGAATATCCAAAATCAAGAGACAATTCTCGTTCAGGTATTTGCTTGTCTAAATTTCTGAGAAGAAGCTTGTTAATTGTTATTTCTTAGAATATTCGGACTATTGAACTCATCTCACGACGTTTGGGCCGATATGTCCTTTGGACTTCTTCAGATGTTTCATGTCGAACTCGATAGTGCACACTGAATCTTGAATTGAACCCTTCATTTGATTCTCAGGAGTAGACTGTTCCAATTCAGTTAACCATGAACAGGTAAAAGCGTTAAGTTATAACAGGTATTCCTTTTTATTTTTACCAGTTATTGGGATTAAACCTGCAACCTCCTGGTGAGTTCACTCAGAATTACTTTACGACCCAACGCCTTCCACACTGCGCCATGTCTCCTTGCCGGGCTCCCGTGTTCGACATCAAACATCCGAAGAAGGCCGAAGGGCATATCGGTCTAAACGTTTTCAGTCTAATAATAAAGATGAGGTCAATAGTTCGAATATTCTTAGTAATAAAACTTATACTGGGATTGAGATTTCAATATCTTTTCGAACTTCTTGTAAACGACTGTCTAACGACACTCCCAATCTCTGGTGTCTCTCCTAACTTTGTGTGGTATCGCACATAAATCAGTGCTCATCTAACATTTTCTTTATCAAAATGTTAATTTTCTTCGAAAACGAATCTACTAGGATTTTATTTATTCGGGTGGAATATTATATAATAAAAACGTATTAGGTTTATCAAACTCTATAGTATTGATCAGATTCTAAAATTCTTAGTAAGAGCAAGTTCTGCTAGAAATCCAACATTTGTTAGACGAGGCTTAGTTTAGAAAGAATAAATATACCTACCTAACATTAACTAAATTTTTATCAAATCCAACTTCATTTTTTTCACCTTATTTAGTTATTGATTTTTATTGTTTCAGTTCAAATATTATATCATCTAGATGCTTACCCATAATGAATTACATACATCTGATTGTCCACCCTTCACCTGTCTATTCATTGCTTTAGCTTTGTCCGTGATTTCATGACGAAAAACATCTTTCATTTCGTCAATTATCTGCTGCCAACATCTGAAATTGAACCATTTTCAAAAAATTCTGAAAAAATTTCGAAAGCATCTGGTGCGGAATAGAGAAATCTCTCACTTGTCCTCCTTGTGGATGTATGTAGGGTGCACAGATAACAAGCACAACACTTCAACCGCTGTATCTTCCCACTGTTTTTGCTGTACTAGTCTCTCATGTTTTGAATCTATACACAAACTGTATATTATTTTAAATTTCTTGTACCTGTCCTCGATTGTTTTGTGGGCGAAATATTTCCTAAAATGTCTTTGCACAAGAATGATAACTTTTAAATCCGCTAAATGCCTTCTCAGCAGCCTAACTTCTAACAATTAAATATCCACGTATTTTATCAGAATATTTTATTAAATTTTTACAAATACTTGAAAGCTGTAGACATAAGACTCGCATGAGTGTGAGGGAAAAGATTTACTACGTTTTATCTTGCTCTACTGGCCAGTGTTTGAGCACTTTTCTCATGTTAAAAAGCGTTTTTGCAGCCATTGTTTATTTCACTACATATATATATATATATATATATATATATATATATATATATATATATATATTGCCCAGTGGGCCGATTGGTGTCCTGAATATGACACTAAACAATCTGATGGTGAGGTTTCAGTGTTGCTTGAACTTTGGGGAATGCAGAGTACCCCTTGATTGCCATTGCCCCTAGGTACACTCTGGCTCGGAATGGTAGCACCTGATAGGGTCCTATCTATGGGTTAAATAGAACTAACAGCATACTAATGCTAAACTGAATAATTTGAAATAGAACTGTTTGACTAAACTGAATAGTTTGTAAGAGAAATGTTTTTGACAATTAAACCGTACATACATTTAAACTGCGTGCTTATGATAAACTAAATTATTTGAAATGAAACTGTTTTTTGACATTGAAACTGCACTTACACTAAACTGAATTTTTAATATAAAAGTGTTTTGACATTTAACTGTGTATAAACAAAATCTGTACTTATACTGAACTGAATTAGCTGATTTAGAACTGCTTGACAAAACTGAATAGCTTGAAATAGAAACGTTTTTCACAATTAAACTCTGCTTACATTAAAACTGTGTACTAATGCTATACTGAATTGTTTGAAATAGAACTATTTTCATAGAAATATATTTGGCATTAAATAACATGCAAATGATGATATGCCATAAAACCCAAATAACCAACAACAAATATATATATATATATATATATATATATATATATATATATAGGATTTGGTTTGGTTAATTTATTCACTGGCATATAAAATTTCGTGGGTTATTGAATATTAAAAGCATCTTTGTAAATTATCTGCATTGGTACTATTTGAACAAAAGCTGGGAGGATAAAGGGATTAACAGTGTTCCCCAAAATTTTCGTCAGAAAGTAAACGCATAGCAAGACTGGAATTTGATCTCACCAACTACGAGCTCACAGTCAACCAGATTAGCTACAACACCACAAGGATTCTATATATAAGTAAGTTAGCCGACCGTAGTCGAGGGAAACCAGAAGGCTCCTTCTTCTTTGGCTACTACTATGATATATAGAGGAGGGCGCTACTCCTTTTCCTGGATTGCTTCACTTTACCATTGATCCGTACCTTATAATGCTGAGAGTTTAGCAAGGACAATTTTTTGAGTCATTGGTATGACTCAAACTGGGATTGAAGTGAGGTCTCCATTCACTTTGGAGAACACTCTAACATTATGTCAATATATATATATATATATATATTAATCTTTATATCTAATCTATAATTCTGTAGGTGTGAAAAAAACAGAATGTACAATTTGAAAGTTCTACAAAGGAAATATCTAGGGAAAAATTCAGAAAAAAAGAAAAGATGAAAAACGCACGTGCTACTTGAAAATAATCAGACGGCACGTATGTCGAGTCAAAAGAAAAACCACCGGCAGAATTACCTAAACTAAAACGTAATAAAGTGTTAACTACTTGAAACAAAGCTAATATCATGAAAATAATTCCTACATGGCCAAGCGCGAGTCTACCTAACATACTCATTACTGAACGGCACTTAGTGGCTGTTAGTTCTTCGCTTCGAACCAATATATATATATATATATATATGGTGTGGAAGCAAAATAAGGATTAATTTTTTAAACATTGTTTTAGTATGATTTGTCCAATTATTAAAAAAAAACGCCATAAATCTAAATTTTCATGAAGAATTCTATTATTCAAGCAGTTTTCATTAAAGTTAAGCCCAATATGAGTGAATAAGAAAAGAAACGACAAAAAATCTATCATTTGCTTAACGCTGATACCTAGCCCTCCAAAATTCCTGAAATAATTTGGATTTCTTCATGACCAGCATCAAGTCCATACTTGCCTTTTAGAAAACAAAACAATAGCAACTTCCAATCCATATCTATCCCCCACCCACTATATTCACTACATCTTTTCACAATTTTCCATTTCAATATAGGATCTATACCAAATTTGTTTTTGTCTTCCCATACATAATTGGACAAAATAGTTTTATATATACATATATATTTCATGTGTGAAGTAACTTTTATGATCGGATTATCTTTGTTTGAAAGGGCCTTGAGTTAAACCCACATACACTCTTTTATCATTCGTATTGTTACTGTTACAGCACAGGTTGAGTATTCAACCTTATACACTACACACTCTGTTTGACATCCTCTCTTAAGAGAGCAGTTATCTTTCTTAACACAGTTACAATTTGGGGGTTCAGTATTTTTATTTCTCTTAAGATTTTTTGAGTTGCCTCTACAAATTAATGTGGGAATGTTAGTCATACAGCTCTAACTTAATTTCACCGTGTTTTTATAAGATATTTTTGATAAATCATAGGTGAGTGGTCTTTTGACTCAATAAAATATATTTCATCCTTACCCTCTTCACCAGGGCGATCTTGAAGAGCCGTTTGCTGAAACCTAGGTAGACTAGCGCTTGGCCATGTAGGAATTATTTTCATTATATATATTTTTTTTTTTTTCATCATACAACGTGTGGAAGCACGTGCGATACCCTAGCCTCATCAGCCGCCATCCAGGGTGATAACACAGTTTCGGTAGCTCAAGGCTACCGAAACTGTGTTACGTAGGAATTATTTTCATTATATATATATATATATATGCATATATATATATATATATATATATATATATATGTGTGTGTGTGTGTGTGTATGTGTGTGTGTGTGTACATATATATTTCTACCAAGCGAGTAACCTAGAATTGGCTAACAAATGTTCATTATAGCACACGGTGATCATGTTAAAAGCTGATATATTACCATCGTGTACAGTTAACTAAATCGTTTCTTCTCATTGTTGCTTATTTCTAAGAGTTGTGTGTGTAAAAAAAACCTTGAAATACGTAATGACTCTTTGACATGTCAATCTGTATCATTCATTTTGACCCAATCCGCAACAGCTGTTTTTTAAGCATTGAGAATATGTAAAGATGTCGGTATGCAGCAAACAGAGAAAGTCAACAAAAAAAAAAAAAAAAAAAAAAAAAAAAAAACTCAACCATAGATAATGTCGGGAAATATGACGTCATAACTAAGCAGGAGAAAATAGGATGATTGTGAGTATCTCTGAATATGGCTCTGAGTTCTTCGATTGCATTAACGGAATAGTTCTGGAGAATATCGGACGCCAATAACCTATTTAATTAATTGGTATACTTGAAATAAATGTTTCTTATTTTTATAGAAGGCCTTTTATCTTGATCTTCTTTTCACAATCATTAACGTTGTTCAAGTTCTGTCTCATAGCGGCTGATACATTTGATTATAAGTAAATTTTATTTTAGCACAAGAGCACAAAAAACAAAACCAAATATATTCTAAATGAATTAGATGCAAAATTTAACATGAGCAGTCCATATTCAAAAGAAAAGAAAGTGTAATAGAAATTCCCCTAATCTTATCAGAATCAGATTTCGTCTTTGCGAAATAAAATTTATTTCTGAAAATGGAATTTTTTAGATCGAAGATGTCAAGATCATACTTTGGTTTCTTTGTTTAAGGATATATCTTCCTTCGTTGGATATTTCATTCCAGAACCACCTTGGTCGACTGCAGTATACTCCAGCTACACATTTGCAGAGGGGTAAGACTCCCCTATCGAGATTCCTAGATATGACACTAAACAATTTCATGCTAGACCTTTTGCGAAATGAGGATTACCCCTTTATTACCATTGCTTCCAGGTCCAAATTTGACCCCGAATGGTAGCTCTTCATAGGGTCCTATCTATGGGTTGTGTGTCATTGTCCCCGTCATCTAGTTGTTAGTTCTCAATATCTTCCCCATCCCCATTATTTTTGTACCTTAACCCGTATCCCAGTCCGCTTTTTATTGAGGATCTTGAAAATTCATATCTATAAAAATCATATTACCTGTTTATATCGACCCATACCGCGCCCGGCCTTTTATTTTTTCTTTACCCCTGTAGATTAGGATTCCCATCCCACCTAGGGTAGGTCCGGCTTGTTTCCAGTTTTTTCGACCCGGAAAACAGTCGGCCTCCAATTTTATAGACGGGGGGGATTGGAGGGCAACCAAACAGGAGATTTTTCCTTTGTTTTTTGCTTTTGTATATATTTTGGGGTTTTTCTCCCATTCCCATTATATTCATTGTAAATAAATCATATGTTGTAAATAAAATCATTCATTACTCTCGGGATTTTAAGTAGGACTTCTTCATGGAACAAATGTGGTATTTTGGTGGTTGCTGCGCATATGGCGATGGATGAATGGTTATATATTGTACTGCTGAATAGGTCGGCGAATGTGGCTAGCTAGGTTCCCTTAGAACACATAGAATAGCATGACCGCTCCCTTCCCCTCCTCCCAAAACTACAAGGCCTTGTGCCTTCCATTTATGTATATAAGTGGAAATAAACAAACAGAACTAAAGTGTGTACTTGTGCTAAGCCGAACTTTTTGAAATAGAATTGTTTTTTTACATTTAAACTGTTTACTAATGCTAAACTGGATTGTTTGAAATAGAACTGTTTATTTGTATCAATTTGGATTAGACATTAAAATAACCTACAAGGGTTGATATGCCATTAAATCAAGCTAAACCAAACCAGAATTATCTTTATAGCAGAACAATTGTTATACTATTTATCACATTGCTGGAGCGAATAAGGGGTTCGAAACATTCCTTATGTATTCGCCCGAAAGTAAACGTAATAGTGCGGCTGAGATTCGAACTCGCTTATTACGATGTTGCAGTCGAGCACGTTTGCTACAACTCCATGGAGACGCTTGCATAGTAGAATACACCAGCTGCTTCTCTGCAGAGGGGTAAAACCCCCCCACCCAACGAGTGTCCTGGATATGACACTAAACAGTCTGATCATGAAGTTCCTGCAATGCTGAAGCTTTGGGGAATGCGGAGTACCCCTTCATTGCCATCGCTCCCAGGTCCACTCTGATGCTTCAACGGTAGATGTAACCTATGCTTAGACGAAAAAATTAGCTTAATTAATTTCAAAAATAGAAAACTTTTATTGAACAAGAGAAATGAGCTTGTCTTTAAGTGTAGACATAGAGGAAAATTTAAATTATCTTAATTGGGAGTCACTGTAAATAAATAATCGCAAGGCCTATGATAAAGAAATATTAGTAAATAATAGAGATCAACCCAACAGCAGATATCACCAAGACAGGAAAAGATAAAGATAGATAAAGGCCGGATGAACACGGAATGTTAATCCAAAAATAGGGCCTGTGATTCTGGAATGGTTAATTCCCCTTGACCATTTTTAGGGTAATTAAAAAAGAACACTTGATGACTATAATAAATGTCCCCACCTTATCTGGTTTAAGTATCTCGATCCTAATTGAAACAAGAGGAATATCTAGGATGACAACAGCTGGGTTAATTAACAGACATAGAAATAAATGTAAATCATATATGAGATAGCCATTAGTTAAACGATCTTAGTCTGTTTAGAAAAACTCACCTGCCAAGTCGAAGAAACCACAAACAGAACACAATTATTAGAAGGGACTGATCAGTAGATTAATTCCACTCCTGTTTCTTAATCGTTCTAACATATAACATGTTAACACCCTCTGCTCACGCCTATGAACGAAAGAATTTGTAACTTTGTAATTTGATTTCCACTTTATGTTTTTTATTTTCATTTTTATTTTTATTTTTATTTTCTGATTTTAATTTATTTTTTAATTTCTTTAATTTCCTTACTTTATCTTCTGAATACGAACTGTAACTCCTCATTCGCATCTCTGCGACAAGACAGAGCATGTAAAAGAGTCATCTGACGAGACGGAGAATATACCAACAATATTCTCCGCCGAAATAAATTTATTATGACGGCTTAACCGAGTTTGAGTCTCCATTTAATTGTACTATATATATATATATATATATATATATATATATATATATATATGTGTGTGTGTGTGTGTGTGTGTGTGTGTGTGTGTGTGTGTGTGTGTGTGATTATTTTAGCCGAACAAAAATGGTTTTACCAAAGATGCCAAATATAAGCGATACAGTACATCTTAAAAAAAACTTGTGCACTTTTCTCCAGCTGCCCAGACCAGGGGCAAATAATTTCCTCTTAACGAAATAAGAGCCATTTATATATATATATATCATCATGTCGTGCTGCCAGCACGGATATCCCCGACCCTCTCTCGCCACTTCTCCCAATCGTTCATCGCCTCCGGCAGGTCTTCAGGACTACATCCCGTATCCTCACACAGCTGCTTTATGTATGTTCGAGCTGGTCGTCCTGCTTTTGCTCGGCCATATGTGGGGGTCCATAGGAGTACATCACTTATGAGTTCGTCCCTGCTTCTCCAGCAGTGTCTTGCATGTCTGGTTTGTCTAACTTTGATAGTTTTCGCGATGGCAGGCAGGTGGCTGTATAGTTGGATACGGAAGTGCTCATTTTGCATTAAATAAGCTACAATGGTTTGTATGTAATGAAACCCAACAATTTAACCATATATATATATATATATATATGTGTGTGTGTGTGAACAATCTCTCTCTCTCTCTATATATATATATATATATATATATATATATATTCTACTTTGAGCAACTGTATTAATCATTTAACAAAATTTCTTTCATTATAATGCTAGGATGAGTGTGAAAATATTGCATTTATTCACATTGGTGTAAGAGAGATATTTCGTTTTGTTCAATGACATGCTCGTTCACCTCTCATTAGCCAAAAATAACAATGCAAGCGTTACAAAGAACAGAGAGTTAAGTATTTTTGAAAATTAACTAGAGTACCCGGAGGATAGACAGCTGAGTAAGCGTACAATCATCTAAGCAAGAAAGTAAAATATTTAGAGGAATTTAAACTGAAAGTACATGATTCAAGAAATTATGATAGTTATTGCAAATGTGTGTAGAATTTGAATATATAAACACTTGTGATCGAACACAAGCTGTCAGACATTTTGAAAAGTTGGCCAACGAGAGATGTCAATCGTCGCTAGTATCATGGATTTTTTAGCTCTTATAGAATCACTAAGTAGATTACGTTAGATTATTTTTATGGATAGATTTTGAGCTAATTTAGACACTTCGTGGCTCCGAAGATTAATTTTTCATCACGATAGCTGAAGTAAATACAGAGAAATATTAAAACTTCGCAAACAAGGCATATTTGACTGGTACACGTAAAAACCAAGAAACCTTTACCGCAAGTGTAAATCTATGCTTCTACAAACTCTTCTTGCCGATCTTACCAGAAAAAGTTCTTTAGACAAGATTTAAAAAAAAAAATATCAACCGTCACTGTTGCTTCAATGTCCTTGAATTCAGTTCATAGCGTCACTTCAAGTAATTTCGATTCATATACGATAGTGAAAAACACTTTTTAAGCATAGACCTGTGGAAAGCAATAGAAAATGATGCAAGTATTGTTAAAGGCCTCAAAAGTTAAAAAGTTAACAGAATCAATGACTGAAAGACTCGTTGAAGGTTACGGAATGTCAAGAAGCCCATGGCAAAATACAAAATAATAAAAGATTATTTATTTAGGCATATTGAATATTGTGTTGATCGAATGTGTTCTTGTGACCTTTATCATTAGAATTCATTTATAATTAATAATAATAATCGAATTTTGTTAATGTCACTTGAGTGATTCTTGAAATAATGTAAATCAGAAATCTAAGATGACGCTGGACAAAGTTTGCTTTGATTTGAGAATTGGAAATAAAAAGAAATGGGGAGAAATTAATAGCCAGAAAAGAAGGAATTAAAAAAAAAGGCAGAAAAATAGTTTTATTTTTGTGAGTGAAATCAATTAAACTAGAACTACAATTTGATTTGGTTTTGTTGAAACATTTTAAGTAGCGACATAAGTTTGGGGGCTAATTTTTGTTCTTTTTTTTTTTTTACTTTTTTTCTTTTCTTTCTTTGACTGATAGCTGGAGTAATTCTCATTGTTTATTTGCAGGTATTACTATAAAAATTATCATTATTATTGTTTAAATTTCAACTTTTGAATGTATTTCAGATTGGTTTAGTTAGTGTGGTGGGGGTGTCTAAAATATCTCTGGTGTAAATCAAATCTTGTTAATGGCACGTGCACAACCATCGAATTAAATCAACGAACCACCTTTGTAAGGCAATGAAAATGACACGGTCGACAATTTAGAGGTGATGAAAATCATTAAAAATAGATGGTCTTTATTAATGCTAAAATTTAAGGAATATATGGTGGAGTTTTTTTGTAACCCGCGTATGACTTCTATTTAAAAAAAAAAATTGGTCCCATCAGTGACAGGTGCACAGATTTTAAACAACGGGTCAGATATAGCCACAGTATACTACTCATGATAAAAATGTCGAAATGCAATGCAACGAGGGACCCATACAACTATTCTGGGTGTCTTGATCGGCAGGTGTTCCCCTGATAGCTAACATGAGGGATACGATCGTCATCCAGCGATTGTTGGCTTTTCTTTTTTTAGGTACGCGAATAACGACCTAAGTAACCACACAACCTACTGGCATAAACATGAAATATGGACTAAGGAAGACAACGTAATGGCACATCACTTATTTTAGGAGCAACCCTACAATAAGAAGATATGGAAAACGGGTGATAAAGATCTTGGAAGAAGCAAAAGGTTTCAGACAATAAGCCAAAGATTCGCTGAAATTTCATATATAATAACATTTATTATCCACACATATAAGCATAAACTTTCTCTCTCTCTCTCTCTCTCTCTCTCACACACACACACACACACACATATATATTTATATATATATAGAGAGAGAGAACAAAAACTTTAACACAAGATGAGTTGGGAATGATTCTATTAGAGACCTTCTTAATCCTCCGTAATCCACTATGAATACACATAGAGATGCACTCTAATCAGTATATAAGAAGATTCTTATGAATCAGCTGGACTGCTAAGTGTAATTTCCTTCAGAGCAAATAGTCATATAAAAGAAAAAAACTCAACAAATAGCAATCACGAATAGAAAGGATTTTTGTTTTTTATTTTATCCATTGCGTGATGGCTATCTAATAAAGCTGATATCCTTTAGAGAGGTGAGGCTGAAATAGATTTATAATAGCCAAATGACGGTTTGAGAAGTTTTAAAAAAATTATATATATATATATATATATATATATATATATATATTTATATATATATAATTAAGAAAAAAATCCTATATACTTTTCTTCTACGAGATGCACGGAATTTATCAAGTCTTATCACCAGGAGGTCTGTTTGAAAGTATGGATGGTTAAGGAGCCCATCGTAGAATAGTTGCATATTACATATGCGTATTAACTAATGTATAATGCTATGAATGAATTTAACTTAAATCGTGTCTAAATGTGTATATCTTTTAAAAGAAACTGTAAAAATGAAGATAATATCCTTTAAATATGAACGATTATCTAAACTTTAAAAAAATCCACACTAGATCTTTCTTTTTATTATTATGAGCATCTTATTATCTCTAGGATGGGTAATAATTGCTTGTTAGTAATAATTAAAAATGAATAATCGAAAGATATACATGTGATATTAAGTGAATTATCTAAAAAATCCTTGGTATCATATTTCTTTAATATACAATATAAATGAATATTAACTCTATACAGAGTTTAAACATGGAGAGTTAGTCGACCGAATAATTCATTCCTGTAAAACTAAAATATCCTCTTTGAGAAATATCTTATCATAGATAACTGAACAATTTAGAGACTCAATTAATTATTAAAGACACCGTAAAAATTAGTGACTTGTTCATATGATCTTGAATACAATTCCACATGTTACTTCATTTCATTTCAAAGAATGGAAAACAATATCTTACATCTGGAAAGTCATAAAAACAGCGGAAAATAATGGCAAACCCATCAAAATTACAAAAGTCGACATAACCAATGGCTGAAAGAGTTGTTGAAGGTTATATAATGTCAAGGAGCCCATAGTAAAATGTAACATGATAAAAGAATAATTTATTTGGACGCGTGGTCTATTGTGGTAATCAAATGTCTTTCTGCGACATTTATCCTTTGAATTAATTCATAGCAACAATAATAACAGTAGCAACAACCGAATCAACTTAAGGATAGATAGAAAAGCAACAAATAAAAAATTGGGTGAACAAAAATGGAAGAAAAACTCAACTATATGTATATTGCAAGTGACCGACTAAAGAAATTGCACAATAGATAATCTGGACATATTTAAGAACAGGAAAGAAACCAAATGTCTATTTATAGCAGCAAAAAATAAAGCCGTATCAAAGTAAACTTTGGTAATACGCCAAAAAATAACATATGTAGGTTATTTAGTGACTGAGATGAAACGGTTGATAAACATTGTAGCTAACTCACACGAAAGAAATCCAAGATAAGGCACTACTGGGTGGGAACGTTGATCCTCTAGAAATTGTAGAAGAGATGAAAATTTTACAATGCTGACAAATGGTGTATCCACAAACCAGGAGATAACTTAAAAAATGCGACGCATACATTTTCCGAGTCTTTGAGATACAAAGGGATCACCCAATCCCAATCAGAAAGCCTCGAATTAATAAACAAAAAGAAAAAAAGTAATGGATGTTGCAGACTACATATTGAAAATAAAAGGAGGTGGACGAATACTTGGATCTTCTCAGAGAACTGAAAAAAACTATGGAACATGAAAAAAAACAGTGATAACAATTTGTTGTGTTCTGGTTAGTGGACACAAGTAGTAATAATAATAAGACAAACCACGATATGTGAGGAAAATAGTTATATTTATAGGAAAGAATATTTACAAGAGAGAGACTGTTAAGGAGTGTTGGTTTCCCAATATTTTTCCAAGTCAGAGTGCTTAAGTAGTAGTAATAATAAGACAAACCACGATATGTGAGGAAAATAGTTATATTTACAGGAAAGAGACTGTTAGTAATAAGAACATAGGATTATTGATAGAGTAATGATATACTTCAACAATAGGAACGGCTCTTCTGGTCTGACTCGTAGGCTTATTCCCAGACTGATCTCCGCTACTGCCATATATGGCAGATGGAACAGCTCATTATGCTAAAAAGGTAGGTGATACCCAACACAATTCTTGGCAAGATCAATACAACTATCCTAAAAAGGACGTGAAAAAAATTTTAAAAATGATAGGTCAGAGAAAGAATTGAGAAATTCCAGACCACAGTAGAGTTAAGATCACCTAGCATACTATGAATAGTCCAGATAATCGTAGGAGACTTGCTGTCACAAAGACGTCTGTAAAAAAAACAAGTTAAAACCAGCATGAGAAACCGTTAGGAGTTATGAAGGAAACTAAAGCAAAAAGAGTTTAAGTCGGCAGGACTGGGTGTAGTAGCACAGAAAGAGTATAAGAGTAGACACGACTGGGTGGGCAAGGGAATCCACTGGGAAATGCGCAAGAATTGTAGATTTGACCATATGAACAAATGGTCTATGTACAACCCAGCTGCTTTCCTGGAGAATGACACATAAACTTTTATGGGACGTTGACATACAAACGGATCACCTAATCTCGGCCAGAAGACCGGACCTTACCGTAATCAAAAAAAAAAAAAAGAACTTGCAAAATTGTGGACTTTGCTGTCCTGGCTGATCACAGAATAAAACTGAAAGAAAGAGAAATGAAGGATAAGTACTTCGACCTTGCTTGTGAATTGAAAAAGCTATCAAACATGAAGGTGACCATTATACCAATCGGGATTGGTGCATTCGGTACAGTAACTAAAGGATTATTAAAGTGACTGGAGGACTTGAAAGTTGAAGGACGAGTGGAAGCCATCAACGAGAACGGCCAGAATACTGAGGAGAGTCCTGAAGACTTGGGGAGACTTGCTGTCACTCAAACCCCAGTGAAAGACCATTATCTAACGCTGATGTGAAAAACTCTCCGAGTAAATAATAATAATAATAATACACTTCGGTTTGTTGCACAGTCAACTTGGGCTGAAGAATATACCAACTATATATCTGCAGGGCGTAAGACCCAACCCCACACCGAGTGTCCTTGATATTACATTTAACAATCTGATGGTGAGGCTCCAGAAATGCTGGAGATTTGGGGATGGCAGGATACCCATTTATTGTCATTACTCCACGGTACACGGAGTAGTTATACATGGTAGGTCCTATCTATGGGTCAAATAGAACTGTTTGACATTTAAACTGAGTGCAAACAAATGAATTATGCTAAACTGAATTGTTTGAAATAGAATTGTTTGATACTTTAACTGTGTGTAAACAAATGACTGATGTTTAAATGAATTGTTGGTGCTGCATAATGATACTCGGAACCAATTAACTATATGCATACGATTTAGCACTGATGAATAGATTAATTAGTACAAAATAGCAATAATTGAAACGCTTTCAATGTGTGCCAAAATATGATTATTAGTGATACATAGCAATACTTGGCACCATTAACTGTGGGCAAAGGAAGTAATACTGTTGAAATAAAACAGAGTTGAATAGGAAGACTTGTTACTGCAAGCAAGATGAATATTGAATAGAATTATTAGTGCGAGATAGCAACCATTGAAACCACGTGGTTATGTAGAAACAATAGCAATACTAGGGAGCCATCAAATTAGTTCTTATTTAAAAATGAAATCACCAACAATTTATTCACTTACAAATCATACATGTATATCCATTTAAATGTGTACAAACAAATGACTGATGTTAAAATGTTACTGCCACATAGCAATACTTGAAAACATTTAACCATGTGCAAATAAAATTTTAATAGTAGATAGAATAACTGGTGGTTGATAGAAAATACTTGAAACCGTTTTACTCAAGGCAAATAAATGAGCTCAGGCTCATTTAATGACTAAAATGGAAACCAAACTAAACCAATATACTTGCTTACAAATCATGTATACTTATATTTGTATAAACAGGATCTGACGTTGAATAACCTACGAAGGTTGATATGCCATAAAAAATCCAACCAACCAACCAATTTTGTTTTGTTTTGCTTTCTTTGTTAAATGGCATATGAACCTTCGTGGGTTATTTAATGCAATAGACACCCTTGTAGAAGAAAAATAAGTAAAGTTGGCGTTCTTTGTCGAGGGTGACTCGAAGGTTCCCTTTTCGATAGCTACTACACTAAGGGGTAGGGGAGCCCGCAATTCCTTTCCAAGGATTGCTCCACTTTACCCTTGATCCGTACCTTATAATGCTGAGTGTTAAGTGAGGAGGAATCAAGTACCATTTTTTGAGTCTTTGGTATGACTCGATCTGGAATCGAACCGCGGTCTCCCGGGCCATTGGCAAACACAATGATAGCGTATTTAAACCACAACTGGGCAATGCACCTTGTTTGCAAAATAAAACTTGACGTCTCCAAAAAGTTATCAATACTTTTTTTAAAACGACCTAGACATTATAAGGAAAAACTTTCCTAATAAATTACTCACATAAATATATCTTGAGATATTTACCAGCAGAGATAGTTTAATAGCTATTGTGAAAACATTTACTTTCATATTAAAATATCACGGAGTGTATTTCAATATAATGACTTTTATGTGCTTACTAAAGAAAATCATGTTTTTTTTTAGCATAATAAGATTTTTTTATAGGGAGCTGAGACATTGGTGTGTGTGTGTGTGTGTGTGTGTGTGTGATTTTGTTGAATTTTTAACTTTTTTAATAAAAGCGTATTTCCCTCATAAGAATCTTGTGGAATTGACAAATCTATTTCATTCTTTACCTTTTAAAATTTACTCGTGTCCTCGTGGTGTAATGGTTAAAGCGATGAACTGCGGAATCGTAGTACGCGAGTTCGTACTCCAGTCGCGCTATTACGTTCACTTTCGCGCAAATACCCTTGGGAAAGGTATGAACCCTCTTATTCTCCCTCCAGCTATGGGTAAATAGTAGGACGGACTAGGTTCTTCAGCCTTGGTGAGGCAACTAGTCTAGGAGAAGGGAAACTCTGAATTCAAACCTGTTAAACTCCGCTTAAAAATCGACCTTGTGTCATATCCTGCCCGAGCGGAGGGGTTGGTAAATAGTACCTTTTAAGATTTACTCATTTTGGACTCAGTTTTGGTTTCTTTGCTTAATGGCATATAAACCTTTGTGGGTTATTCAATACCCACGCAATTTTCGGTAAAGAACAGTTGAAGTACTATCTAACTCACAGATGGTGGAATGGGGGGGCTTCATCCCTTTTCCTAGGGTATTATTTTGAAAGTGAACGAATAACGGGATTGGTGTTCGAACTCGCTTACAAGAATAAGCTAGACCAACACATTAAGTAACCACCACGCCATAGGAAGTCTCCCTAAATTATTTTTGTCATAATAGAATATTTTTTCTACTTATGCACGTCTTAATATATTCTGAACTTTTTCATCGTTCGTAGACATTGTTTTTTGTTGTTGTTTTTTTTTTTTTTGGTGAGATTCTATTTTATTTGATTTTATTTTTGTGTGCACGAATTCTTTCTTCGGTTCATATCACAACTTATTCTTACAGATGCCTTTCTGTGAAATTTAATCACTGGTAACTTATATGGTGAGATTAAAGATATGATAGATACCAGTATGACCTTATATGACCATATCATCCCGTATATCGACGCAACTTGGAATAGACTGACTGTTTCGTCAATAGAGAACTTACCCCCTACACACAAAAAAGGTGTTTAGGGTATGAAACTAAACTGCATCTAACGCTCCAGTTCTGCAGACCTGGGAAGTGTTAAGTACCGGTTTATTGCTATTGTTTCCAGGTCCAATCTGACTCCGATTGGTTGTACCTATTCGGGTCTCATCATGAAATATTTGTCTCATCATGAAATATATGTCTCATCATGAAATATATGTACCATCATGAAATATATGTCTCATCATGAAATATATTTCTCATCGTGAAATATATGTATCATCATGAAATATATGTCTCATCGTGAAATATATTTCTCATCATGAAATATATGTACCATCATGAAATAAATGTCTCATCATGAAATATATTTCTCATCGTGAAATTGTATAGGGCCGTGTGCAAAAAAAGGATGGACTGACATTCCCTTAAAATCTCTCAATCAATCAATCAATCTTATGGAATCATTTTTATGTTATGCATAGAATTATTATTATGGGTAGAAACCCCTGGTAAAGACTTAGTGTTGATTATGAAATATAGCATTAAAATAGTCCCCTCTAACACCAAACGCATCGTACTTCACTGGTGTAAATAATATCAGACAATTACTTATCTTTTTTTTTATCTATGTCCAAACATCGAGTTGTCTCCAATTTATATGAACAGGGTTCACTCAGAAGTATGTACATTATTTGTTGAAGAATATTGGTTTGAAGGATAGTGGAAAATTTGGCTTGATCATTTGGTTTTATAGCATATCAACCCAGTGGGTTATTTAATATCAAATTCTGCTCATATATATTTATATATATATATATATAGTCATCCACAGACTGATCTGTTTCGTTCTATCAGAACTCATCAGTGTGGCAAGACATATTAGCTTCCTGTTGCTGGGATCGAAACCCGGTTAACTCAAACGCCAATGTTTACTTACATCCGCTTAACTGCTACCGAGACCTTAATTCATATATGAGGAGGCTTGCAATAAACGCTAATGGCAACACGATTACTTCATTTTCCGGAGAACTCAACCTTACGGGGGTAGGGGAGTATATATATATATATATATATATGAAGGTAGCAGGAAAAAATATAATCCAAATAGGTGAATATATCATGATGTAAAGTCGACGTTAACGTTTCGGTTTTAATAACCATCATCAGGACTTGGATATGAAATAGTTCACATATCGATGGGTGATTGCTGAGATGACTGGAGCAAATGAGAAATATACAACGAAAAGATAGAGAAACATGCACATAGCGTTCAAAATTCAAAAGTCATCAGAACGTGTTTGGCACGTGGAAAAATATTTGAAAATGTATGATTTTTCAAAGAAACGAGACAAAACCTCCCGTTTATTGAGAAATACGCAACAGATAAGTTATCATATGTAAAGATCATTAGGAATCATCCATGTTAAATGTTATGTAAGAATGTATTTGGTATTTGTTTTTTTCCGAAAAGACAGTATAAAAGTATATATATATATATATATATATATATATATATATATATAATGAGAAAAATGAAAGAAAGTGGATAAATCAAATACTTTCAACGGGTTTAGTAGTAATATTTGGTTCTTTATTCACGTAAGATCTTTTCAGACTAAACATTTTTTGAGTTTTTCTATATTTTAGCAAATGAGGAAATAGATAAAATAAAGGAGAATGTAAAAAGCAATGAATGGAGGGAAAGGGTCTAAAGAAGAGAGACAAACAAGGAAAGAAAATAGAGAGAAATAGATCATCTGTCTCTTGTCGTTAGGCCTTTTTCCTCCCTTTATAACTTTTTACATTCTCCATTATTTTATCTATTTCCTCAGTTGTTAAAATGTAAAAAAACTCAAAAAGTGTTTACAAACCAAACCAATATGATTGATACTCACTTACTCATTGTGATAATAAAAAATCATAATACGATTACTGTAAGAAGCAAATGTGATACTTTGAAGGATATACTCCGGATGAAAACCTTTTCACCACCCATTTTTAAGCAGTAGCTGAGTACATTCAAAGCAAATCAGGACCCAAATGTAGAATTCAAAGGTTGACAATACCAATCAGAGAAAATTGATATGATATAAAAAAGCATTCTCACTTAAAAGAAGAAATACAAAAAAAAAAATAATGCAGAGCAACTTAAGAAGGTCCACAAAGAACTAATACCTACCTCGTATCAAAAAGAACAACTAAAATACATCTAAGGCCAAATCAATAAAATCAGAAACAGTTTGGCCGAGTAAAAAAAAAAAATTGTAATCGTGTGTGTGTACGTGGTGATGATTTTAACTTAGGAACAAATTATCATCATCGTTGCATTATGAAGGAAAAGTTATGATTTGTAAGCCAAATAGACGAAGAAGTATGGTGGATTAGAACGCAATAAATATCGTGTTGATGAGACATGTCATATTGAATTATACTATAAGTATTATCTATTTTTTGTATTCCCGTGTGTGTGTGTGTGTGTGTGTGTGTGTGTGTGTGTGTGTGTGTGTGTGTGTGTGTGTGTGTGTGTGTGTGTGTGTGTGTGTGTGTATTGATGATTTTAACTAAGGAAAAAAATTATCATTATCATTGCATTACGAAGAAAATAAAGTTTTGATTTGTAAGCATAATAGGCGAAGGAATGAGGTGGATCGGAATGCAAGGAATATCGTGGTGTTGAGACATGTAATATTTAGATATACTATGCAGTATAATGCAATATTAGTATTTCATGCGGGAATATGTTTTGAGTGAGATTGCAATTATAATTTGTATTAGTTATGATGTGTTAATGATGAATTACGTATACATCATAATAATCCTTGATTGTATGTACGTAAAGAATATAGTGAATATGTTGTATTAAAATGAGAATTAATTTTTATTTATTGCGGACATTTTATCCTCATCTTGGTAGTTTTTTGTGTTGTTTCTACCAAGACGAGAATAAAAAGTCCGCAATAAATAAAAAATAATTCTCAGATTAAGAAGCCTCATCTCAAAATGATTCCAATTAAAGACAATTGTATTAAAATGTTGCAATAATTGTTTGTATTACCTATGTGTGTGTGTATGTGTGTGTGCACAAACACACTACACACACAAAACAACATAGCTAATGGTGTACGTAGAGATCATTTTAACTAAGGAGCAAATTATCATCATTGCATTATTAAGAAAATGAATTTTCGATTTGACGTGTAAGCATGATAGGTACTGGACATAAGGATAGTAGGTAGGGAGATGTATTGGATTACAATAATAATTCTTATCAACTGTCTATGTTGTGTTAATGTCATTTTATGTATACTTCATTGTAATATATTATGGTGTGTGCATAAGAGATACGTTAGATATACTGTGTGGAATAGTATTTGTAACAATCATGAAAACATAGCTAACATAATGTCAACAGGTTATGGGGGTGCATGGAGATGGATATAAAGATATAATGGAAGAAGATGGCACTTACGGTTCAGCGGGTGTGATGTCTGATAGAGGAGAGTGGTACTCACAGTGCATTGGATGTGTTGAGGGGTTATTTTTAGGGGTGGGGATTTTTAGTAGTGCAGCTAGTATAGGTATGGTGGATGGGTTACATGTATGGGTTGAAATTTGAGAGTAGATGTTTGTTCTCATGTCTGCAGAATTTCTGATCTTTTGTTTAGCATGGTATTTTGTGATAGGTGAGTGATAACTGCTAGTTTTTCGTAGAGGCAAAGAATATATTTTTCATGCTGTAGGCGGGTGCTAGTTTTTACTAGTTTTACTTTCCTCCATCAAACAACACAGCCGATGCACCGTAAGTACCATCTTCTTCCATTAAATCTTTATAGTTATCTTTATGCACCCCCACCGCCTGTTGACATCATGTTAGCTATGTTTTCACGATTGTTTGGAATACGTTTCCACGCAGTATATTTAACATATCCATTACACACACATCATCGTATATGTTTTTCACACACACACACATATATATATATATATATAAGTATGAGTTCTGTGTGAATGTGTTTTACGTGACACACACACACACACACACGTAAACGCACACACCCAGAGAAAAATATATATACAATCGCTAAAATGACAATGACCAGAGGATTTCACGGACAATTAATTCCAATAAGACATCCCTAAAAACACAAATAAGGAACTAAGCAAGACTAAACAAACTTATCTAGTGGATATACATGAATATAATCTTATCTTTACATGATTACACATAAACACACATACTTATATTTATAAAGAACATCTGCAGAGGTCAGAGGTTTTCATGGACAATATACTTCCATGTGACATTCGCAGACACAAATCTTGAAACTAAAAAAGATCCCATCCTATCAAAACAATCTTTGAAAAAAAGAAGAACAAAAAACAGAACAGCCAAAACATAACTTTTCAAAATCTCTTGAAGAAGATATCAAATCTAAAACACATGCAGAGCTCAAGTGTATGAAATAATAAATACCTAAATACCTAAATACCAAATTCGTGATCATTTGAGGATATATTTATTTTAGAATATTATTTTCTCTCGGAGGAGAAACAACAATGTTTATATATATATATATATATATATATGTGTGTGTGTGGGGAGGTGTATATGTGTGTGTGTGGGTGAGAGAGAGCGAGAGAGAGAGGAAGAGAGCGAGTTTGTGTGAGAAAGAGTGAATCTTTCAAAACATAAGATCAGTTTTGTATAAGGAGTGGGCAAGAGGAAGCGCTGTTTACAGTTGGACATTTTTTTTCTAGAAAAACCAATAATCATGGATCATTTCATGTCCCACGAGACTGCCAGCATCCTTTTCCTTATAAACCACTGCGCCAGGAACATTTTCTTTACCGAAGAGTCAATGAGTTTCTATTCCATGAACTGTCTTTTCAATTTGGGCTCGTTGAAGCAAACCTATATTTTGGTCATTTGTAATATATATATATATATATATACATATATATATATATATATATATTCTTTTCAATTTTAAAGATCCAAAGAAAAATGATGATAACCATGTTCGAAGGCTAACAATCTCTAGAAATTAAATTGGGTGAAAATACTGACCGATTTTCGTTCAAACTGATTAAATTCTCTTCTCTCGTTTTATTTTTGAAATAGAAAAGAAATTCACACCCCTTGTGATTAAAGGGTCATCATTTTTTAAAATTCTCTTTCGCTTTAGGACATGAACCCGAAATAAGATATACATTTACTTTTTCGCAGGAATTTAAACTTGGACACTAAGTCTCTTTAACAGCTGCTAATATCAGCAAAGTACTTGGTTAAACATCTACCAGAAATCAGAGACTATTGTGTTGGTTTCAAATGTTCCTTAGTGGGGACACAAATCTTGTTTCTGGGGTGCTTATGGTGCTATGGATATCGTTATAGGATACAGCAATTCGAGTTCAAATCCTGGATTAGACTTTGGATTTAACATAGCGCTAATACTCCTGGGAAAAGTGTGGATCCAACTATTCTCCCTGCAGCTATAGATAAATAGTTGTGTAAACTGTGCTATTTACCCTTGGTATGGCAACCGGGCGAGGAGGACAACTCTGAATTCAAACCTTTTAAACTCTACATATGAAAAATTAACCATTATGCTCGTGAGGAATGTTTGTAAATACATACAAATCTTGAAGATCAAGAGGGTTGAAATGGATGTTCAGTTAAGCAAAAAAAATACGACCACCTACACTTTATGACCATCCTCAAACACACGTTGTCAGGATGACACGGCAAAATCTCACTGACTTGGGATATTCGACTTAGCACCATGCCTCAACCACCAACAATCATTTTTTTAGAGAATCCGGACACATTTTACGCCAAAAAATCTTCCATTCCAAAGAAGGAGTAGAAACTGTCTTGAAAGATTTCTTGGCAAAAAAGCATTTAGAGTTTTTTGATACAGGCATAAGTAATCTTTCTAATCGAAGGTTGAT
Organism: Sepioteuthis lessoniana; assembly: GCA_963585895.1. Taxonomy (NCBI): domain Eukaryota; kingdom Metazoa; phylum Mollusca; class Cephalopoda; order Myopsida; family Loliginidae; genus Sepioteuthis; species Sepioteuthis lessoniana. The sequence goes on along the minus strand of OY757914.1, from coordinate 89,891,824 downwards.
ATACACAATGGGTCAGGGATTATATTTTAATAGGTTAAAATCCTGTTTTAGTTCATTAGTTCAGGGAGAAAAGTTCATTTTAAAATCGGACATTGTTTCTCAGAACAACATATTTCATTGTTAAAATATGAAGTAATTTTGCTGTAAGGAAAGCCGAAGGAAACCGTGCAGAGAAGGCATTGGTATAGGTAGCTAGCAGGGACAGGTACGCACGTGGTCATAAAGGCATATGTTAGAGAAAGTTAGGGCTGATATAGAAAAATAATACAGACACTTTAGTATTTTCTTTTAGGGTTTATAGCTTGATCGCTACTGTGTGTTGTCCGATAAGAGAGAGAAATAGACTGGTTAATATTTTCTATTAAAAGATCACGGCCCCTCTTGTGATGAAACTTAGGTTCGATTTTCTTCTACGTCGGTCGCTTCAATTCTGTCCCTCAAAAAACGGATTATTCCCTCACTTCCACCAGTCGTGAAAAGGGCAGAAATATATCTGTTACCGGTGGTTCTACACCTGTGCAGAAGGTTTCTAACCCCTGTTTTTTTCATGTCATTTTTAATTATGAGTGCTTTGACCAGGCCATTCAGAGACTGTCTGCTTTTTTCTTTTTTATCTATCTATCTATCTATTCATTCAATTTCAATTTTCTATGAGTCGTTCAATTACGATACATACCTTCCTCACGACAATTCTAAAACTTTTACCCCCGTAAAAATGTTATAAACTATTTTCTAGCATTTTTGGCTCATTGATATGCGTAATTATCTATTCAATTTCAATTTTCTATTTGCCATTCAATTACTTTACACATAAGACGTGTAGCAGATATTTAAGATATAATTTGATGATTGAGAATTTCAGTGAGCTCATTGTTCATTGTTAATAGCGATGACCATAAAACAGAACAGCAAAACAAGAATAAAAACCAGCACGAATGAAAGTAGAAGGCAATACCTGAAATATACACATCCATATTCATCAAGCTACTTTTCAAAAATGGAAATGGTTTCGGAGATCCAACTTCAAATCTTAGATAAGACTGCTTCCATTTCACTTCATGCTAATACTGTAAAAGAAAGACAAGAAACAATCTACTTTCGCCCCAAATTCAGAAAAATAGTTGGGCAGGTTGGTTTTTAAGCCTTGGTATAGCAACCGATTTAAAAGAAGGAAAACTATGATGTAAATCTGGCTGTACTTCGATTAAAAACTAACCCAGTGTCGCATCTTGTTTATGGGGAAGTGAAGTACTTCATACAATTGCATTCATTAACGCTATTAAGCACATTATCTTATCTTTTATAATATAAGACATTTAACAAGACAATAGATGCTGCATTGAACACAAAAAATATTAACTATTTATGCAATGCACCTTCAAGAATTCGACGGATAGTCAAAATTTGTGAGGTCGTGGATCTATTTCTCCGGAAGCCATTTTGGTTCTTCCTAAGTATGTCATCAATTTTGGGTTCTTGACAACATACTCAGAAAGAACCAAAATGGCCCCCGGAGAAATAGATCCACAACCTCCAAAATTTTGACTATCCGTCGAATTCTTGACGGTGTATGCTCAAAAAACCTACAGGCAACAATATTATTTGTTGACTTTACTAAGGCCTTTGACTCCATTCATAGAGGTAAGATGGAGCAAATTCTTCTCGTCTACAGCCTACCAAAAGAAACCGTCGCGACCATAATGATGCTCTATAGAAACACCAAAGTAAATGTCCGTTCTCCGGATGGAGACACAGACTAATTAGTCATAGTAGCAGGAGTACTACAAGGCGACACACAAGCCCATACCTATTTATCATGTGTCTAGACTACGTACTTAGAACATCGATTGATAAAATCAAAGAAAATGGTTTCAAGCTAACAAAAAAAAAAAAAAAGAAGCAGAAAGGACCCCGCAAAAACTATTACCGACACCGACTACGTCGATGATATACCGCTTCTGGCAAATGCACCCGCCCAAGCCGAAACTCTGCAGCATAGTTTGGAACGATCTGTTGCAGGCATAGGCCTCCATGTCAATGTACACAAGACGGAATATATGTGCTTTAATCAAACAGGCGACATTTCCTCACAAACGGTAGCACCCTGAAACTAGTTGACATGTTCACCTACCTAGGAAGTGGTGTCTCATCAAACGAGACAGACATCAACACGGGACTTTCAAAGGCATGGACAGCTATCGGTAGACAGGGTTAGGCTTTACGTCATGTGGAAGTCAGACCTAACCGATGAAATAAAACGCAGTTTCTTCCAAGCAGCGACTGTATCGATACTGCTATATGGATTCACCACATCGACGCTAAATAAACGGATGGAGAAAAATCTTGACGGCAATTACACAAGAATGCTACGAGCAATATTGAACAAGTCCTGGAGACAGCACCCCACAAAGCACCAGCTATACGGCCACCTACCACTCATCACGAAAACTATCTAAATTAGACAAACCAGACACGCGGAACACTGCTGGAGAAGTAGGGATGAGTAAAATCAAGACGTCCAGCTCGAACCTCCATACAGCAGCTCAGTGCCGATACGGGATGTAGCCCTGAGGATCTGCCGAAAGCAATGGAGGATAGGGAGGTGTGGTAAGAGAGGGTCAGGAATATCAGTGCTGATCGTGTGAGATGATGATGATGATGAAATGCACCCAGATGCACTTTCTTCGCATAAATGGTGTTGGTCGTTCAGCAACGTTTTAAAAGAAGACTGTTATTTTTGATTGGACTACAAACTATTTTCGATGGTAATCTCTTGATCACTTGATCAGAGTGGCCATGCGTCAAATTTAGCCAAAAGACAGACTGCTAACTATACACGAACATTTCAAACTAATTGGAAGGAAATCTAAAGTCGGAATTTGGTTTCCACGTGAAATTTCTCTGGAGAATACAGAGAAGTTATAGACAGTCTGCTGGCCAGAAATCAAAAGGTGTATATTCTAAACTGGATTGTCAGAAATCTAATTTAATTTTTCTTGGTTTTATCTATTTCTTAAAAAACCGATATAACTCTATAGATGTCATATACATGATTATCATCATTATCGAGTCGGGAAACAGAATGGATTCCCCCATTTCTCTCACTCTCTCTCTGCATCCATCCCTATAGACTATCGCTCCGGGTAGGTCCTTTAGTCTGCTTCCACTATCCACTCAGAGCTGACGTAAATGAACGTCACTTCTGAGTTCACCAGCAGTGACTAGTATGTCTTGTTCGTCTTACTTGAATGGTTTGTGAGATGGGAGGTAAGTAGCTGTACAGCTTTTGTTTTCTGGGTTGTTGCATCCAGGATTTTTACAAAACAGCTTGCAACATTCTTGCGTAGCTCCCATCCAACTTTTCCTCAATGTGTTTCATTAGAGTCAATGTGGTGCATCCATACTTTAGTACTGCACAGATAGAATTTGGAAAAAAGTATCATTTTTTTTTTATCGTAGAGATCAGATTTCCATATAATCGATAACCAGTCAATAGCATTACATGCTTTAGTAACGTGTATCCTATTTACCAACCCCTCTGCTCGGGCAGGATATGACACAAGGTCAATTGTTAAGCGGTGTTTAACAGGCTTGAATTCAGAGTTTTCCTTCTCCTAGACTAGTTGTCTCACCAAGGCTGAAGAACCCAGTCTGTCCTACTGTTTAGCCATAGCTGGAGGGAGAATAATTGGATTCATACCTTTTCTTAAGGGTATTAGTGCTATGTGAAATGCAATAATTATCGTTCAGGATTTGAACTCGAGTCGCTGTGTCCATTTCCTACGACGATAACCATTACACCACGGGCACCTCCTTTAGTAACGTGTATGTTAACATCATTTTCAGTAGATGA